>CAKNYM010050084.1:0-86585 GCA_932195095.1 Andricus curvator
CCTTGAGATTTTTTAAGGTTATACCGTAAATGATACCTTATCAATTTTTTGCAATTTTCAATTTATTTTAAACTTTTAACAATTTTTACAAGAGAGAAAAATATGTCAAAGTTACTCAAAAACTCAACATAGTCTTCAGCGCTTTTTCTTTTCTTTCTATAATTTAGAATAAGCTTTGAAAAGGACCTGAAATTAAAGGTTGAAACATGTCGGCAAGAATTTTTTTATAATAAAAATTTTTTTTAACATCAAAAGAAGCGGAATAGGCCTTAACGAACATTATATTTATCTTAAACCGCAAAAAATACATTCAAAAAATAATTTTATTCCCAAAGATTGTATTAATATAATTTATCTATATTATTATAAGATCATGAAATTTTGATGAATTGTAGCTACGCCTGATAACCAGGTCTGATAAGATTTTGAGCTATATCGGAAATTTGAAAGGTTTTTTTACATTCTCATTCTAATGAGAAGGTATTAGTTTTATGTAAAATTTGACTTTGTCGGTTTTCATCAAATCTCCACGTTTTGAGACCCCCTGAGTCAGAAAAAACGATTTTTACGAAGGTGTCTTTTATCTGCTGTATAGTCTGTGTAGTATCGTGTCGGCACGATAATTTTCGAAAGAATGATCAGATTGGATTGTGCTTTGGCATACTTTTTTGAGACCTAAAAAGAAAGAACGAATTAGTTAACCAGCTATTTTAGACTTTTTTCGATAGAAAGAAAATTATCATAGTTATACCATTTTCAAAATAAAAAAAAATAAAATAACGGAAGCCACACAACGCACGATACGAAAAAAGTCAAAAAAAGAAAAACATTGCTTTTTGAAAGCCCTGCCAGATTATCAGAACAACTTTTTGAATTTTCTTGGAAAATCGAAAATTCAAATTTTGATCGCACAAAAAATAATGAAAAATCAAAAATTCCATTTTGCGGACAATCTAGGCAAGATACGAAAAAAAATTAATTGAAAAAATTGTACACCCAAAAATTATCTACAAATGTGTTATTAATCACTGTCTTATAGGGCACGCAGTTTTTGTTTTATTTGCAAAAATATCATTAAAAAGAAAAAAAAAATTAGTTTTTTTGAATAACATTAAAAGTAAAAAAATTAAAGTTTTGGACAAACGACACAAGCTATGAAAAAAATGTGAAGACAAAAGTTGCTCTTCCAAAAAAAGAGTGAAAACTTATCCAAATTTGTCATCAATAATTTTTTGATAGGACGCGTAGTTTTTGTTTTAATCGTAAAAAGTAACATTCAAAATAAAAAAATGAAATTTGTTGAAAAACGACGCAAGGTACGAAAAAAAAATTAATAAACAAAAGTTGTTCACCCAAAAAGGATCCACAAATTTGTTATTAATAATTTTTAGATAGAACGAGTAGCAGTTGTTCAACCAAAAAATATTTAAAAATTGTATATGAACTCCTGTTATAAAAATATATTAAAAATAAAAAAATTAATTTTTTGGATAAAGGGCACAAGCTACAATAACATTTTATTTGACAATTTTTTTCGCCTAAATTATATCAACAAATTTGCTAAGAACCACCTTACGATATTTTTAGTTTGAATCGTAAAAAATAACATTGAAAATGAACAAATTAAATTTATGGAAAAACGACAAAAGTTACAATAAAACATTCAATAACAATGTTTTGTTAATAGGATGCACACTTTTTTTTAATTATAAAAACAAGAGAATGAAAACACTTTTGTTTCAATACAAATGCATATTATGAACTGTAATAATATACATTTATTGAAATGATACATTTTTCAGGGTAGCTGAGCTGAGAATAAACTTTAATGCAAAATAAGAAACAAATATTAACGTACTCATTACAAATAAAATTTGTACTTTATTTTGCAATATCAGAATAAGCAGTACCAGACCGAGGTACAGAAATAAATATAATATACATTTGATATAATAGTGTTGAACGTAATGTAGAAAAGGACACGTTCCGAACAAAATCGACTGAAAAGCTCGAGATACGTGATGAGAATGTGTTCGTTAAAGCCGAAAGAGCTTTAACAAAAGAGAATTCACAATCACCAAATTACAGCTGTCGATGCTTTGACCTTTAGCTGTAAAAGGCCTGCGCACAAATGTGGGGGAAATACAAAGACCGAGCGCGTAGCGCGAGATAAATATATTATCGAGCGCGAAGCGCGAGAACCAACAGTCGCGCGCCCTAGGCGCATCAATTGACCTATTGTTGAATCTTTTGTAACCCACCAGTACCGATTTACGATGTTTCACAAAATTTTTTGTATTCTGTTTATATTAGAAAAACTTTGTCTCATATTAGAAATACTATAGTACTGTATCTGACATGTTTGTTCGCTTCTTTGAGACACGTTGAATGACCTATTGACGTACGCATTGTTTAGATACGAGGAAAACTTTTGTAATATTGGGAATACAACAGCAATGTATTTGATATATTTGTGCGCGTTTTCGAGACGCATCGCTAGCACAATTGAAGAATCTTTCATGACCTAATTGATTAATCAATAGCGACTTGGAAAATTAAAAAAAAGTTACATTGTTTCTATAAAGAAAACTTTGGGTTTAATTTGGAATATAACACTATCGTAAGTTAGCAAGTTGTTCATTATAACAGAACACACCTATTGACATTTTGGTGGGCTTTTTGATTTTTTGAAAATAAGATTTTTGGTAAGACAGAAGCAACACTTGAAAAATATTTAAAGTATTCATTTTTTTTTTGTTAGAGATAAACCTCCCTCTATGAGGTAGCAAAGTGCTCATAAAATGAGCACAAATAAATACGCCCATAGTGAATACATCCATAGTACTTCGCAGCGGTATTTTAAGTACCGTCCTTTTCTTGTATATCAAAATATTTATTTTTTTACATTACAGTGCAATACATCTACCGTTATTCTTCGGATAAGAATCCAAATATATAATTTACACGGACAGGGAAATGTACAAAATTAACAAAATTTTCGCGACAAGAATCGCCGCTTAAATTAAAAGCCATACATTTTCACCATCATGAACCGTTTTCCTTATCTCCCTCACACTTTATTATTATTTCTGAAAAAAATAAAAGTCACTGAATTATTTCAACTGATATTTATAGAGCATAGAATTCATAGAATTCAATATTTTAATTTATTTTATTTTCATATAAAAACTTACTCTGCACTATCGATTTTAGAGCAGGTATTACTGGGGAATTCGGGCACTCGGTTAAAACATTATTTCCTTCATCACAGCATCTCGCTAATAGTGGATCTAAGGGTAGCGATCCCAAAAACTCGATATTTGATTCTTCTGATAATTTTTTTCCACCACCGGTTAATGCGGGAAATATTTCAGAAGAAGTCTGCAAAGTATGATAAGGGAAATTTAAATTAAAGACATTTTTTGAATATGAATTTAGTTGGTCAACCGGGGTGATTATTTTATTCATAATTATTTTTGATAGAAAGAAATGTTTAGAAAGTCTTATTACAAAAGGAATAAAATATCATAAAGTCATAGGGCATAAACGTTGATCCATATTAACTCCAAAATGATCCACAATTACCCCAGTTGACGGTACTGTATTTATGTTTTCGAAATTTGGTCTTGTTTCCTTTGAATTTCATAAGAGAGTGTCCATTAATTACGTACGGCTTTTTTTTTTTTGGTTTGGCTTTTTTTTTACACTATTATACACATTGCATCATTATTTGTTTTATTTCGTTTTTATTCTGTAATATTTCATATTACGTAAATTCAATAAATATAGAGTCGAGGAGTTTAATCACTCTTAAAATCAGGTGTAATCTGTTCATGAAATCTTATGTAACCCCTGCCAATTTTTTAAATTATATGAATTCGTTTGCAAATATCATAAATCCCTTTAAATTTTATAAATCATGTGAAATTGGTTTGAAATCCTTTGGATTCCATGGATATTGTACCAAATTAAAAATCTGTGAAAATCTTCGACATGTTAAGAGATCCCTTGAAATCTTTAAAATCATCTTAAAATCCGTGGGAATCTTTCTGAATGTCTTAAAATCCATTACAGTATACTAAAATTCATTACATAATTTTTAAAGCCATTAAAATTCCTCGACATCCCTTACAATATATTAAATTTCATAAAAATCTCTTAAAAACCTTTCAAATCTTACAAATCTTTTGAAATCCCCTGATATTTTTTCAAATCTATTTAAATCTTCGAAATCTCATTAAAATCCCATGATATCCTTCAAAAATCGTGAAAATACTTCAGTATCACATGACATCCTTAAAAATCCTTTGAAATCCTGTGAATTATTTTAAAATAAATCGATATCTCTGAAAAACCCTTAGAACAATTAAAAAAAATGTGCAATTCCTTGAAATATTCAAAACGCCATGAAAATCCCTTCTAATTCTTTCAAATCCGTAGACATCCCCTCAAAATTTGTTGAAATCTGTCAAATCCGTGGGAATCTTTCTGAATCTCCCGAAAGTTAAAAGCCATTAAAATTATTCCAAATCCCTTAAAATATTCGGAAATCCTTTGAAATTCCGTTAAATCGTTTGAAATCTTACCAAATCCTCTAAAATTCGTGGATATACTTTGGAATGTTTTGAAATCACTTAAAATATTTGAAATTCCCTGCAATCACCAGTACTCATTTAAATTTCTCAAATTCCGTTAAAATCTCTTTAAATCTTTTGAAATCCCCTGATATCCTACAAAAATTGTCAAAATACTTCGGCATCACATGAAATCCACAAAAATCCTTTGTACTCTCGTGACTTACTTTAAAATATTTCAAAATCTTTGAAAATCCCTTAAAGCCCTTTAAAAACTGAGCTAATCCTTGAAATCTTCAAAATCTCATAAAAATCCCCCTTGTAATCCTTTAAAATCCGCAGAAATTCCTAAAAATCTTTAAAAATTGCTTAAAATCCTTGAAGTTCCGTGAAATATTTCAAGATTTTACAAGATATCCTGAAATATTTGAAATCCCTTTAAAATGCATTGAAATCTTACAAATAAGTGAAAATATTTCCGAATCTTTTGAAATCCCTTACACTATATCAAAATTCATTAAAATGCGCTAAAAGCCATTAAAATTACTCCAAATCCCTAAAAATGCTTTATAATACATATTCGGAAATCTGTTGAAATCCCTTAAAATCTTTGAAATCCCCTGAAATCATCGGTACCTCTTTAATTTTCTTAAAATCCCTTAAAATCCTTTGAAATCTTTGCAAATTTGTTAAAATCCCCTAAAATCTCTTTAAATCCCTTTACCTCTTCAAAATCTCATTCAAATCCCCTGATATCCTTCAAAAATCGTGAAAATACTTCGGCATTACATGAAATCCTCCAAAATACTTTAAAATTCCCGCGGCTTACTTAAAAACATTACTAAATCTCTTTAAATCCCTTAAAACAATTTCAAAACGGTGCAAATCCTTGAAATCGCTTGAAATCACATAAAATATTTAAAAATTGGTTAAAATCCATGAAATTCCTTGAAATATTTCGAAATATTACAACATCCCTTGAAATCTCTGAAATCCCTTTAAAATTCATTAAAATCTGTCGAATCCATGAGAACCTTTCCTAATCTCTTGAAATCCCTTACAATATATCAAAATCTATTAAAATCTGTTAAAAGCAATTAAATTACTCCAAATCCCTTAAAATTCCGAAATCTTTTGAAATTCCGTGAACTCATACGAAATGTCTTTAAACCCCTTCAAATCTTGGAAATATCAATCAAATCCCCTGATATCCTTCAAAAATCGTGAAAGTACTTCGGTATGACATGAAATTCTTTAAAATCGTTTGAACTTTCGTGACTTAGTTTAAAATATTTCGAAATCTCTAAAGTCCCTTAAAACTCTTCAAAAACTGTACAAATCCTTGAAATCTCTTAAAATCCTGAAAAACCTATAAAAAATTCGGTTAAAATCTTAGAAATTTCGTATAATATTATATTATTATCTTACGAGATACCCTGAAATCTTTTAAATTCTTTTAAAATTCATTGAAATCTTTCAAATCCGTGGGAATCTTTTCAAATCTCTTGAAATCTCTTACAATATATTAAAATCCATTCAAATCTGTTAAAAGCCATTAAAATTTTTCCAAACCCCTAAAATGCTTGATAATATTCATAAATCCTTTGAAATTTCATTAAATTTTTTGAAATCTTACGAAAACCTCTAAAATCCGTGGATTTACTTTGGAATCTTTTGAAATCTCTTAAAATCTTTGAATCCCGTGATAACATAGCAAGCCTTTTAAATTTTTTAGAATCCGTCAAAATCCTGTGAAATATATGCAAATCTTTTTAAATCCCCTGCAATTTTTTGAAATCTCTTTAAATCCCTTAAATCTTCGAAATCCCATTGAAATCCCCTGATAACGTTCAAAATTCATAAAAATTCTTCAGTATCACATGAAATCTTTTTGAATCCCTTCAAAAAGTGATATTCTCTCTGAAATTGTACTAGGTAATTTCTTCAAGCTTTTGAAATCCTCCAAAATCATTTGAAATCGGTGAAACCTCTCGTAATCCTTTGGAATCGTTTTAAATGCCTTGAAAGTTTTTAATCCCTTTAAATAATTCAAAATTCCTTGAGATTTCATTAAATGCCTAAAAACCTTTGGAAATCTCATTAAATTCCATAAAAATTTTGTAATTCATTGAAATACTTTGAAGTTTTTTTAAATACCTTAAAATCCCTTGAAATATGTCGAAATACTCTCAAATCATTGGAAATCTTTTAAATCTTTTGACATCTCTTGCAATCTCAGTCACAATGAAAATAATTGATACCTACTTGATTTGTTAAGTAAAAATATACCATCTTAATCATCCTTACGTAATTAATAGACGTTCCCTGAAGTTCTGACAATTTTTCTAATGGTAATTTTGGACGTAGTAGTATTTGGCTTTATAAACTTTATATTAGCCTTAGAACTTTATACTTTTAAAATAATTATTAGCTTCTATTTATTACTTCTGTGAGTTCTCATATTTTTATTTTAATAAAACTAAATACCCTCTAATTAAAAATTCAATATACAGGAAGTATTCTCACCTTGCAGTTAGGGCAGACGAAAATGCTCATATTTTCTACGACTCCTAAAATAGGAATGCTGACCTTTTTGCAAAAATCAATTTCTTTCCTAACATCTAGTAATGCAACTTCTTGTGGTGTTGTTACGATAATAGCACCGGTGATACCAACTTCTTTTAGATACGTTGTAACTGATAAATGTTCATCAGATGTACCAGGTGGTGTGTCCAAAATCAAATAATCTAAATTACCCCAGTCAACTTCGGAAAGAAACTGTCGTATCATACCTAATAATAAATTATTTCACACAATTAGATTTTTTATTTATAAAAAAATTAATAAACATTTGTAATATTTATTATTACAAAAAAAAGCAGACCAAATGATCGAAAATTAACTATAATACAGACTTCACAGCCCAAAATTCTCTGAACCCAGGCGAAATAGGATGATTTTTCAAGAAAATAGGGGAATCCATTCATTTTAGTCAAATTAATGTCGGTACCATATTTCTAAGATTTCAAGTAGAAATATGTTGTTTCTTCAATAAAACAGTTGAATTTTCAAGAAAAAAAAATGAATTTTTTACTAAAAAAGACGAATTTTCAACAAAAAAGTTGAGTTTTCAAGTTAAAAATTCGAATTTTTTAGAATATATTTGACTTTTAAACCTGAAAAGATGAATTTTCAACCAAGAAAGATGATTTTTCAACCAATGAGTTGAATTTTCAATCCAAAAGGAACAAATTTTCAACCAAATACTGGAATTTTCAAACAAAACTTCGACTACAGACAGTTGCATTTTTAACCAAATAGTTGAATCTTCAAGCCAAAAAGACGAATTTTTTAGAAGATAGTTGAATTTTGAACCAAGAACATTTATGGGATAAAAAAATGAATTTTCAATCCGAAATGACAAATTTTCAACAAAGCAGTTGAATTTTCAAAGAAAAAAGATGATTTTGTAACTAAATAGTTGAATTTTAATAATTAAAGTTTTAACCACAAAGTTAAATTTTCGACCTACAAAGATGAATTTTCCACCAAGTAGTTGAATTTAATAAAAAATCATCAACCAAACAGTTTCATTTACATCCAAATAGTTGAACTTTTAGGCAAAGGGGATAAAATGTCAACAAAATCGTTGCATTTTTAACCAAATATTTGAATTTACAACCTACAAAGATGAATTTTCAACCAAATGGTCAACAAATTATTTGAATTATCAACCTAAAAAGACAAATTTTTTAGAAAAAATTAGAATTTTCTATCCAAAAGGACAAATTTTCTATTCAAAAATACAAATTTTCAACAAAACAGGTAAATTTTCGAAAAATAAATCAACTTTTAACAAATTTTTTGACTTTTGACCAAAATAATTAAATTTTCAACAAAATAGTTGAATTTCCAACAAAAATAATGTATCCTTAACAAAAAAATGTATTTCTAACAAAGAAGTTCAACTTTAAACAAGTTGTTGAATTTTCAATCAATTTGATCTACGAATAATATAATAGTTGATATTTCAACCAAAAAAAGATTTTACTTTAAAATCAAAAACAGTGGAGTTCAATCAAAGAAGACTAATTTTCAACAAAATAGCTGAGTCCTCAACCAAAAGAGATTAATTGTTAACCAAACAGTTGTAAAAATGCGAATTATCTAGAAAAAAAGTTGGATTTTCCACCCGAAAATATGCATTTTCTACCAAAAAGTTATTTTTCAACAAAACATGAGAATTTTCTATGAAAATAATCGAATTTTCAACCCAAAAATACGAATTAAAAAAAACAGTTGAATTTTCAAGCTAAAAGACGAATTTTCGACAAAATAGTTGAATTCTCACAAAAAAATTAATTTTTAAACAAATAGTTGAATTTTAAACTCAAGCCAATCAATTTTCAACCAACAATGGAATATTTTAACTATACCTATATCACACCGAATAATAAATTATTTCACTCAATTAGATTTTTTTATTTATAAAAAAATTTATTATTAGGATAAATTTGAAGTACAATTTTTAAATATCCAATAGGTAAAAATAAATTAAATAAAAAACATTTGTAATATTGATATATAATATGAGAAATAGGGTGATTTTGCCCGAGAATTGGGGAATCCATTCTTTTTAATAAAATTAATGCAGGTACTATTTCTCTAAGATGTCAAGTTGAAATATATTGCTTCTTCTACAAAATACTTAAATTTTTAACCAAAGAAAGATGAATTTTCTGCCAAAAGAGACGAATTTTCAATAAAAGAGTAGAGATTTCAAGTTTAAAAGTAGAATTTTTTTAGAATATATTTGACTTTTAAACCCCAAAAGACGAATTTTCAACAAATAAAGTTCATTTTCAACCAACAAAGATGAATTTTCAACTGAATAGTTGAAGTTTCTATAAAAGTGACGATTTTTCTACAAAACAGTTGAATTTTCACACAAATATGTAGTGAAATTTTCTACCAAAATAATTGAATTTTTAAGCCAAAAAGACAGATTTTCGAAAATAAATTTTCAATAAAGTAGTTCAAATTTAAACCAAGTAGTTTTAAAGAAAAAACAGTAGACTTCAACAAAAAAAGACGAATTTTCATAAAAATAGTATAACCCTCAATTAAAACAGATTAATTTTCAACCAAACAGTTGCATTTTTAACTAAAAGTGATAAATTTTCAAACCATAAAGACACATTTGCGACTAGAAAAGATTTTTCAGTCAAGAAAGGAAAAAATTTCAACCAAACTGCGGAATTTTCAAGTGAAAAAGGCTAATTTTCTACCAAAAAGATGGACTTTCATCAAATACATGAATTTTCAACAAAAAAGTTCATGTTCAACAAAGTAATTAAAATTTTAACTAAAGAGGTGAATCTTCATCCAAAGAAATTAATTTTTTATAAAGAAGTTCAACCTTCAATCAAGTGTTGAATTTTCTACCAAAAAAGATGACTGAGACAATAGTTGATTTTCAACAAACTAATTAAATTTTCAACCAAAAGAAATGAATTTTCAAAACAAGAAGATGAATTTTCAGCAAAAGAGTTGAATTTTTAACAAACAAAGATTCAATCCTGAGAAAAAAAATTCAATCACATTATTCCGCATAAAACTTGAATTTTCGACCCAAAATATGAATTTTCAACAAAAAAGTTAATTTTGAACAAAATAGTTGAATTTTGTAACAAAATGGACCAATTCTGAACTAAAATATAAGAATAGCCTTCGCAATTAAGCGAAAAAACGAAAAAAAAGGGGAAGTTGCTTGAAAACTAGAAAAAAAGAGGAATTCTTTAAAATCTGGCAAATAGTGTGAAGTCTGATAATATCTTGAATATTTATGTACACTAGTCGACAAACCTCTACGTAAAAAATTAATTTGTCAGTATTTATTTATATGTACCAAACAAGTTTACCGTTTTTCTTTGGCCCTCGCCAAATTACAGCATCGGTTTCCTTCTCAAGTATGAATCCAATAGACATCACTGATAAATTATCTTCTACGTACTAAAAAAGAGAATAAGTTAAATTCACATTTGCTCTGTTAAATATCAACCTTGCAGGGTGTCTAGCGACCTTGAAAACCTGAAATTTTTCTTGAATTTTTTTAAACCTTCAAAACCTAGACATCTCCTTGAATTTGTCATGAAAATCTTGAATTTTAATAATTTTTTGATTCTTTGCTTATAAAACATTTATTTTATTGAAATGAAAAGAGCAATTTAAATCTTTTAATATACTGAAAAAGAAGAGTCTCGTTTAGAAGAAGAAATCTTTCTGTTGAAAAATTACGATTGCAACAATTATTTTATAGACTGCAATAAACAAATTTAGTATTATGTATAAGTAAGAGGTTGGGTGCAATAAAGGAGGCATTGCATTTTTAGAAGTTGCTTATTTTTCATTTTTTTTGTACATACCTTTATGAAGAACAAATGAAAAACAAGTGACTTCTGAAAATGTAAAAAGATACTTTGCACCCAACCGATCAATTTTATAAGTTTAAAATTTCTTCTCCGTTTAACATAGAAATACACATCTTAAATAACTCTTCCGGTCCCAAACAAATTTTTAATTAAATAATTTAAACCGTAAATGACCGGGAATTTTTTGAGATCTGAATAGACCAGAAAATGACAGTGAATTTTTTGTTACCAGGAATTTTACAAATTTTGTATCACATGATATAATGCAATTTATAATAAGTTCGATTTCATCTTTTTTTAAATGGTAACTTCAATTGTTAACTTTTCCAATAATGAAATAATTTTGTTTTGAAGACTTTAACTCTAAAATAATTAAAAATTGAAAGCGTTTGAAATAGAAACTTTTTTATTAACATAAAACGTTCCAGCTTGATCAACTGTATGTATAAATTAATTAATGGTTTTTTTAATTGAACTGTAGTTCGAGTATTAAAAGTTGAACAATAATTTATTTTACAAGACGATTCAGAATGTGTTCGAAATTAAACAATTTACAGAATTTAACCTTAAAAATTGAAATGTTCAGGTTCGAAAGCCATAATTGTTAAACAAACGTAAACGTCAGAATGAAACTTTATAAACTATTTTCATTTTAAAATAATTTCAATTAAATCGATTCATAATTAGACGCTTTTATTAAATTTAAAATCCTATTTAAATATTGCTTCCGTCTAAAATGTTCCATTTCTAACCCATTAAATTTGAAATTTTGTAATTAAGAAAAAGGACAATTTTTAATATTTGGCCATAATTGGCTGTTCATTTGAAATGGGCAATTAAATGTTCAATTTTTTAATTTTTAATTTATAGGTGAAATTGTTGAATTCTGAAGTATAAACAACAATTGAACAATTTCAAATTTACAAAAAATTCTAGTGACTTTAAGAGATATTCAGAAGTTCTGAAAATATACAAACTTGATTTTAAAACCTAAATAAATTTCAAGATTTCTAAAATTGTCAAAAAAGAATCAAGAAGATATAAGACAACTTTTTTGATTTTTCAGGATTAAAAAAAGGAAAAATTCGAATCATTTTAAATAATATTTCAAAGTTTTGAAAGAATTTCAAAAATAATTAAAAATTTAAAAATATTTCAAAAAATTAAAAGCAAAGCGTAGATTTTCAAAAGTTTCAAGATAATACATTTTTGTTTAAGATTCCTGCGAAGATCTTAAATGATTTTTTATTTTCAATACATAAGTAACATTTTTAATTTTTCTATTTTAAAATTGCTTGAAATGTTATAACTTTGAAAATTTACCAATTTTATTGCATTTATTCTTCAATTTAGAGCATTGGAAATGATAACGCGGATTCATATTATTTAACAAGAAATATTTGAACTGTTCGATTTACAGAAGTTAAAAATTTAAAATTTTGCACTTTAATATCATTTAATTTTAAATTGTTCAATTGGAAAGTGTTACAAGCTTTCATTTTACACGTGAAAATTAATAAACGTTCGCATAGAACATTTTTTAACAAAAAACAATTTCAAGCTTCCATTTTAAAAGTTTACAATTCAAAGGAGTTCCAATTTGAGTGTTTTAATTTAAAGATTAGTTTTTATTACTTCAAAAGAAAATTTTTTAGCTTTCAGAGTTTGATTTCTGTAATTTCAATGACCGTGAAAAATGTTTGCGAACCCGGAAAAACCGAGAAATAACCGGCCATTTTTTTCCTGGATTAAAATGGCCACCCGGAATATGCTTATTCAAGCTTTGGCTTTCATTAATACATTGTTTCCAATAGAAAAATGCAATAGCTCATTTTTTTATAAGTAGCAAACGGTTAAATTATTATTTTTTGTACAGAAAAGTCAACCTGGAAAAACTTGATTTCTCGACCTGGAAAAGGTCTTGAATTGCGTTCCTAAAAATCGCTAGACACCCTGACCTTGTTTCAAATGATGGAATGATGGTTAATACTAACAACAGGGGACCATCCGGATCCACTCATATGTACTTGTTCTCCAAGAACTCCCAAAACTCTCGGCTGTGAAGGTCCACAGATATCTATATCTAATACTGCAACCTGCATTTGATCCACATTAATTAAATAAATCAATATCAAAACAGGGTTGCTACAAAATCCCAATTTCGATATTCCCTAACTTTCCCTAAACAATTTTTCATTTTCCCTAACCGTAATAAATTGTTCTTTAGGTATAAAAACAACCTTACACCTAGGAGATCAATAATTTTAATGTAAAAAAAAGTTTGTTTCTACATTTTTTTTAAAGACTTTTAGTGACAAAAGTTACAGAATTTTATAAGGGGCCATCCATAAAAAAACTTAAGACATACGTAAAATACATGAATTTTTAACCAAATAATGGAGTTTTCAGCTTAAAAAGCTATATTTTGAACTAAAAATGGAAGAATTTTAACTTTTAAGTTGAAACAATTAATTTGCAACTGAGAAAAAAGGAATTTTTAACACCAAAAAATATTTTAATTTTCAATCAAATACAGTTGAATGAAACAAAAAACAACTAATTTTCAAACTTAAAAGAGAAATTTTCAACAAAAGTGTTGAACTTTTAACCTAAAAACATTAATTATCTACCAAAGTATATGAATTTTCAACCCAAAAAATACGAGTTTTCAAACAAATAAATGAATTTTGAACTAAAAGTGATGTTTCAAGCAAAAATAGAATACTTACATTTGCAGTTAAAAACATTAATTTGCAACTAAATAAAAAGTACTTTTAACAAAATAGTTGAATCTTCAACCAAAGAAATTAACTTTAACTAAAATAATTAATCTTCAAACAAAAAATAAATTTTGAACCAACTAATTGAATTTTATAAAAAAGACGATTTTTCACCTAAAACAGATAAATTTTCAACTTAAAATAGAGTAGTTAAATTTTCAGTAAAAATAAATTTTCAGTCAAATAAAATAAATTTTGAACGAAATAGTTAAATTTGCAACCAAAAAGATTAAATTTAAAAATAAATTTTCCACACAACAATGGAAGTAGCTATATTTTCAGTTGGAAAAATTAATTTTTAATAAAAAGAATAATTTTCAACCCAAAAAATAAATTTTTAACCAAGAATATTAAGTTTCTACAAAAAGAGATTAATTTTCAACTAAATAAATTAATTTTTAACCAAATATTTGAATTTTACAAGGAATTTTCAAAATAATAGTTCAATTTTCGACTAATAAAATCAATTTTCGACCAAACAGATGAATTAGTCATCCTGAAGATTAATATTCTACCACCAAATACGAATTTTCAACCAAATAGTTGGATTTTCAACTAAATTCTGAAAGAAAAATGTGACAGACTATGTGTAGAATTCCTGAAAATAAAAGAAGAATCCAAAGATCAAATTTGGACAACCACCACAAAATTCTCCTATTGCAATTCCCAAAAACAAAAAAATTTGTTTCTTTGGACAAAAATAAAAAAAAAAGGAAAGAAAAATGAGAAGGCAACCAACCAAATCCCCTTCCTTCTCTTTTTTATTTTTATTATTATCAAATCACAATATGAAAGCATTTATAAAATTTACCAACGTTTCGGTGCTCATACAGCACCGTTATTGAGGTAAGAAAAAATTAGAGCAGGTGGGAACAGCGACGAAACAAAATTTTTTGTTTTTAGGAATTGCAATAGGAGTATTTTGTGGTGGTTATCCCAATTCGATCGTTGGATTATTGTTTTATTTTCAGGAATTCTATACATAAACTTGAGTATAGGACGTTAAATTGGATTTTGAATTTGATTTTAATCTAATTTAAAATTCTTAAATTTCAATCTAACAGTCGATATTTAAAAAAAATCTTATTTTAAACCAAAAACAGTTAATTTAATTTAAATTAAAATATAATAGTTAAATTTTCAGTAAAAAATTAATTTTCAAACAAAAAATTTTGAACGAAATAGCTGAATTCACAACCAGATGAATTTTCGACCCAAAAGATGAATTTTCGACCAAAAATGATAAATTTTCAACAAAATACATGCATTTTTAACTAAAAATTGAATAGTTAAAGTTTCAACCAAAAAAATGAATTTGTAATCAAAAAGATATAACGAGATTACTTTTTTACCAAAAAAAATCGAACTTTCAAAAAACTAATTGAATTTTTACCTAAAACAGATAATTTTTCAACCTAAAATAGAATAGTTAAATTTTCAGTAATAAAATTAATTTTCAGCCAAGCAAAATAAATTTTAAATGAAATAGTGAAATTTTCAACCCAACAGATGAATTTTCAAACAAAAAGATTAAATTTCTATCGCAAAAAGATCAATTTTCCAAAAAAAATGGAAATGGTTACATTTTCAGTTGAAAAATTAATTTTCAACCAAAGAAAGAGAATTTTCAACAAAATAGTTAAATTTTCAAAAAAGGTAGATCAACTAAAATGATGAGTCAACCACAAAATTTAATTTCTAACCAATAGTTCCACTTTCCACTAAGTAGTTGAATTTTCGACCAAATAAAATGAGTTCTCGAAGAAAAATGTAACAGTTGATATTACAAGCAAAAAATATTTTAATTTTCAATGAAAAACTGCTACACTCAACCAAAAAGACGAATTTTCAACAAAATAATTGAATCTACAACCAAATCAGATTAAAATTTAAGCATTTTGTGATGGTTGTCCAAATCTGATCGTTGGATTCTTGTTTTATATTGCAATAGGAGCATTTTGTGATGTTGGTCCAAATTATGATCGTTGGATTCTTGTTTTATTTTCAGGAATTCTATACATCAAATCAGATTTATTTTCAACCAAACAGTTAAATTAATTTTGAACAAAGAAAAAGGTTTTTCAACTAAGATGATAAATCATTAACCAAAAAAAATGAATTTATAACCAAAAAGATGTAATGAAATTACTTTTTCACCAAGAAAAAGGAATTTTCGACAAAATATTTAATTTTTCACCTAAAACAGACACATTTTGAACTTAAAATAGAACAGTTAAATTTTAAGTAAAAAAAAAAAAAAAAATTTTCAACCAAATAAAATTAATTTCAAACGAAATAGTGAAATTTTTAACCAAACAGATAAATTTTCAACCAAAAAAATTAAATTTCTATTAAAAAAGATCTACTTTTCACAAAAAATGGAAATAGTTAAATTTTTAGGTAAAAAAATTAAACTTCAACTAAATTGTTTTTTTCAACTAAAATGATGAATCATTAGCAACAACAAAAATGAATTTTTAACAAATAGTTCCACTTTTCACTAAGTAGTTGAACTTTTAACCAAAAAAATATCAAATTTCGACAATAACACATGAACTTTTAAACGAAAGACGAGTTTTCAACAAAAGAATTGAATTTTCAACTAAGAAAGATTTTTCAGTCAAGAATGAAATAAAATTTCATCAAAAATGTTGAATTTTTATACCAAAAATACGAATTTTCTGCAGAACAGTTGAATCCCCAACCAAAACACATTAATTTTCAACTAAATAGTTCTGTAAGTTGTAACCAAAAAATATGAAATTTCTACAAAAATGAATGAATTTTAAACCTAAAAAGACGGATTTTCAGCAAGCAAGTAAAATTTTCAAAAAACAAAAAATGACATTGACAAAATGTTTGACTTTTCAAGAAAATAATAAAATTAACTTCAACTTCAGTTTATCGAAATTTCCCGGACTTTCCCTGATCAGCTTTAAATTCCCTGACCTTCTGGAATTCCCTGACCTGTAGCAACCCTGAAAAGAAACTATGACAAGCAGCACTAAAATTAATACACTGCATTTTTATATTTCCATTCCAGTAATTCGTTTGTGTAGCAGCTTGTAAATCAATAGCCTGGCACAAGTTGCCACGACCCATATAGATATACATGCAGATCTATCAGAATCTAAAACTTGACTCTTGGAATCCCGCAGAACGTTTTGCTTGATAGAAAAGCATGTACATCGAAAATCACTTGGACGTTATTGGTATGGGTAAAAGAGTAAGTTAATAATTTTCGAAAAGTATTGTAGCTTATAGAAAAAATAGAAAGAGCTGCTACTCTGGTGGAATGTTGAAATATTAATGCATGTTTTCTTGATCTTAATGTTTTTGTCGGTTGTGTAAATTTAGGGGCTTCAGCGTAGTTTTGTTATTAGGCTTACATTTCTGTCGATATTATCATCAGCTAAAGCCCTTGCAATGAGAGAAGTCATTGTACTTTTTCCAACTCCTCCTTTTCCTGAGAGGACTAGAATCTTGTACTTCACTGAAGCAAGATTTGCTGTTACGAGAGCTAATCCAGGATCTGGTTGTTTTGTTGCACCGGATGCACATACGTTTTGATTTGGGCACCCGGCACATGCAGAAACTTTGCCTGCATCTTCACTTTTTGTGCCAGGACAGTCTAAAAAAATGCATTTGTTTAAAAAAAGAAGTACATGATGTTATTATGGAGTTGATAAATAAAAGACTTCACGATTAATAATAAGAAAAAGACCTGTTACTTTAATAAAAATTTACAAAAGGTTTAGTTTTTCAACAAATTAAATAACAATTTTTATCATTTTAATTGTTATGCTGATTTATAAAATTTCCATTAATGTACATTATTAATTATGCAAGAAAAATATTGCAGATGAAAGATTTTTGTTAATTATATTTAAAACATGACGCATGTTAATAGAAAAAGTTGTAATTCAAAATCTTTTTTATTATCGTTTGCAGTACATAATGATTTTCTATTTTTCTACCAAAAATATCTAATAAAACTACAGAGGGTGGGAAACGTTTAATATTAAATTCATAAATAATAACAATGTACAAAAAAATATTCGTTTAAAAATTTAATTTTTTTATTATTCAACTTCATTTTGGACGTCATCTAAGCATAACCTCAAAATTAATTGTTGACGTTTCCATATGAAATAAAGAATATAACATTATGACCCACTATAATAAATAAAGTATTTAATTTTAGCATCATATTGTGCATACTTTCAATATATTTGACAATGTATTTATAGTTAAATTATTTAAATTATTTACTTACGTTCTGGAGCTTCAGCAGGAACATCCGCCATGTTGAATGTCAAACTACAAACTAAGGCGCGCGAAATTTAATTTCATAAATAATACGTTTTTTTAAGTATATATTAAAATGATTATTTTGTGATTTTATGAGACATATTTTGGCAACTTTAATTAATTCAGTTTCGTTAAAATTTGAACATTATTCATTATTATTTTCTAAATACTGTTCTTATAACTCATATTTTTGAAATTATAATTATCTAAATTGATCCACTCAGTTTTTAACCTTTTTAGGCCACCAGTTCATACTTGTATTTAAAAAAAGATTTTTTTTTGTGTTTCAATTTTTTTATTTGGTTGAAAGTTTATTTTTTTAAATTGATATGTCTGTTATTATATTTTTTATTGCAAATTCTACTATGGTTGAAAATTTAAATATTTTGCTGAAAATTCAACTATTTTGTTCAAACGTAATTTTTGTTTGTAATAATTATTTGGTCAAAAATTTTACTATTGGGTGGAAAATTGAACCAGATTGTTAAAAATTCATTTTATTGTTTGAAGATTTAACTATTTTTTGAAAATTCGTTTCTTTATTGTTGAAAATGAATGTTTTGATTTTATTAGACAATTATCTTTTTGCACCTTTAATTAATTCGGTTTTGTTAAAATTTGAACATTATTATTATTTTATAAATACTGTTTTTCTGACTCATACTTTAGAAATTATAATTATCTACATTGATCCATTCATTTTTCAAACTCCTGAGCCCATTAATTCATATTTTTATTAAAAACAATAGTTTTTTGGTATTTTAATTTTCTAATTTGGTTGAAATTTTTTTTTAATTTGAAATATCTGCTTTTTATTTATGGTTCAAAACTCATCTCTTTTAGTAAAAATTGTACTATTTTGTTGAAAATTTATTTATTATTTGTTGAAATGATTTATATTAACTGACAATTTAACTATTACATTTTTTGTTGAGAATCCATCTTTTTTGTTGAAAATGCAACTAATTGGTTGAAAGTTTAACTAGTTTTGTAAACAATTCATTTTATTGTTTGAAGATTTAACTATTTCGTTGACAATTCATATTTTTTGGTAAAAAATTAATCTTTTTGTTTAAGAATTCACTTAATTGGTTGAAAGTTGAACTATTTTGTTTAAAATTTATTTTATCAGCTGAAGATTCATCTCTTTGGTTGAAAATTTGACTATTTTGTTGAAAATTCGTTTTTTTAGTTAAAAATTAAATTTTTAAACTAAGAATTTTAACAGTTCTGTTTATGTTTGAAAATTGATCGTTTTTGGTTGAAATTACAACTATTTTTTTGAAAATTATTTTTTTTCATTGAAAATGCATATTTTTAGTTTGAAAGTTCCACTTTTCGTAAAAAGTTCGTCTGTTTAGTTTGAAAATTCTATTATTTGGGTAGAAAAACCCACTATTTGGTTGAAAATTCATATTTTCGGGCTGAAAATTTGAATATTTCGTTGTCAAAATTCAACTACTTTGTTAAAAAGTAATACTGTTTCGTCGAAAATTCAACTATTTGGTTGAAAGTTGAACTACTTTTTTGAAAACATACTTTATTGGTTGAAAATATGAGCATTTTGGTTGAAAATGAATTTTTTTAACTTCAAATTTACCTATTACATTTTTAGCTGAGAATCGTTTTTAGTTAAATATTCAACTATTTGGTTGAAAACGAACTTTTTAATTGAAAATTCATATTTTTAGGTGGTAATTGAAATTTCTGTGAAAAATTTGTCTTTTGACTCGAAAATTTAACCCGTTTGTTAAAAGTTCGCCTTTCCTGGTAAAATTCAACTATTTTTTATTTAAAAGCAAAATATTTTGTTGTTGAAATATTAACTATTCCATTTTAGGTTGAAAATTTATCTTTTTAACTTCAAAATTCAACAATTTGATTGAAAATACATCCTTTTTATTGAAAATCCATCTGTCTTCTAAACAATTCGTTTTTTTGGCTTGAAAATGTTTAAAATAGTGTTATTGTATTCTTATAGGCTTCTTTTTTGGTTGAAAAGTCTACTCTTATATTATTGGTTCAGAATAAATTCATATCGTTTAGTTAAAAACTCTACTATCTGGTTGAAAATTTAAGTATTCTGTTGAAATTTCAACCATTTTGTTAAAAAGTCATCTGTTTTGGTCCAAAATTCAACTATTTGGTTGAAAATTGAAATTCTCTTGAAAATTCATCTTTTCGGGTTTCAAAGTCAACGATTTACTGAAACATTCACCTTTTTAGCTTGCAAACTCAACTTTTTTGTTTAAAATTTTATTATTTTTTAGTAAAGAGTTTTTTTTGGTTGAAAATTTATTTTCTTAACTGAAAATTCGTCTATTTTGGTTAAATTGAACATTTTTTCATTAAAAAATATATATATTTATTCTGGTTGAAATAGGGACTATTATATTTTTCATTGAGAATTAATCCTTTTTTGTTAAAAATTCAAAAACTTGATTGAATCTTATCAATTCAAAATATTTTTCATGCTAGAAATTTAATAAAGCATTTTGAATTTCTTCCTGATATATGTATTCAAGAAATAAATGTGAATGTATTATTCTTTATGACTTATGTTCGATAGATTCAAAAGTTTTATTATTTTAGATTTTATTTGAAAAGGGTACTACCGAAATTCCAATTAATATGAACCTTTTTTTCTTTATTCTTCTTTTTTAATATTTACTTTTTTATGTTATTTAAGTTTTACCTTTTATTTTTGAAAAACAGCTAAAATTTGCTTTATGTCCTTTTCAAGCAACTTTAAAACGGCTATAATCTAAAATAATGTTTTTATTTGTAGCAAGTGGAACCATGGACTACAACCACTGGATCAATGACTTATGTGGAGCCGTCAATTCCTTTTCGTGCAAACGAATATTCACGTGTACATCATCTTGTACCGTGGCGCCCAAATGTTGGATACGAAAATGTTGAGGTACTTCCCTTGTGAGTAACAATTTATATTTTTTTACTTGTACCTAAATCCAATAAACTTTATTATTCAAGAACCAGATCTCTTAATCGAACTTCATTAATTAATTCAACATTCTGCTAATTCTTCAGAAATCACCAGGGTTGCCATACAGTCACTTAAGTCACATTTACTCACTTTTTTAAGGTTTTGTCTATCGAAAATCTAAGTAACTTATATAACTTATATATTGTATATATATTTTCTTTTTTTTTCTAGTTCCTACCCTCGTTCCTACCCTAATAGCATGCGAATAAAATACTATAAGAATACAATAACTAGAATATATATATATATATATATATATATATATATATATATATATAAACAAAAAAATATTTGGCTTTTAAATAAAAAACAGTTGAATTTTACCGGAAAAGACGAACTTTTAACAAACGGGTTAAATTTTCGAGTCAAAAGACGAATTTTTCACAGAAATTTGAATTACCACCTAAAAATAAGAATTTTCAATTAATAAGTTCGCTTTCAACCAAATAGTTGAATTTTCAACTAAAAACGATCAATTTTGAAATAAAAACGGAATAGTTAAATTTTCAGTTTAAAAATTTAATTTTATACCAATCAAAGTGAATTTTCAACAAAATAGTTCCCGGAACGTTCCGCGGGAACTTTTGGAACGGTCCAGCGGAACGTTCCGGAACGTTTAAAATGTCCGCCGCTTGGGAACGTTCCAATCATAAATTAACGTTATTGTTATTATTATCCATAAATATCGCGTAAACCGTAAGTGATAGGTCAAAATCGATGTCAGTTTATGATACGGATATCATATTATAGTGTAGTAAATGCGGTACTCACAGGCACTCAAAACTAAAAAATAACATCCATTCTTACCTATCTCTTAAGTTTGACGAGATAATTGTTGTTGAAAATAACATTAATGGAAGGTTCCCCTGAGGTCCCAGTGGAACGTTCCACTGGAACGTTCCCAAGGGGCGGACATTTTACACGTTCCGGGAACGTTCCGTGCCATTAGGGTATTGTAAAGCATCACACTAAATCTGAAGGTATAAAATTTGATCAGCAACAAAATTATCCAAGAATGTAATATTTTGTTTCTTTATATTGATGCCAAAATTAATACAAATTTTCGTATCAATTGAATACCCTAAAAAAAAATACCTTCAAATTTAGGCCGTAAGCGTATAAGCTTTTGATTGTTAACTATAATAATACTCATTTTTATTTGAAGTTATTACAATTATTAAATGATGTATACTTTACTTTTATTCAGGGATTTCATTTTCAGAATACAGAGGTGCAGAATAATCTCACATTAACGATTTGCATTATATGATAGAAAAAACTCCAATTTTACCATGTATATGGGAGACTACCCTACAATAGATAATCAACGTACGGTAGATAATCATTCATTTAAAATACTAATGTATGTAAAATAATTAATTTAATTTAATTAATAATTAGAACACTATATATGCATATATTTATAAATCAAAATACAAATAATTATTTTTGGTATATATGTGTTTTGAATGAATGATTATCTACTGTAGGGTGGTCTCCCCTAATTGAATTCAATCAAATCAGAAGTATTCAACAGTCTTTAAACTTTTATTTAACATGTAATAATATATTTATTTTTTTAAATTGAAATTTACAATGTAAATTTTTTTTTGTCAGGATTTGAATAGTTGTAGTCTTTTTTTCAACTTTTGATGTCGAAATATGAAAATTTTTGCTTCGAAATTCGACTTTTTAGAGCAGACATGCCCAGCTAGGGAAAATTCCACCGGGAACACATGTTCCGCGCCCACCACTATTTCTTCTGGAGAGCGGAGTGTTGGTAGAATCTCTCCTCTGTGACGTCACAGAGAAGAGATTCTCGCACGCCTCTACCACCACTCCGCTCTCCAAAAGAAATAGTGGTGGGCGCGGAACATGTGTTCCCGGCGGGAATTTCCCCTAGCTGAGCATGTGTGCTTTAGAGGTTTTGTTCATTTTCGCGATTTTCGCAGGCAATTAATCCTCCTCGGGTAATTAGTCTCCTCGTAGGGCGAAAAATGAAAAAATCCAGGATTTACAGTGTATGCAAATCAGGTCTTTCTTTTATCCCTCTAAAAATTTTGCATTGGTCCTGAGCCTTTTTCTACCGAAATAACAATTTTCAAAATAGCCCAAAAAAACGAGTTATTCATTCGCGTAATTGAACAAAACCTTCGGCATCGAATTTCAAAACGAAAATTTTCGTGTTCAGCATAAAAAGTTGAAAAAAGGACTACAGCTATGAAAAATCTCACTAAAAATGAAGCTTAAAAGGTAATTTTTAATTTTAAAAATTAGTCTATACCCGGTAAGAAGGCTTGAATAGGATAGAATTAAAAATTTAAGATTTCAGCGTGAAAGTAGAGATAATCCTATTATTTTTAATACCTGATTTTCCCTTCAGGCTTCAATGTTCAAGAAAGTAATAAGTGGCTCCGAAATGTAATTCCCGTCTATTCACATGGTGTTAATGACTCTCTTTCCTATTCCAAAAAGAAGGTTAGATATGAAGTGTGTTCAATTCAGTTTGATTCATTCGCGAAATGTGTACATTGAATTTTCTGAATTACCGGTTTTTGAATTCAAGTTAGAAAGGGTCTATTACAGTGAATTCAAGTTTACATTGCGGAGAGATGGTGTGACTTCAATTCAAGAAATCTGAATTGATTTTATATGAAACGTATTATGCTCAATTCCAAATGGTATAACTGAATTGAATGAAATAGGATTTGTGATACCGACATACCAAAAAGAATTGATGTATTCTGAAAACAGTAGTTAACTTGAATAATTAATTAAATAATTATTTAATTAATGAATATAATTATAAATACATTTAGTAATAATAAATTCTTTAATAATCGTCAGTAAATTATCCTTTAACTGCTTTTGGTATTAGATAGGTAGAAAATTATATTTTTCAAACTGTATTGAAACGTATAGCAGTTGCTTCTTTCTAATTACTGTTTCTGGTTTAAGAGAACGAAGGGAAAATCAGGTATTAACATGAATTGAAATTTTCAATCCTATTCTATTCAAGCCTTCTTACCGGGTAACTTAAGAAATTTATACAGTAATTAATTTTATTTTTCTTTTTCTTTTATAAATAATTTATTATTATAAAAAAGGTTTTCGTAGCCTATTAAGACGTTAATTAAGTCGTGCAAACCTCCCCTTCCCATAATTTCACAGCCCTATTCCCCCTACTTTCCTCTCTCCACCATGGCCTCACCCCTTCACTTCACACTTCACTATCCCACCCTTTACCTCATTCAACCTAATATACTTCCCCTCGCTTCACTTCCACAGCTAACACTCACCTTCCCCTACTTCCCTTTTCCAACCATCACTTTCCAACCCCTGCTCACCCAAAATACCCAAAGAACCCTCCCTTCACTTCTTTCACCACACTCCCACATTTTCGAGCATTTTTCCTTATTCCATACTTCCCCTACTGCCCCTCCATAATTTCCCCCACTTCCTTTACTTAGCATTCCCTAATTTGCCTCTGAAAACTCTACTTTTTCCTCTCCTCCTTTCCCCTCCTTCACCTTCCTTTAATCCCCCTACTACCACTCCTATCATTTCCCTTCACTTCCGATAATTCTCCTTACCTCATTTTCCTTTGCTTCTCCTGCTCCACCTCATTTCCCCTACTAACCCTCTCCTCACTTCTCGTACTTCACCCACCCTAATTTTCCTTCATTCCCCCACTGCACCTTCTCATTTCCCTTCTATTCCCCTGGTTCTTTATCCCTCACTTTTCCCTCGCTTTCCCACCCCTCATTTTAACTCATTTTTCCTTACTTCACATACTTCCCCTCCCATTATTTTCCCTTGCTTCACATACTTCCCCTCACATTATTTTCACTTATTTCAACTGTTACCCCTCCCCTCATTTCCCCTCACTTCCCATACTACTTCTTCCCTACTTTCCTCAAGCTTTCCCTACTTCCTCATCCCTCATGTCCCCTCTCTTTCCATACTTACCATCCCTTAACTTTACATTGCTAGCCCTACATCCTCTCTCCTCATTTCCTCTCACCTCACCTACTTCCCCTGCACTCATTTGCCTTCGCTAACCATACTCTCCTTTCCCTCACTTCCCCTACTTCTCCACCTACATTTGCCCTAATTCCCCTCCCCCCATTTCCCCTTACCGCTCCTACTTGTCTCTCCCTTAATTTACCCATACTCCCCTCCCTTCATTTTCCCTACTTCCCCTCACCTCATTTCGCCTACGCCCTCTTCCTCTTTTCCATTCACTTCCCCTACTACCCCTTCCCTAATTTTCCCCCGCTTTCTCTATTTCCCCTCTCCTCATTTCTCCTCACTTTCCAAACTACACCTTCCCTCATTTCCCCTCTCTAGCCTTACTTCCCCTCCCCACACCTAGTTCCTCTTCACTCGCTTTCCCTACTCCTCTTCCCATAATTTCCCCTCCCTTCTACTACCTCTTCCCTCATTTTCCTTCGTTTTCCTTACTTCCCCCATTTCCTCTCTCTATCAATACTACCCCTTCCCGTCGCCATCCATACTTCTTCATCCATCAATTCCCCTTACTTCTCCTCTCATTTCCCCCATTTCCCCTCCCATAATTTATCCTACCTCCTCTCCCCTCATTTCCCCATCCCTGATTTTTCCTGACTTTCCATTCATCTCCGTCCCTCTCTGCCCTTCCCATAATTTTCCCTCGCTTCCTAACCCTTAAGTTCCCCTCATTTCTCCTCACTTCTTCTACTTCCCCTCATCTTATTTCCCCTACTTCCCTTCCTTAACTTCCTTTTGCCAGAACTATTTCCCCTCACTTCACCTTCTTCCACTCCCCTCATTTGCCATCGCTTCCCCTACTTCTCCATCCCTCATTTTCCCTCACCATCCCGCGGTACCTCAGAACTTCTTCTACTTCCCCTTCCTTTATTTACCTTACTTCACTCCCCTCATTTCCCCTCCTAGTAAAAAAGTACGACGGACGACGGACACCTGACCGAAACTATAAGGGTTAATACCCGGGGCTACCAAACCCTAAAAACTCAACACAGTCAAAAGAAAGTAATTTATTAAATTGATATGAAAAATAAGTTGAAAAAATCGGAGTATTATTATAGTTAGGTATCAAAATTGTTAAAAATTAGACCGCAACCGACTTCGGCGAAATAAAATGAAACGAGCCTTATTTAGCTTGTAATAAAATTAATTATACAATTTGTCTGAACATTACTTGTAAAATTTATTCTAGCTATTGTGACCTCGGTATTCACCCTAGAATGCAGCAATGGAATTTCATCTAATTTTGTAAATGCAAGTCGATAAAATACATTTGTAATTAAATCGAAATTTTTAAGTAGAGAAGTATTTTCCTATTCACATCACAGGTCTTGTCACTCTCAGTCACTTTTGAGCTTAAATTAGTCACTTTTTTAAGTACATTTTAGTCTATGGCAGCCCTGGAAACCATAAAAAAAATTATTTAACTTTAGACCGAAAGATTGTGTTGCTTCTAATAAAAGAAAAAAGCTTCTTCAGATTTCTCTGAGAAAGGATAATATTGATTTAACAAACCAGACTGGTTTCAAGCATTCAAATTCCTCCAGTGTCGGAACTCAGTACATTTGTACTAAATTGCTCTTCATTCGTATTAATCTTATAGTAAAAAATTCAATTGATTCGAATAATTAGCTCTAAAAAGAAGTATCTCATTCCATTATAATCTTACTTATTTATTTTCTGAAAGTGATTTAAAAATAACGAATTCCTCCAGTGATTAGTATTTGACTTGTTGCTTATTTGAATTTCATATTCAGGTCTACAAAATCAATAACTAATTACGCTGTCGATCCACTAAGCAACATGTCTACACACCCTCTGAAGTTTCCGAATCTAGTAACAGGTTTTCAAAGAAATCCTGTCCATGCCTCTCAAGCTGCTCTTTACACACGATATACACCTCAGGAATGGTTTCAAAAGCAAGTTATGTTCTACAATGAAGCTGATTCAAACAGACACTATTCTGAGCGAATTAGGAATGATGCTGTTAAAATCATGAGGTGTGTACAAGTAGTCAAGACGATTTTTCTCTCACAATATGAAGTTCATTAAATATAAAAATTATATATTACTAGCAGTAAATGCATTCGCGCGAAACACGCGTTCACGTATCTCTGGATTTGTATTTCCTTACACAGGCTTCGAAGTGCTCTACGGAACTAAAAAATATTTCGTAGCCTATTAAAAAGTTAATTACGTCGTTTAAACATTCCCCTCCCATACTTTTCCTCCCCTTCTCCCACTACTTTCCCCTCACTTACCCTAATTCCCCTCCTATATCTCCATCTTTCGCTACATCACCCAACTTTTTCTTCCTATACTTCTCCCTCTTCTTACTTCCCCAGTTATAACTTTTCCTCCCCCACTTACCCGTAATACCCTACTAGCTCACCCTTCACTTCCCTCACTGCCCACCCATCGCTTCCCTCATTGCCCACCCACCACTTCCCTCACTACCCACCCACACTTACAATCACTTCCGCTACTTCTTAATTTCCCCTCACATCCCCTACCCTCATTCCCTTTCACTTCACATACTTACCCTCCCTCATTATCCCACGCTTCCCCTATTTCCCCTCCGTTAACTTCCCCTACCACAGTATGTATTAAAAAATTACCTATTTGAAGAAAAAGTAAGCTAAAAAATTAAGAAAAAGTACTAAAAAAGTTACCTTTTTAAATTAGTCAAAATTTAGTTTTTAAAATACAAAAAATATAAAGAATTCCTTAAATTATAAAGTGAACGTATTCAAAAGGCAAATTTCTTTTATACTTTTCTTTATGTAAATAACTGCGCTCAAGACTGCATCTAAATCTAGAATTTGGGCTTAACACTTTTTTATTTTTTTATTTGTGTCTGTTAAATATAGGAATGCCGACAATATAGAAATATTGAACTAGGTATTAAATAATATCTAAAATAAACAGTTTTTTCCTTAACTTTACGCGCTCAAAGATGTGGTGAAACTATACAAGGGTGAGTCGAAAAAGCAAAATGATGGAAATCGAAATTGGAACTGTTTGGAAAAGTAGTGTATTATAATACACTACTTTTCCAAACAGTTCCAATACAGTTTCCAAACAGTTCCCTATAGGGTTAAAAAAATCAACTTCGAAGAAATTACGGTGCACGTTGATACTTTTTTCTATAATTTGGGAGGATTTAAAACCACAATAATATCAACATGTGACCAACAATATGCAAAATAAGATTTTTTTCATCAAGTTTACTATCACAATCGTATTAATTTTTTTTTATTTAAAAAATAACTGAATTTTGTTAGTATGATCAATTTTTTATATCGCCTATACGGAAAAAGTAGCGAAAAAAGTATTTGTACATTGAAAAAAGTAGCAAAAAAGTAGCCTTGCCTAAACAAGTATTAAAAAAGTAAAAAGTGTGGAACTTCGAAGCTTGCTAACATTAAAAATATGAACGATTTAAAAATCCATTACTGAGAAACATTTTTTAATATTGAGCTAAAAAATATTTGAAACAATAATTAATAATTAATAATTTTTAATTGTAATTGTTTGAAATTTTTTTAAATATATGGAACGATTTTGAATTGAAAACATTCCATATCAAACAGCTTTAGATTAGGTAAAACTTTAACAAAAGGAGAATATTTCGGATGGAATTAAAAGAAAATAGACTTGTATTATTTTTAAATAAAGGCGTCTAAAATTAAATATTTAACAATTGAAAATTTTTAAATTAGAAGCTCTGAAAATTGAAAGTTTTTAAATTAGAAGCTCTCAAAATTGAAAAATTGCAGACTGAAATGTTAAAAACTGGACTTTCGATCTTCAAAATTATAAAAATTTTAAATTTTTTCAATATAAATCTTTAAAATTGATCAGTTTTTAATTATGCTTCTTCAAAGTTGTAGAACTTTGAATTGCGAATCGTTCAAATTGAAGATTTATTAATTTTGACAATTTTCAATTCAAAATTCTGTAATTTCGATAATTTGCATTTGAAATTTCATAAATTTAGAGAATTTAGAATTGAAAAATCTTGAATTTTGATATTCAAAATCATCCAAATCATCACTTTTTAGGAATTTTCAATTGTAAATCTTCAAAATTGTAGAACTTTAAATTCTCAATCTTTAGAACTGAAGAGTTTTTAATTTTAAAATTTACAATTCAAAATTTTACAAGTTTTAAGTTTTACAATGGAATGTTCTGTAATTTTATTGATTTACATTCGAAATTTCTTTAGTTTAAATGATCCAGAATTAAAAACTTGACTTTCGATCTTCAAAATTATCAAAATTAAGGAATTAAAAAAATTAAACTATTAAAACATATTTTAATACATCATTTTGAATTACACATATTAGAAAATGAAGGATAATCAGTTGCAAATCTTCGAAACCTATTTCAAAAAGACGTTTAAAGTTTTATGAGTTTAAACTGTAAACATTCGTCATTTAAGAACATCTTATTACGATATAAAATCCCACATAAACTTTTTTTTCTTTGCTTCTAATTCCTACTGAGATTATATTTAATATTTAAATGAAAGTTACAGAATAATGAAAGCCGATTAAAATTAAAATTGGATTAAAATGGTATGAAAGCCGATGTAGCTATGTTAATATTTATTTTAATTTACGATTTTTAATTATATTTTACAGTACTTTAAATTGAAACATACATTTTAATTTGATAATTAAGCAAATAAAATAAGAAAAGTGTAATAAGCGCGCTACTTTTGCTAGTCTATAACAAAATAAACGATTAATTGTATTTTACAATATGTGATCTTGATTAACTTCGATAATTTCTAGAGAAGCGGAAGAAAAAATACATCATAATCAATACGATACGGGTAGAAGACTCGGTGAAAGAATAACAGATGTGACTTTCTGGCGAAATGAAGTTGCATCTGAATTAGAACGAATGATTCAGGAAATTGAGAGACTACAAGATTGTCGAAGTGTCTTAGAGAAAGCTATTCAGGATATCGAAAACCCTTTGCACATCGCTGAAGAATGCCTCTATCACAGAGAAGCTAGAAAAGGTATTTTATTTTTAAAATCGTAAATTATTTTCAACTTCCTGATTAGTAGAGAAGTATAGCAATATTAAAATCATATCAATCAGTATTTTCTCTTTTTAAACAGGGACTGAACTTGTCCATGATGACACTGAAAAATCTCTTCTTCGTGAGGTTCAGAACCTGCGGAACGGGCAAAAGAAACTCGAAATTTGTCTCGATAGATGTAAAGATCAGGTAAACTGAGATTTTAATCTAGAGCTAAGACGAGGGTTTAATCACTCCGGAAATCTGGTGTACAAGCCTTCGTGAAATCTATGAAATTGTTTTTAAATCATTGATATCTTTCTGAAATTAGACTGCGCAGCTTAAAATGCTCTGAAAACATGGAAAATGGGGTGACTTTTCACGAAAATAAGGAAATAATAGGGAAATACATTCTTTTAAATAAAATTCATGTATAAGTACCATATTGAATTCAATACGGAACGCTTAAGATTTCAAGTCGAATTATATACTGCATTTTAAACAAAATAGTTGAATTTTAAACCAAAAGATATTAGTTTTCTGCCAAAAGAGATGAATTTTTAACGAAAAAGTAGAATTTTCCAAATAAAAAGTCGAATTCTTTAGAAAACAGTTAAATTTTAAACCCGAAAAGATGAATTAAAAAAAAAGAGTAAAGTTTCAACCAAGGAAGGTGATTTTTCAACTGTTGAATTTCCAATAACGCCAAAAATTAATTTTAAACCAAACAGTTGCACCTTCAACCAAATAGTAGAACCTTCAAGCAAAAGAGAAGAATTTTCAACAAAATAGTTTAATTTTTTTCCAAATAGTTGAATTTTCAACAAAATAATTAAATTTTCTACATAAAAGTTGAATTTTTAACCAAACAGTTGAATCTTCCAGCCAAAAAGATGAATATTTTAAAAGACAGTCGAATTTTCATCTATGAAAAATGACTTTTTAATCCAAAAAGACGAATTTTATATCAAAAAGACGAATTCCTAATAAAAAAGTTAAATCTTGTAATAAAAAATATGACTTTAAAAAAAATAGTGGATTTTTCAATATAAAAAGATGAACTTTCAACCAAATAGATGAATTTTAAAGTAAAAGGCACGAATTTTAAACAAAATAATTAGATCTTCAACAAAATATTCAAATTTCCCACAAAATAGTTGAATTTTCCACCTACAAAGATGTATTTTCCGCCAAATTGTTAAAGTTTCAACAAAACAGTTGAATTTTTTAACAAGACAGATTTTTAAGTCAAGACCAAAATGGTGAATTCCCTACAAAATAGTTGAATCTTTAGCCCGAAACATAAATTTTCAGCCAAATAGAGGAATTTTATACCAAAATAAAAGAATTTTCAACCCATTGTTGAATTTTCAATCCAAAATACCAATTTTCTACAAAATAGTTGAATTTTCAACCAAAAATGGAACAGCTAAACTTTCAGTTCAAAAATTTAATTCTCTACCAAACAAAACGAATTTTCAACAAAATAGATAAATTGTCAGTCAAAGAGATGAATCTTCAACTAATAAAATGAATTTTTAACAAACTAGTTCAACTTTCAACCAAGAAGTTGAATTCTCAACCAAAAAAGATGCCCTTTCAACCAAATAGTTAAATCTTCAACAAACCAAATAAATTTTCAACAAAATATTTACATTTTCCACAAAATAGTGAAATTTTGAACTAAATAAATAAATTTTTAACTTACAAAGATGTATTTTAAACTAAATAATTGAAGTTTTAATTAAGAAGGATAAATTTTCAATCACATAGTTGAATTTTCAAATAAAAAGGGTAAATTTTCAAGCAAAAGTGGAATAGTTGATATTTGTACAATAAAATACTTTAATTAATAATCAAAAGCAGTTTAATACAATAAAAAATACGAATTATGAACGAACCAGTTGAATTTTTAGCCCAAAAATATACATCTTCAACCCAATAGTGAACTTTTCTACACAAAAAGACGAATTTTCAACCCAAAATATGACCTTTCAATGAAAATGTTCATGTTCAACCAAACAGTTGAATTTGTAATACAAAATTTTAATTTATTAACGAACATAATAAATTTCCAAACAAACAGATGAATCTTCAATTAATAAAATGAACTTTTAACAAAGTAGTTTAACTTTCAACCGAACAGTTGAATTCTTAACCAAATGATAAATTATTTACTAAAAAGGACGAATTTTCGATCAAATAGTTAAATTTCCAACCAATAAAATTAATTGTTTTTAAATTAGTTCAACTTTCAACAAATTAAGTTGAATTTTCAACCAAAAAATATGAATTCACGACGAAAAATGTAATAGTTGAAATTTCAACTAAAAACGATCCATATTCAGCCACGAATGGAATAGTTAAATACTCAGTTAAGAACATTAAAAAAAAAAAAATAAAAAAAATAGTTAAATCTTCAATCAATAAAATAAATTTTAAACAAAGCAGTTCAAATTTTAACCAAGTAGTTGAATTTTCGACCAAAAAATTACTTTGTCACAAAATAGTTGAATTTTCAATCAAATTATTAAATTTTCTACAAAATAGATGAATTTTTAACCAAAAGAGATGAAATCTGAACCAAAAATATAATAGCAGACTTCTAGGGTTCTATTAATTAAGTTCGCACCTACGCGAATAAAAAAATAGTAAAAGTTGAAGTTTCTTGAAAACAGGTGAGAAAAGAGGAATTCTTTAAATAAGGGGAATAGTGCAAAGAGTATCAACTCTGTGGAATCTTTTGAAATCTTCGTGAAATCTATTTAATTTTTTTGAAATCATCTCAAATATTTTAAAAGCTTTTGTAATCTTTGAAATCTGTCTGAAATTGAAACCTTCTGAAACTTTTTTGAAATTATTTGGAATCTTTGAATTCTATGTGTAAGATGAAATCTTTTAAAATCTTATGGAATATTTTTAAACCTTTTGGAATCTTTGAAATCTTTCTGAATATTTTGGAATCTTTGTGATTTTTTAAAATCTTGAAGTCTGGTGTACACTCAAAAGTCGAGTGTTCAGTCCCTCAAGCTGAGATAATTATATTAAACATTAGTAGCAATTATATTCAAAACACAAAAATTTCTCCCCAGCTCAGAAATTGTAGAGCATCTCAAAATCAATTGGAGCTGGATCTGAAGAATAAACAAAGCGCACTCGGCATTGATGTCCTCTGTCATCAATTGAATAACCGCAGTCATGGCTTACAATACTACTCAGGAATTGAAAAATCCGATCCCTGGTAAGAATCCCATCCCAATATTTGTGCACCTCATAATGAATTTTAATTTCAGTGTTTCCGAGCAAGAAACTTGGGCAGAAGCAGCGAATAGAATTATCCAAAAATCTCAAACAGAGAGAGCAAAGTCCTGTCAATTGCGTACAGACGCAGAAGCTCTTGTTAATCGAGTAGCTCAAGAAATGTGGGATGCTTGGTCAAATACAAATAACGCTCTTGCCAATAGAAGTTCTGAATTGCTGGAAGCCAAAAGCAAACTTCAGCAGCATCTTAATAAGGAAAGCTAACAATTTTACTCTTTAAAAAATCAGACTTGCTACAAAATACCAATTTCGAAATTCCCTTACTTTTCCCTGACCAATTTTTCATTTGCCCTGACCGTTATCATTTTTTAGTTATAAAAACAACCTTATACCTAGGTAATTAATAATGTTAATGCAAAAAAAAAAATTGTTTCTAAATGACAACAAACGTACAGAATTTTATAAGGGTCATCCACAAATTACGCAAGACATATGTAAAATACATAAATTTTCAATAAAATAGTTAAGTTTTCAACTAAAAAAAAAACTTTCAAGCAAAAATGGAATAGATACATTTGTAGTTAAAAAAATGAATTTTCAATTAAAACAGCGAAGTTTCAACAGAATAATTAAATTTTCAACCAGGGAAATTATTTTTTAATAGAAAAGATAAACCTTACACACAAAAATAAGGGTTTTAAACCAAATAATTGAATTTTTAACCCAAAAGATGAATTTTCTACCTAAAAAGACACATTTAAAAAAAATACATTAATTTTCAACAAGGAAGATCAATTTTCATCTCAAGATAAAATTGTTCATCTTTCAGTTAGAAAAATAAATATTCAACCAAGAATAAAAACGAAATTCCAAACAAAATAGCTAAATTTTCAACCAACGGAATTAATTTTTAACCAGAAATAGAATAGTTAAATTTTCAGTAAAGAAAATGAATTTTCAACCAAGAAGATTAAATTTTTAACAAAAAAGATCAATTTTCCACAAAAAATAGAATAGTTAAATTTTCAGTTGAAGAAGTAAATTTTTAACTAAAACGATGAATCTTCAACAACAAAAAAAGAATTTTTAACGAAATAGTTGCATTTTTATTCAAAAATGAATTTTTTAGAAAATGAGTTTTCTACCAAAAAAGACAAATTTTCAACAAACTACATGAGGTTTCAACTAAAATAGATAAATTTTTAATCAAAAATAGACTAGTTAAATTTTCAGTTAGAAAAACTGAATTTTCAACAACAACAAAAAACGAATTTTTAACAAAGTAGTTAATTTTTTAACCAAAAAAATGTTAGTTAAACTTTCAGTGAAAAGTTTTAATTTCAAACCAAATAAAATAAGTTTTTAACGAAATAGTTCAATTTTCAGTCAAACAGAGGAATTTTTAACAAATAACATTTATTTTCTACTAAAAAAGATTTATTTTGAACAAAATACATGAATATTCGACCAAGCAAAAAAATTTTTAACCAAAAAGATGAATTAGTTACTAAGAAGATTAATATATATTACGACAAAAGACGAATTTTTAACAAAATATAGGAATTTTTAAACAAATAGTTTAATTTTCAACTGAAGAACATACATTTTCAACGAAACATGGAATAGTTAAATTTTCAGTTAAAAAAATAATAATTTTCATTAAAAAAAGAATATTTTCAACAAAATAGTTAAATTTTGAACAAAAAAAAAAGGTTTTTCAACTAAAATGATGATTAATCAACCGAAAACATGAATTTTTAACAAAGTTCCATATTTCAACCAAAAAATTTAATATTTTTAAACCATAAACAGTTGAATTCAATCCAAAAAGACGAATTTTCCACAGAATATTTGAATCCTCAACCAAAACGGACTAAGTTTTAAACCAGAAAGAGGAATTTCCAACAAAAAAAGTCGAATTTTCAATCAAGAATGATTTTCCAGTCAATAAAGAAAAAAACTTTCATCAAAATGTTCAATTCTCAAACAAAAAATATGATTTTTCTATCAAAATCAATTTTCATCCCAAAAAGACGAGTTTTCAATAAAATAAATGAATTTTCAACTAAAAAAGATACATTTTCAAGCAAAAGTGGAATAGTGACATTTTCAAACAAAAATAGAATAGTAGCATTTTCAAGAAAAAATGGAATAGTAACATTTTCAGTTTAAAAAATAAATTTTCAACTAAAAACGCATATTTTCAATGAAATAGTTAAATTTCCAACCAAAGCAATGAATTATTAACAAAAATGATGAATCTACCACCAAAAAAATTATTTTTTAACCAAATAGTTGAATTTTCAACTCAAGAGATGAAATTTCTACCAAAAAAGCCAAATTTTGGACAAAAAACATGAATTTTCAACTGAAGAATATAAATTTTCAACAAAAAATAGAATAGTTCAATTTTCAGTTAGCAAAATAAATATTTAACAACAAAAAAAACGAATTTTCAACAAAATAGTTATTTTTCCAACCAAAGAAATGAGTTTTCAACCAAAAATAGAATATTTAAATTTGCAGCAAATAATTTACAACAAACAAAATAAAATTTCTATAAAAAAAAGATACATTTTACACAAAAAATGTAATAGTTAATTTTTCAGTTAAATAAGTGAATTTTTGCCTAAAGCCATAAATCCTCAAACAAAAAAATGAATTTTAACCAAATAGTTGAATTTTCAACCCAAAAGATTAGTTTTCTATTAGAAAAGACAAATTTTTAACAAAATACGTGAGTTTTCAACTAAAAAAGATGAACTTTGAACCAAAAATGAGCTAGCTAAATTTTCAGTTATAAGTTTTCAATAAAAAAACGAATCTTTACTCAAATAATTAAATTTTTAACTGAAAAATTAAATTTTTAATTTAAAAAATTATGTTTTAACTAATGAGATTACTTTAATAACAATACGAATTTTCAACAAAATAGTTGCATTTTCACATAAAAAAGATAAATTTTCAACGAAAAAAATTAATTTTTTTACCAAAAAAGATTAAATTTTAACAAAATAAATAAACTTTCAACCAAAAAGATGAATTAGTCACTATAGATCAAACGTGGAATAGTTCAATTTTCAGTTAAAAACATAAATTTTAAATTAAAAAATAATTTCAAGAAAGTAGTTAAATTTTGAAAAAAAAAAAGGTTTTTTCGACGAAAATGATGAAGCATCAACAAAAAAATGAATTTTTAACAAAGTAGTAAAAGGTGATATTTTAATGAAAAAGATTTTTATTTTAAACCAAAAAAAGTTGAGTTGAACAAAAAACACGAATTTTCAATAGATCAGTTGAATTTTCAATTAAAAAGAATGACTTCTTAACAAAATTGTTGAATTCTCTACAAAATTAATTTCAACTTCAGTTTATCGAAAATTCACTGGTTTTCCCTGACATTTTGGAATTCCCTGGACTGCAGAAACTCTTAAAATACTTGAACTATACAAAATCTTATACTATCAAAAAATAACAAATGATTTCATATATAGGTTCAACAAGAAATATTCGATGTGGAGAAAAATATGGAGCTTATGCGAAAAGCTATTGCTGATAAAAGCTACGCAGTCAAAGTTGCTCATACCAGATTGGAGGCCAGAAGACATCGTCCTGAATTGGAATTGTGTCGCGATTATGCACATGTCAGGTGATACAACATGTCAGATACTTTTCATTTTTTTAATGCATTTAATTTAACTTAAATTTTATTGAATAATTTGTAATTACTATTAGGAAAGGAGTTTTGTTTAATCTCAAATAAGGGCTAGGGTGTCAAATTGTATACACAGGGTTGCTACAAAATCCCTATTTCGAAATTCTCTGACTTTTCCCTGACCAATTTTTCATTTTCTCCGACTGTTATACATGTTTCTTCCAGGTATAAAAATAATCTCACACCTAGGAGATTAATATTGTTAATGCAAAACAAATGCGTGTTTCTTAATTTATTCTTGAGAGTTTTAATGAAAATAGTCATACAGAATTTTATGAGGCAAACAATTGGAAGATCGTACATAAGGCACATTTTTACTTAAAAAAATAGTAAATCCACAATTCACATATATATTATATCGTAGAGGTATTGGCTTTTTAACCAAATATATCAATTTTTAACCAAACAGTTGATTTTTCAACGACAAAAATGAATTTTCGACCAAGAATATTAATTTTCTACGAAGAAAGATGAATTTTCAATAAAATAATTTAATTTTCAATCCAAAAAGATATATTTAAAAAAAACGGATATAATTAAATTTTCAGTTGAAAATATATCCAATATATCAAAAGTATTGAATTTTAAAGCAAAAAAAGCTAATTTTCTACAAAAAAAGTTGAACTTCCAAACAGAGTTTCAACCCAGAAATATTAATTTTATACCAAAATGATTGCATTTTCAACTAAGAAATACAAATTTTAAACAAAATAAATGGATTTAAAAAAAAAAGTTTTTCATCAATAATAGAATAGTTACATTTTACTTTGAGAAAGAATATTTTCAACAACAAAAAACAACTAATTTTTAATTAAATAGTTCAATCTTCAACCAAAGAAATGAACTTTTAACTAAAATGATGAATCTTCAACTAACAAAGTAAAATTTTAACAAAATAGTGGAATTTTCAACCAAAAGGATAGACTTTCTACCCAAAAAGAAAAAAAATACATATTTCAACCAAAAAAGATTTTATTTTTAAATAAAAACAGTTAAATTTAAAAAAAAATACGAATTTTCAGCAAGAGTTGAATTGTTAACCAAAAAATATTTTTAAGTCAAGAGTGATCAATTAGTGACTTTTCTACCAAAATAATAGAATAGGCTACCCAAAAAGATAAATTTTCATCCAAATTTTTAAATTTTCAAGCCAAGAAGCCGAATTTTCAACAAAACAGTTGAATTTTCTACCAAAAAAAAAGCTTTCTGAACTAAAATGACGAATATAAATTTTTACCAAATGGGTTTTGGCCAAACTTGATATTTAAAAATGTTATAGGTTGTTTCTCTTATGGCCTAAATACTTTGTCTCATATCATTATTCAAATTTTTATTATCAAAATAAACGATGAATAGAAAATCATAAAATCAGGAATCATGAAAAAAAAAAACTTTTAACAAAGTAGATACACTTTCAACTAAGTATTTGAATTTTCAACCTGAAAGGATGAAATTTATACGACAAAACATATATTTTGAAACGAAAAAGACGAATTTGTCAACAAAAGAGTTAAATTTTCAACCTAGAAAGATTTTTCAGTTAATGAAGAAATAAAATTTCATACAAAATTTTGAATTTTTGTACCAAAAAGACAAATTCTCTACCAAAGGCGAATTACCTACAAATTAGTTTAATTTTTAAACAAATAGTGGACTTTTATACCAATATAAAAGAATTTCCAACCACAAAAATCCAACTTTTAACCAAATTTTTTAATTGTAAAGCCAAGTAGCCGAATTCTCATGAAAAGAGTTGAATTTTCAAAAAAAAAAAAGAAAGTTTTTTGAACTAAAGTATGAATGTAAATTCTGATGGAACGTGATTTGGCCAGATAAAATTCATTAATTGAAGATTTTATCGGTTTTTTCTCTTCTGGCCTAAATTTTTTGTCTCATATTAATATTGAAATTTTGTTATTAAAATAAATGATGAATATAAAATCATAAAATGATGAATCATGCAAAAAAATAAATTTTTAACAAATAATACAATTTTTAAACACACGATGATTTTTTAACCAAAAAATTAGTTCTTAACAAAGCAGTTCAACTTTCAACCAAGTAGTTGAATTTTCAACCAACAAAGATTAAATTTCTACGATAACACATGAATTTTTAAACGAAAAAGACGAATTTTCAACCAAGAACAATTTTTCAGTTGATAAAGAAATAAAATTTGATCCGAAATGTTGAAGTTTTATGCCAAAAAGACGAATTTCCTACAAAATAGTTGAAGTTATTAACAAAACTGTAGAATTGTCAAGCAAGCAATAAAGTTTTTATCTAAAAGGTGAATTCTCAACCAAAAAAAATTAAAACATAAGTTTGTAAGATTTACTCGTTATTAGCTATTTTCCTTTCTGAATCTAATTTCATTAAGGTTCCGCGTTTATTTAGTTAATAGAATTTAAATGTATATTCATTCCCTAAGTTTATAAAATCTTAGTAAGATTGAAGTAAAATTGAGTAAAATCCCTTGTCCCTTTCATGCTTTCCCTGGCTACATTTAAATTCCCTGACATTCCCTGACTTTTCCTGACCTTCTAGAATTCCCTGACCTGTAGCAACCCTGCTATAACAACATTATTTTAATTAAAATCAAATATTACAGCTTGCAAAAAGAAATCGAGGACATTAGTCGTCAAGTGGAGCGAATGTACAAGGCATTAAAAGAAATAGAAAACCAGCATCAAAAGTTGCTGCGCACTCGAAGTGCATTGGAACACGATTTTGCACTCAAGATTGACGCAATGTACATCGACAAAGAAAAAGTCGCTGGACTTAGACGTGCCTATCCAGTGAACGCTCTTTTCAGATTTTAAATTAATTTTTATTAAAATTTAGTAGGACGAAATAAATTAATTTATATGCAAATGAAAACTGGGTTGAAAGATTCAGAAATGTTAATTATTTTCTATTAAACTCTATTAATGTTTGAACATAGCGTAACTTAGATAGCGAATTATAATTTCTTTGTACAATTCTAAGAACTAGCCAAGTTCTTGCCCAGTATACTGTTGTCTAAATGCTTTTTAACATAACTTGGAACAGGAAGCTTGAGTCCTTCTTTTGCCTCGAAAAACGTGTAGGACAAGACAATTTCGTCCACAAACTCCATTCGAGGATCATTTATGATGTCCGGATCGATGTAGAAAAATACTGGCATGTCAACCTATCATAAAAATAGTTTTATAAATAACTTGCAATATCACGAAAAATATTAAGTGTCGGGTGAAAAGATAGAAACAGTTTTAGGATAAAACTTAATGTTTTATATATTTAAATTTTGTAATTAAATTCCTTGAAATTATTAAATTAGTTCTTCCTTAAAATTACTGATTCTATGCTAATTTAAATTTCATCTTCTTTAATCAGGGTGGCCACTTTCATCGCCGGAAAAAATTGCCGGTTTAAAGAATATATTTTTCTCGGTCATACGAATAAAAATAGTTTTCGGTGACTACAGACTTCACAGCCCAAAAGGCTCACAAAATAAGGAAAAAGGGTGATTTTTCAGGAAAATAGGGAGTATTTTCACTTTCAAAAATAATATATAGGTACCATATTCAATTCAATATGAAATGCTTCAAATTCCTAAGATTTCAAGTCGAAATACTTTCAACAAAAGAGTTGAATTTTCAACCAAAAGAGATGAATTTTCAATCCAAAGACGAATTTTTGACAAAAGAGTTGAGTTTTCAAGTTAAAAAGTTCAATAGTTCACAAAATAGCTGACTTTTTAATCAAACAGTAAATCAATTTCTAACAAAATAGTTGAATATTCAACTAAATGGTAGAATTTCCAAAGAAAAAAGATTCAACTTCGACCAAAAGCAGTTGCATTTTCAACAAAACAGTTGAGTTTTCGAGCCAAAAAGGCGAATTTTTTAGAAGACAGTTGAATTTTCAAACAAAAAGGATGACTTTTCTACCATAAAAGATGAATTTTTAATACAAAAAGACGAATGTTCAACAAAACACTTCAATTTTAAAACAAAAAAGATGACTTTTTAACAAAATAATAAAATTTTTAACCAAATAGTTAAATTTTCAAACCAAAAGACGATTTTTCTAGAAAACAGTCGAATTATCAACTTGAAATGATGAATTTTGAACAATAAATATAATTTTCAATCAACAAAAATGAGTTTTGAACCAAATAGTTGAATTTTCACTGAAAAAACTACTAATTTTCAACTAAACAGTTGCATTTACAATCAAATAGTTGAACTTTTAATCAAGAGAGACGAATTTTCAACAAAATAGTTAAATTTTTAACCAAATGATTGAAGTTTCAAGCCAAAAAGAGGAATTTTTTTAGAATACATTTAAATTATCAACATCAAAAGGTGAATTTTCAATTTAAAAAAATATATAATTTTCAAACAAATAGTTGAATGTTCAAGAAGAAGATTAATTTTCAATCAAATAGTTGAATTTACAGCCAAACAGTAGGACATTCAATAAAAAGAGAAGAATTTTCTACAAAATAGTTGAATTTTCGAACCACAAAGACGATTTTTTTAAAACTTAAATTCTCAACAAAAAAAGTTAACTTTAAACCAAAATGATGACCTTTCTACCACAAAAAGGCAAATTTTGCATCCAAAAGGACGAATTTACAACAAAAAATCTTGAATTTTCGAATAAAAAAAGAAGAGTTTTTAACAATATATAATAGAATTTTCAAAGAAATAGTTGAATTTTCAACCTAATAGTTGAATTTTCAATCTAAAAAGATCATTTTTTAGAATACAGTTGAATTATCAACAAGAACAGGTGAATTTTCAACCAAAAAAATAATGTTTAACCAATAAAGATGAATTTGCCACCAAATATTTGCATTTTCAATGAAAAGACATGCATTTTCAGCAAAATAGTTCAATGTTCAACCAAATAGTTGAATCTTTAGCCAAAAAGTCGAATTTTTTGAATACACTAGAATTTTTGACAAAAAAGTTCATCTTGAAATAAGAAAAAAAAAATTCAACCAAAAAAGATGATTTTTCTACCATAAAAGATGAATTTTCTATCCAATCAGACGAATTTTTTACCAAAATAGTTAAACTGTCAACGAAAAATAGATGGATTTTCCTATTAGGTTCAAATTATTCAGTTCACATGTAAGCGAAAAAAACGCGAAAAAAGAAGTTTCTTGAAAACTGGGGAAATTTTATTTTCAAAAAAGGGGACAAGAGGGGAAAGATTGTGCAATCTATGACCAAAATTTAATATATTGGATTTTCTTACTCGATAAATATTTTTCCAGATAGTTTTTACCATTAGGGACGTTTTATTATATACTGCTGTAAAAATTAAAACTAACCATGATTTGCGACAAACTTTAAGGTTCTTTTTATATAAAATTAAACAAAATTCACAGTCCACGAAAAAATTCCCGGGTTTTCCCGGTAAATGGGCCACCCTGTTTATATTATTAAATTATTTGCGTGCAAGAAGTTTTAAAGGTTCGAATGAACGAAATTTTTAATTGAATGCTTTCTGAACTAAAAACAGTGCAAAACAGTGGTTCATTATATTGAAAGTAATAATTACGTTCAATGTAAAGAACTTTTATAATGCTAATATAACTAATTTAATTACTAATATAACAGATTTTTATAACGAAATTATTGCATCATAAAAGAGAATTATAATGAATATTTTTATTTATAGTGGGAAAATATTTCTAGATAAAACAGAATTAGGAAAATATATTTTGTTCATTTGGACGTTCAGAACTTTAGGTACATCGGGCAGATGACCATTCCGCCCCAGCTACCTAGGTACGGGTCCCCTCACTCAGCTGAACTGCTGCCGCCGAGCCTGGTCAGCGGGAGTCCTTTGTACCTATTGAGGACTAAAATGTAGAATAAAACATTTGTTAAATATAGCACTTGGTAATTTACAAATATAATATTCGAAATCTGCGATTTATAACGATTTGTTATTTGACTCAAAAAGTTGTAAATTAAAGAATAAATGTTCAAGTTTATATGAGATTTTATGGAAAAATGGTCAGTCTATTTTGCTCAATTCAACTGCAGTAGCCTCAATTTATTAGTTCAATATTTTACTTAACTTGGGGAAATTACTGATTACCAAGTGCTATATTTAAAAAATGTTATATTCCGCATTTAAGTCCTCAATATGTACAAAGGACTCCCGCTGACCAGGCTCGGCGGCAGCAGTTCAGCTGAGTGAGGGGAAGCCATGTAGTGGGGGATCCGTACGCAGGTAGCTGGGGCGGAATTGCCCATCGCCAGGTACATCAATTATTTTCGTTTTGGGTTTTGGAATTTTATATAATATGTAATAAATAATTATGTAATAAATAATTTAACACTCACTTGTTCGTGCGGATTCAGCTGTTGCTCTTCAAAACAAAAGCACTGAATCTTATTGAAATATTGACCAGCGTCGAAGGGAACTACGTTGTAGGTCGAAACGCCTGTGACAGGTTCGTCAGTTGGATTTGTGGCTGTGTAGAATGCCAAAGCTGTTTCTCCTGGAACAACTTTTATTAAAGGCTGCTGAGGTTTAAAGTTCCACCTCATTGTCGCTCCTGTATCGGCATTGAAACGAATCTTTAATTCCCTATTCCTAACTGGTTTCAATTTTTCTACTTTATCATCATCTTCTCCTACGACTCCAACAGTTCCGCCGAAACTATATGCCTGTGAAATAATTTTATTTGTGCAGATAAAAAGATAATTTAACAGAGATCACACAGCGAAAAGGGCTTAAAAATGGGGAAAATGGGGGAAAGATTAAAAATTTTTTGTTTTACATTTAGAAAACAAGAAACAATCTTTTTCTAAGAAATTGGATAGTTTTTAAATGTTACACGATTTTTTAATGATTCCTGCAATTAAAGAATTTATCATTTTAAATTGAATATACTTAGGTTATTGAAAATCCATCCACGGCGATATAAAAATCCCCAAGAAAATATAAAATTTGTTGAGTAAACAATTTTTTTTATCGTTTATAATAATCAAGAATATTTTCCCTTTTAAATTTATTTAATTAATAATTAAATCGTGATACTTATAAGTATAATTAAATATTTCTAATCAAGACTTGTTACTTAGTCCTTACCATAATTCATATTTTGAATTTAAATTGGAAAGTGCACTCTGCAGTGTTCTCAAACTTAAATCGAAAATAGTTCAAGTTTGTGAGCCTAGAATATTTTACACTAGCACTAAAGACACCCGAGCGAACCTCGTGTTCACGTCCATGGATTTTTATTTCACAATATTAAAAAAAAATTATTTAAAATTGCATGATGACAAATTTTGAAATATTAAGAGTTGTACAAATTTTTTTAACGAAATCACTTAAAATACTTTGGAATCTTTTCAAATAAATTGAAAGCTTTAAAATCCTCAAAAATTTGTCGAATTTCTTCATATCCCTTGAAACTTTTAAAACTTGAATATCCATTAAAATAATTAGAAATCATTTAAAATTCCTTGGATATAATTAAAATAGAAAATTATTCATTGAACTTATCTAAAAAAAAATTTATTCACGTCCCTGGATTTTTATTTTTAAATATTAAAAACATAAATTATTTTAAAATCCGTAACAACAATTTTTTCAATATTAAGAGTTCTAGGATTTTTCAAACTAAATCTCTTGAAATTCTTTGAAACCTCACAAAACAACTTCCAATCTTTAAAATCTTTTGAAATTTTTGTATGTCCTTCGTATTCCTTGAAATCGTAAAAATATAGAAATCCCTTGAAATAAAACTTAATTTACTCACTAAAGTTCTCTAGAAATTCGTTAAAATCCCTTGAAATCATACAAATCCATTAAAACAAGTGAAAATCATTTTAAATATCTTGGATATAATTCAGATGACAAAATATTCATTAAATTTATCTAAAAACACAGTTTATTTTCTAATATTAACATAAAATATTAATATTAAAATTCTTTTAAATCTGTATATACCCTTCATATCCCTCGAAATTGTTAAAATCCATAAAAATCCCTTGATATAAAATTTAATTTATTATCTAAAGTTCCCTATGAATTCGTTAAAATACCTTGAAACCGAAAAAATCCATTTCAATAAGTAGAAATCGTTGGAAATTCCATGGATATAAAATAAATTACAATTGTTCATTAAATTGATCTAAAAAAACCGTTGAAATGAAATGCACGTGCGCATCCACTTTCCTGGATGTTTATTTTCTAATATTAAACACAAAAAGTATTTAAAAATCCATAGCAACTTTTCTAATATTAAGAGTGCTAAAATTTGTTGAAAAGAAATTTCTAACAATTCTTTGGAATCTTTTTAAATCCTTTGAAATTTTGGTATGCCCCTCATATCCCTTGGAATTGTTGAAATCCGTAGAAATCGCTTGAAATAAAATTTATTTTATTCCCCAAAGTTCTTTAGAAATTCGTTAAAACCCCTTAAAATACTTTGAAATGTTTGGAAATCGTAAAAAACCGTTTAAATAAAATGCAAGCGCACATTTACGTTCTGAATTTTTATTTTACAATATTAAAAACAAACTACATATTTAAAAATCCATAATAATCAATTCTTTAATACTAAGCGTACTATAATTTTTTGAATCGAAACCTTTTGAAATTATTGGGAATATTTTAAAATAACTTAAGATCAAATCCTTTGTAATTTTTCTATGTCCTGCATATCCCTCGAAGTTGTTGAAATCCCTTGAAATAAATTTTAATTTATTCCCTAAAGTTATCTAGAAATTCGATTAAAATACCTTGAAATCTTTTGAAATCCGGCTATTTCTACCGAAATTTCGGTACACGTAGGCACGGCCATAAACTAAATTAAAATTATTCATTGAATTTCTCTACAAAAAAACATTTAAATAAAATTCACACGCACTGAGGGCGCGTTCACGTCCCTGGACATTTTTTTGCTAATATTGAAAACATGAATTATTTTAAAATCCATATGATCAATTTTTTAAATATTAAGAGTTCTAAAAATGATTGAAATGATTTGAATAATTTAAGAAATGATTAATTCTAGTTAGTAAGAGATGTTTGTAAAAACTCTTACTTTCGTAATTTTAATATTTTCATGGATGGCAATATTTTTTACGAATTTGTAGGTCTCAACTGTTTCCATAAACATTGCTAATCACGTATTCTTAAATTTTTACTAGCAAAATTTTTAAAGTTTTCGATTAATTATTGCTTATATTTGAAAAATTTACATTTAAAATTGATAATTCAGCAATTGTTGAATTTAAAACGTCTAGAAATTCCCTAATATTACAAAATCAAAATTGTTTAACTTCAAACTGTTATTAATTCAAATTGTCTAAGCACGAAAAACAGTATATATTAAAAAATTGTTAATCCTCAGGGATAAAACAATATTAAATACCGAAAAAAGAATACAAGTTTTTGGTTTGGTTTCAATGAAAAGTTTATGTTTCTTCATTTAAGAAAGAGTAAAAGAAAGAGGTTTGTTTAAATTTTGATACATCTTTACCTTAAATAAATATTATATGGAATGTGAATTTAAACAAAAAGCATTTAAGATCTACTAAAAACTGCGCTTAAATTTTGCGAATACTAAAAGCTGTTTATGTTAGTTTTTGAAAATTGTTTAAATTCTACAACATATTAAATTTGTGTTTAATCCATGAGGTTTTTTTGCAATGTTATTTTTATTATTAAAATCTGGCAAAATTCACAATTATTCACCTGAGTCTATAGAATAAAAAGCGAGAAACTATTTTGCTATTGGCAACTTTATATTTTTTAAACAATTAATTATTCAAACACAGATATTTGAAATAAAAAAAAGCACTGTGCCATACAAGATCCACTATGCAGACGAAAGAATATTTTACCTTCAAGGTTTTATTTAAATCCTAAACAGATTAGTTTGAAATTAGTAAAATTAAAAAAAGTTAAATTAATTTTAATAGATAATTCTGTAAGTTAAAAAAAGCTGACATTACTCGCGGTATTATATTCTACTTTTGAATATAATAATTTTGCAGCTGTAAAAGGCAGAATTGTATTTTCAAATATACTATAATTAAAGAAAAAGGAGGAAAAGGAGATAATTTTCGAGAAAATAAGGGGAAAGACTCTCTGCACTAAATTTTATATTTATTTTTAGAAGTGACATCGAAATATTTATCCTTTCTTTAAATTGCTTTGCTTTATTATTGGCTTTGTTACTTTACTTTCTTCCTTTTTATTTACAAATTAATGAATTGTTTTAAACAAAAAAATTTTCTCTGAAAAAGCTATTATTATATTTAGAAAAAAATGAAACCCAAGAATGACATGTTATTGTAGGTGTCACTCGTGCCATCAAGATATTGTAAACTGATTTGTTAATTAAAATTTATTCATTGAACCTTAAAAATGATGTAATAACAATCTTACCTGACAAAATATTCGATATAGTGGAACGGCAGCGTAAGATAATCCAACGAAAACAATTCCAACCGAAGTAAAATAATACACAGTGGAACGCATGTTTTTCTTTTTCTGAGCATCATTTGGTATTTTTGAAAAATTTCGTATGATATTGGTACGCACGCTTTCAACGTACCTCCTCGTTATCAGTCGACAAGTGTTAAAAATCATTTTTTTCCGGGTTAAATAAGAATTATAAAATATAAAAATCCTAACCTAACTTTCACTTAAAGGATTAACCTCAAGAAACTCAAATTTTTTATGCACTGACATCGCACAGACTCATTCACATATTGTGATGGGTCAAATAATTATCAAAATGTTGATATTTTGTAAACGATTATTATTTTTTAAGCACAAAACTGAGAAAAGTATATAAAATTCCGCTAATCGCAAAACAGATAGAATAGAGCGAAACATGGACTTGGGGGCCACCAAACGGCCATATTAGATTCTGCACTCCAACCACCAGCTAACTTCACTTCGTTAAATGTTGAAGGGAAAACAAGGGACAAAACTTTATTTTTGTAATATCTTTGTAATGAATAATAATTATTATCATTTTAATATTTCATCACATAGTTCTTAAAAAATGAAAACTATTTTTAAAATACACTTTTATAGAAAATATAGAAGTGTCAAGTCGAATTCAATCGATATAATCGAAACAGTTTCAGTAGATTTGGCGCGAAATGTAAAAATTTTTTAACAAAATTTGAAACATCTATGAACTAAACTATTATTATTCAGCACAATAGTCAATGAATAATTAATTCTACATTTTATAATTGAAAATTCTTGAGAAATTGTACTTTTACTTAATTTTTTAATTTGCAGAATCTTTTCTTATTTCAAATTTGTGTAAAGGTTGCGTACTTTTTATTTCCGTAACAACATTAAGGATATCTTACAACTTTTAAAATGTAAATATGCAGTATAAAAATTAAAACATACCTTTACTTTCGGCTACTTATTTGTTTAGCACGGTTTAAATCTAATTACCTAACTGAAATTCTTTTTTTTTATTGTAAAAAGCCCTGGAGAATCCAAATGTTGAGGTTCCAATTTATTTCAACAGCTCCTTCATGGTTACTTTTCATGTTTTTAAACAGCAAATTTTGATTTTTTTGAAAACTCGATTCAAAAAAATGCCTACACTGATTTTCTTTATAACTTCATTATTTTATATTTTAAAATGTCCTTTTAGAGAAAAAAAGGTAAAATCTAAGTACGAGTACCTTATATAAATTCTTTCAAAAACCAATTTTTCGTGAAAACATTTTTTTTTTAATTTTTGCTTCAAATGTCACTTTCTTCCTGATTAATTAAAATTTGTTTGCTGTAAGTAAGAATAAAAGTTTGAAAAATCTTTATATTGCAAAATAATATTTTTGATTGATTACATCGGTTTCTATGATATTAATTTTATTAAATATTTATATTGTATGAAAATAAGTAAAACATCTATTTTATAATTCAGCATCAAGTAAAATAATATAATTAATCGATTAAAACCGAAGACATTTTTATTCGACATGTACAATTAATTTTCTTTATATCTATTCATCACAACAAAAACTTTACTCTCTAGAAGGAAATCTTTTCGAATTTTGACATTAAAAACACCAAGGAATCGGCCACTATTTTTAGCTTTAATGAAAACTAAGTTCTAGTTAAATAATTTAAGTAAATTTGAGCATTCTCAAATCTAAATTTATCATACTAAAAAATATATTATAATCATGAATCATAAAATAAATATTTGGAAACTATTATCTGAACAGATGAAATTTAAATTAAGAATAATTCATTTTAAATTATAAATCGCAGAACAGTTTACTTTATTATTTATTTAATAATACAACACAAACGACTGACACCAGTTGGTTTCACATAAGTTGACCCAAATAACATTAAAATAATAATATTTTTAAATATGTTTTTTACACTTAAATAATGTAGAAAAATTAAAATTTCATTCACTCAGTACAATGTCGTAATATATTTAGTTGTTCACTCATTTCGTATAGATATCTAAAATCCTTTTTACAAAAAAAATGTATAATAAAACGCAAACGATCGACACCAGTTGGTTTAACCAGGGTGGCCGCAAAACTTATTCATTTTGAAAATTCTCTGAATTTTCTCTAATTTTTAATTTTTCGCTACAATTAATATTTAAAGACCAAAATTCTAATCTTGTAACATTTTTAATATAGAATCTTTTATAAATGGAGTCAAACAATTTTAAATTTTCAATATATAAATTATTATCATAGATATTATATAATATAATACATAAATTAAATATTTTATAAATAATTAAACCGAAAAAGTAAATAAAAGTGACTAATGTTCTTTTGAATTTGAAAGAATTCAAAACAATTCAATTGATAATATTTCAAAACATTTCAAGTTAAATTCAAAAGGATAAAAATAAATTTAAAAAACCAAAAGACCAACAAATTCCACTGATTTCTGTAAAACTGGAGGGAATTTAAAAGAATTAAAGATGACACAGAATTCGCTGAGTTTCATAAAAATTTAAGATGAATTAAAAAAAATTTTAAGTTAATTAAAAACAATTTAAAATATGAACAAATTCCCTGAATTCAGTAAGTCTGAAATGAGTTTGAAAAATTCAAGGGAATTCAAAAATACCTAAGAATTTCAAGGTGAGTTGAAAAGAATTCAGGATGAATTAAACAAAAACTATTTTTTTTTGTAATCCATTAAATTAAGTAAATTTTAAAGAATTCAAGGCAATCAAAAAAATGTAAGAGAATTGCAAAGAATTCCGGATGAATTAATAAGAATTTAGGGTGAATTTCAAATTAATTCAAGCGAATTGCAAAATATATTTAAAAATCTCTTCAAATCTTTGAAACCGTGCGAAATCCTTCACTTCTTGTGAGCAAATTTTTCGACATCTATTAAAATATGATAAAATCCCGTGAAATTACATGAAATCTGATATTTCCTGAAATCCTGAAGAATTGATTAAAACGACTTGAGAGCTTTTAAAGTCCATTAAAATCATTGCAATCCTCATAAGGCTTATAAAATCCCTTGGAATCTTTGAAAATATCCCAGAACATTATAGATCCTGTAAAATCGGTCCATATCTTCCGAAATTCTAGTATAAATTCTTTAAAATCCGATAACATTTTTTTTAAATCCCTTAAAATCATTAAAAAAAATCCCTTCAAATTATTGAAACCTATTGAAAATTCTTCGGAATCTTTCAAAATACCCGAAAATGTTTTAAATCTTTTGAAATCCCTTGAAACTATTTAGAGCTCTTGCAATTTTTTGGGATTAACTAATTTATTGAAAGAAAAGTGACTAAAAGTTACTGTTTGGCAGTGCTGATTTTTGTCGACAATAACTTAAAGTGCTTCTTACAGAAATTTCGTGACTTTTGAAATTTTTTTTTGGCAAAATCCCAGCGGACCTCGTGGACGGAACGGTTACACGATTGCGTAACCGTTTAGTTCACTGGCTACGCTAGGGTATATTTTCATCCTTTTTCACATCTAATTAAAAATTCACATAAAACTCAATACTCTTTTTATCCTTTTAAACATTTACATTTATTTATATAAAAAAGAGTGTTGAGTTTTACGTGAAATTGTGAATAAATGTGGAAAAGAATAAAATACGCCCTAGCGGACCCAGTGAACGGAACGATCACGCGGTACGCTAGGGCAATTCCCGACTGTTTCCTCATTTCCAGGTTTTCCTGACCTGAGGCCACCCTTATAAACATTAGACTTAGGCAACTTTAAAAGAATAATAAATTTTGTTTCACTATATATTTTTTACACGGAAAATAATGTAGAAATATTAAAAATTAAAATCGAATCCACTCAGTGCGATGTCGTAATATGTTTACTCATTTCATATCGATATCTGAAGTCCTTTTTACAAAAATAGCACTGAAATTGTTTTTGTTTCCCACCGCATTCGGCTCTTAAATGTCTTCTTAGACTATCCAACAATTTATATGTTCTGCTGCAATTTGGACACTGGAATGGTCTTTCCGATGTGGGTTCTTTGCTTTTATAACTGGTAGGAAGAGGAACGTATGATTCAGAGCTGATCATTTCCCATTGTTGAGATTCCTGTTGATTCGAGTCGTCAAAAACCACCGTAGGGACGTATTCTTCATACATGTCATATTCTGCAAAAACAAGAAAAAACATTTTGATTAAGTAGAAATTACAAGCTGAAAATATTGCCACTCAAAGCGCGACAAAAATCAAATGAAATATGAAATCTAAATGAAAAAAGTGTTTAAAATAGACAGTCAACTGATGTTATTTGGCCACTAAAACTTTATTCATTCCTTTATATTAGTTTAGAGTTGTACTCTTACATCATTCAGATCCTAATAATGTTTCTGAAGCATTTTTGAAAATTGTAATTTTAACAAGTCGAAGATAATGAAGAAATGATTTTTCAACCAGATCCCGTATGTTTGGTTTGTACATGATATTTCCACAAATAACGTCTGTAAAAGGTTTTTTCACACATATTGCAGAAATATGTTGGTGCCTGTCCACATTCGAGTCTTTGATGTCTTCTCAAATTATGCATCCACTTGTAGCCTTTTCCACATTCTCCACACATGTAATGCTGATCTTCTTTCGGGGTAATCTGGCCCCGTTGTGCTGGATGTCTCAAGTTTAGAACTCCCAATTCTTGTGCTGAATGCTTCACATCAGACATTGAAAGTAGGTCTGAAATTAGAACCAAATCTGCATTATTACGAATCTTAAATCAGGAATTAATGCTACAAAGACAAAACAAAATTACCTTCAACTTTGTCATCAGAGATCAGAAACAAAATGCAATACAATTATAAAAATTTGCTAGGCTATAACACGCAGATATTTTAATGACATGAAAATCGAACCAAATTGTTTTAAACATACAAGGGGGGACCGCCAGTAGTAAATTTTAATTTCGGTTCATAATTTTTTAAATGACAGAAAATTATATTTATAAATATTTTAGTAAATAAGAACTATCAGCCGATGGGAATTGTTTTTTGCGAAAAAAATGTTGGCAAATTAATAGTTAGGTAATAATCTTCCAGCAAAAAAATTATGAATCGAAACTAAAATTTATAATTAAAAAAAATAGGTTTAAAAGCCTATTTGAAATCTAATCGTGAAAGTAAAAAGTATGAAGATCCTTTTTTGAGTAATAAACTCTACTTGATTTAAATTTTCGTCAAAGTTTTTCCTTGTACTTAGTTCCTCTTCTTGTTAATGAAAAATTTTCTAAAGTGCTGACAACAAAACTTGAAATTTTTTGTTTCAATATCAGCTTGTTCAATGGAAAATTGATTTTTAAACTTACGGTTGACTGAATAATGATTCAGAGTTGCTACAGAAGTCGGATTTAAAAATTCCAGGCTAACTTTAAAAAAAAATTATATGAAAATTTGAACTTAAATCAATTTAAAATTAGTTTATTGTTTGCAATATATTTTCCAAGAAAATTTTTGTAAATTACTGGCGGAAGTTATCTAAACGCCTGTTTTTTGAGCTGTTGCAAAAGTGCCTTTATTTTTATAATATTATCATGAAATTTTTTTCCCTCATAATAGCCCGAAAGGTAATAAAATTCGCGTATAATATGCCCAAGTTGAAGGCAAAATATCAATTTTATAAAAATATATTGCAAAAACCGTTAAATTGAGATGTTTTTGAGAAATTGGAATAACTCTGGAAATAAGTAACATTTTTTTAAGTTCTTGGGCTAATTTTAAAGGACAGTCTCCGCAGTATTTTTCTAAGTTGTTAGGATATTTTAATAAATTTTCGAAATTGAAAAATTTTTAATTTTTTTTAAGTTTTTCAAAATTATGTGGCAAGTACAATCATTATTTAAAATGTTGCGATTTGACGTCTTTTTGATAAATTGACATTTTGCCTTCAATGACATGGTACTATTATAATTATAAAAAATTAGGCTCTTTACCAGCCCCTCAAAACATAGTCCAGTAGATAATTTCCGCAGATACTGCACGTAAAATTAATTAATTTTTACATTATTATTTACTTATATTATTTACTTTCACAGTGTTATTATAAATGCAAATTTTAAAAAGCCTTTTGACTATTATTTCATTATAAATAAAGCTTTTTAATATAGTAAAAATATGATTAATATGTAATAGTAACTTCAAAAAGGAACGTCAATAAAAATTTCAGGTTTTTTTTTCAAAATTCTAGGATTTTACCAGGTTTTCCAGATTCCCTTTCAAAATTCCAGGATTTTTCCAAATTTTTTTCAAAATTTCAAGACTTTTCCAGGGTTTTCAGATTCTCTTTCAAAATTTCAGTACTTTTCCAGGTTATTTTTACAAATTCCAGGAAATTACCATTTTTTCAGATTCCCTTTAAAAATTCCAGGAATTTTCCAAGTTCTTTTTCAAAATTACAGGACTTTTTAAAGTTTTTCAGATTCCCTTTCAAAATTCCAGGACTTTACAAGGTTTTCCAGAATCCTTTTCAAAATTCCAGCATTTTTCAGGTTTATTTTCAATATTCCAGGACTTTTCCAGAGTTTTTAGATTCCCTTTCAAAATTTTAGGACTTTTACAGTTTTTTTTAATTCCAGGACTTTTCCAGGTTCTTTGGCAACCCTGTGATTTTCTTCTTATCCTAGTCTTCATCCATAGACCCTGTTGATGCGATATAATATTTGTTAAATTAATAAACTTCTGGAACAGAAAAAATATGTTTCTTTTTGTAGTTTGGATATGTTAGTATGCAGGAAAGGAGTTCAAAACACCTCAGAAATCAATCCTAGATTCTTTATAAGTTATAAGTGGACACAATAGTATTTGTGGATGTTATAAATTTAACAAAAAAACAATAAATAATAATCAAATACAAATGAACCAAATTATTAAACAATGATGATCGATTCGTAAATGTTTTCAGTCGTCTTTCCAGTAGAAATGCTGACCGCAGTGATGACATGTCCAAAATGTAATGATGATTGCTCCACCTAAGATAAAATTAAATAAAAATATAAGCAACATTTTTTGAATTGAAATTGCACTTTAAATATCCAATCAATTATCGCGTATAACGAAAAATATAAATATAAAGACTTTTTTTTAAATGTATACACATATATTTACTGTGGCAATTATTTATAATAGAGCATATCAATTATTTAATAAATACTATATTACATAGATTTTACATAGATTTCTTATTTGTTACAATCGCACATATACTGTGCAGTGTACAAGAATGAGTATTTATAAATGGAAACAGTATTTGATAAAAATATTTTCATGGTAATTTCAGGGCTTAAATTTTACTGGGCTTGTCAGCGAAATTCTAAGTTCAAGAAATCGTTCAATTATTGAGTAATTCGTTACTGAAATTGTATATTTTTCGACAATTTGAGTTTAAAATCATTTAAATGGAAAATTGTTTAATTATTTAAATAATTGTTATCTAAGCTTTTTGATTTTGAAAGTTTCCACTTCAAAATTATGTAACTATTAGGGCTTTCAATTTGGAATTGTACAATTTTGAACAATTTAATTAAATTTCAAGTAATTCAATTTGAAAATTGTAAAATCCAAAAACATTTAGTTATTTAAGCTTTCAATTTGGAATTGTACAATTTTACAACATTTAGAAAAGAATCTCATTAGAGAGAAAAGAGTACAATTTTGAACAATTTAATTAAATTTCAAGTAATTTAATTTGAAAATTGTCCAATCGAAAAAAATTAGCTATTAAAGCTTTCAATTATTATTTGCACAACTTTTAAACATTTTGGAAAATAATTTTTTTTAAACTTAAAGAAAGTCAAATTGTGTGATAGAATTGTACAAAATCCTTAAAGAGAACTATGTATGTTTCCAAAAAACAGTTTTTTAAAAACATAAACTCCAAAAAGTCAATTTGTATAACCGAATTGCACAAAAAGACTTCAATATTGAGAGAAGTATGCTTACAAAAAACAGTGCAATCGGCTCATTTAAATTTTAAACAATTTAATTGGAAAAGTTTTCAATAAAAAAATTGTAATTTAAGCTATATGATTTTGTCTATTGTTTTAAGCTGTTGCTAAAGTGTCTGATTTTTTATAATATTAACATGCAATTTTTTCACCGTAATAGCACAAAAGTTAATCAAATTCTACATCTAATAAGCACAAAATAAAGGTAAAACGTCAATAAAAAGATATTGCAAAAAGACGTCAAATTTCAATGTTTTCGGAAAATTGGAATATCTCTGGAAATAATAAACAGTTTTTATAGTTTTCAAGCTAATTTTAAAGGTGTGTCTCTATAGCATTTTGTTAACTTCTTTATTTCTAGAATTTTCGCCTAACAACTGTATAGTCGAATTTAGATCAGAAAAATCGCAAAATTTCGAATAATTGTACTCACTACATAATATTTAAAAAATTCAAAACAATCATACTTTTATAAATATTACTAAAACTTATCGGAATATAATTTTTTTAAATGTTTGTAATTATGCACACATTTTTGAAACTTTGCGACTTTTTGCACCAAGCTTGACCCTAGGGCAGAATCTAGGTAGAAAAGTCTAATAATACTTTAAAAAATTAGAAAAATACTATAGACTTACCTTCAAAATGAGCTAAGGAACTTAAGAAAATGTTAATTATTTCCAGAGTTATTCCAATTTTTCAAAAACTATAATTTAAAAAAATCATGTGAATATTATAAAAATTAAGGAACTTTACCAACAGCTCAAAAACCAGGCGTGCAGATAATTTCCGCCGGTAGTATTTTGAATTTTGAACTTTTTCAAATTTAAAATCAATGAATTTTCATGTCTGAATGTTTCAATTTGGAATATTTCATTCCTAACGTATAAAATAAAAATTGTTCAATTTTAATTCGTAGAACGCGTCATTTACAATTAACAATTCTAACATAAGCCTACAGTTTAAAAATATAAAATTATTTTATCTTGCAAAGCTCGTGGAAAAATAAAAACATGAAGAAAATTAATTGAAAAGTAGAAAAAAATTGGTTCACTGCCAGGTTTGAATTACACAAGAATAATTCAATTGTCGGAATTGGTAAACAGAGGCCCATTCAAGCATCTCCAAAATGATTTCAAAGATTTACAGATTCTTCGGATAAATTATCTTGTGTATTGTTGCTTCGTGATATATCATGTAATCTTTCCTCTTAAATCTTCTTCCACAAATAGAGCAAATGAATTTTGGTTCTTCGCCACATCCTTCTCTCAAATGTCTTCTCAAAGAGTCATACCAGGTGTACAATTTTCCACATTTGTAACATTGAAAAGGATACTCGTGATTTACTCTACTGTTAAGCCACGGTTCTGAAACAGTAATAATAAATAGTTAGTAATAAATATAATCATTAGTATTGCCATTTATTCCACATTTACGACACTTGAAAAATTAGATTACTTTTCTCAAGAAAATTTTCATTTTTAAGAAAGGAAGAAAGGCAGGGAAATAATTTCTTATGTTAAATTCAATTAATCAAGTTGTATATTGTATTATTGAAAATATTTTTCGACGATGGACACAGTTACCATTTACAATATACAAAACGATTCTTTGTAGAATAAATTCTAAACATTTTTAAGAAACATTGAACGTCTTCAGTGATTGATTTTTAGTCTGGAATTTTAATATTTTTGTTTTACACGTGCAATCCATGGATTTTAATACTATGCTGCTGGAAATGTGATTTCCTTTTGAAAGTTTTGTGGCAATAGGTGCAAACAAATTGACGATTTTGGCCGCATTCGTAGCGAAGATGTCGACTTAAAGTATAGGATTTGCCATAAGATCTTCCGCATCGGTAGCAAGCATATCGCATTCCAAAATATTCTCTTCCTGCCAGATGGACATTTTCGTCGATACATGAAAACAGAGAAGAAAAAGCTTATGGTTATTCAAATTCACTTAAATTGGTTAAAAGACATAAAAATCTTTTAACCAAATTAAAAAAATCTCTTCACTCAAATCACACAAATGACACAAAACACCAAAATCTAATAGTGGCTAAAGAAATAGGAAAAGAAACCCCATTTTTTAAAACTTCAACTTCGTATTTTAAAAAAATGTTACAATTAGCAAATTCTTAATTTTATGTAACTTCATTTCAGAAGATTTTTCAACGAATTTCTACATATAAAGGGCAGATTTGTGTAAACTAAAAATAATTCAGCTGCTTTCTTGATATATTTTTCGCATATTTTCTGAAACAAAATAATTATTATGTGAGTAATAATCCTGAAATTAAAGGCATCTTCAGTATACAAATATACACATTTTTAGGTATATAAAAATTTGATGAATTGTTTACCCTGATTGATTTCTATTTCCAAAATTGATGTAGCCCACTGCTGAAAATTTGATAAAAAATAAATAATTAATTACAACATTTTGATTACATAATATATAATGTACTTGCAACCTACATTGCAATCTTTATAATAAATATTTAGAAAGTTTGACAGGATATTTATATTGATAGAATTATTTTATGTAAAATAGAAACATTTTTTAACATGCATACGTACATTAGAAACAATCATAATAGTACGACCGAATCCATTTCAAATCAGCTTAAATTTATTGTTTTTCAAAGGAAATGAGACGACACGTATTCTACCGTTTTGAAAAAAAAAAGATTTTCGCAAAGTTATGAGCATTTGAAATTTTAGGGTTATTTTAAAAAAATACAAATTTTTTTTTCAAACTTTTATAACTGTTGACTTAATGGAGATATTTAAGTTTTTTAATTGTTCTTTTTCGAAAACCACCAGAAAATTAACAAATTAAAAAAAAATTAAATAAATGGCGGTCCCATCCTTTTTGCTCAATTTTTTGTGTGCTAAATTGTTACTTCTGTAAGGAAGACATTTGGCAGAAAAATGATTTGACTTGCATAAAACTTCCAGATTGTCTTCTTTATATAAGCACGATTTTTTTTACAAATATTGAATAAAATAAATTAATTGGGGTTATCCATAAAATTAACTTTTCATGTTTTCAAAATTCAGCTGGGAAGATAGAGTCGAATTTAATAGAAAACGCCAATTTCCTTATTTTATCCAATATTTTTGGAAAATTCTTGCTCATACAAAAATAATATTCCGTAAGTTTTATAAAGACCAAACCATTTTGGAGACCACGAAAATTTGTGTTCGAAAAATTTAATTTTTTAAAATTTTTCTCGCGAACAATGCAAGATATCATACAAGAGCGAGATGTATTTTTTGTAGAACATTTTAAAATGAATGAAGTTGTTTCTTAGCATTTTGTCAAATCTTTCGGTGTTTCTAAAAGAAATCCAAAAATACAATTTTCCGAGAGAAAAAATTCTGGTGGCCACAAAAATAATTTGACCTGCATACAAAATACCGTGTGTCTTCTTTATATAAGCACGAAGTTTCAAAAAATATTGGTTGAAATCAAAAAATGTGTCTTTCCATAAAAACAACTTTTCTCGTTTTCAAAATTCAGCCGAGAAGATAAAGTCAAATTTAATAGAAAACGCCAATTTCTTCATTTTGTCCAATATTTTTACAAATTCGTGCTTATATGAAAACAAAATTAGGTAAGTTTTGTAACGGCCAAATCATTTTTGTGGTCATTAGAATTTTTGTTCGAAAAAATTAATTTTTTCCATTTCTTTTAAAAACAAAGAAAAATTCGAAAAAATAAAATAAATACAAACTTTGTTTATTTTTAAATGTTCTGCAAAAAATGTCGCTTACTCTTTTATGATATCTTGCATTGTTCGCCAGAAAAAATTCATTACAGAAAAATGATTTGGCTTGCAGAATGTCTTCTTTATATAATCACGAATTTTTCACAAATATTGGATAAAATAAAGAAATTGGGGGTTTCCATAAAATCAACTTTTCATGTTTTCAAAATTCACCGGAAAGATAAAGTCAAATTAAATGGAAAACCCCACTTTCTTTATTTTATCTAATATTCTCCATATTAGCCATAAGAATTTTTCTCTCGAAAAATTGAATTTTTAATTTTTTCTTCTTAACAATGTAAGGTATTATGAAAGACTGAGAGGTATTTTTTGTTAATAATTTTTTTTTATAAACAATGTTTTTTGTTACCCTTTGGTCAAATCTTTCGTTGTTTCTAAAAAAAAATGCAAAAATTAAATTTTTCGATAAAAAAATTTCATGACCACAAAAATGATTTCGCTTGCTCAATTTCTAAAATGTCTTTATATAAGTACGTTTTTTCACAAATATTGGAATCTTTCGTTTATTTTTTTAAAAAGAAATGCGAAAATGAAATTCTTCGAAAAAAATGTCGTGGCCACAAAAATGGTTTGGCTATTATAAAACTTACCGAGTGTCTTTCTTATATAAGAATTTTCCAAAAATATTGAATAAAATAAAAAAGTGGGCTTTTCCATAAATTCAACTTTTCATTCCTTCAAAATTCAGTCGGGAAGATAAAGTCGAATTTAATAGAAAAACCACTTTCTTTATTTTATCCAATATTTTTCGCAAATTCTACCTTGTATAAAAATCACATGCTGTAATTTTTATGAAGGTCAAATCATTTTTGTGGCCATAAGAATTTTTTTCTCGAAAAACTGAACTTTAAATTTTTTCTTCCGAACAATGCAAGATATCATAAAAGAGTAGGAAGTATTTTTTGTGAACCATTTTAAAATGAACAAAGGTTTTTATGAGCATTTGTTTAAATATTTCATTTTTTCTAAAAAAAATGCAAAAATTCAATTTTTCGAGAAAAAAAATTTCATGTCCAAAAAAATTATTTGGCCTTATAGAATTTCTTCTTTATATGAGAACGAATTTTTCAAAAATACTGGATAAAATAAAAGAAGTGGGTTTTACATAAAATCAACTTTTCATATCTACAAAATTTAGCCGGGAATATACAGTTGAATTTAATAGAAAAACTCGCTTTCTTTATTTTATCCAATGTTTTTCAACAATTCTTGTTTATAAAAAAAAGGAAATTCGGTAAGTTTTATAAAAGCCAAATAATTCTTGTGGTCATGTGATTTTTTATTCTCGAAAAATGGAATTTTTAATTTGTTCTTGCCAAAAATTCAACATATCATATAAAAGCAAGACGTATTTCTTCAAAAACATTTTAACATTAGCAACGTCTTTTCTTGCCATCTTGTCGGATCTTTCGCTTTCTTGTTGTTAAAGAAATGCAAAAGTTCAATTTTTCGAGAAAAAAAATTTGTCCTGGCCACAAAGATGGTTTGGCCATCATAAAACTTACGGAGTGTCTGCTTTATATAAGAAAGAATTTTCATAAAATCAATTTTTCATATCTTCAAAGTTCAGCCGGGAAGATAGAGTTGAATTTAATAGAAAATCCCACTTTCTTTAATTTTTCCAATATTTTTCAAAAATTATTACTTATATAAAAATGACATTCGGAAAATTTTATAAATGCCAAATCATGTTTGTGGCCATGCGATTTTTTTAAAGAAAAATCAAATTGTTGCATTTCTTTTAAAAACAACGAAATATTCAACAAAATACTAAAAACAAACTTTTTTTTAAATGTTCTACAAAAATTCTCATCGTTTTAAATAAAATCAACTTTTCATATCTTCAAAATTCAGCTGGGAATATAAAGCCGAATTTAACAGAAACCCCACTTTATTTACTTTATCGTATATATTTTGTGAACAATGCAAGATATTATAAAAGGTATTTTTTGTAGAACATTTAAAAATGAACAAAGTTTTTTCTTACCATTTTTTCGAATATTTCGTTGATTTTAAAGAAAATGCAAAAATTCAATTTTTCGATAAAAATTTTCTCGTGGCCACAAAAATGGGTTGGCGCGCCTAATAATCAAAGGATGTCTTTCTGACAAGACTAACAATTTAGCACAAAAAAAACGTGGGTTTTTTGAGAAAATAAATTTATACTATTTTCAAAAATCCCGCCATTTTGGTAATTTTTAACATTTTGTTAATTTTCGGGTTGTTTTCGAAAGAGAACAAAGTTTGTCTTTTTTTTAAACTATTTCAAAATTTTAAATACTCATAACTTTCGAAAAATGATTTTCTTCTTAAAACGCTAAAATACATGTCAATAACAAAATTAATAATTGCAATAAATAATATAATTAGTAACACTAATATATATATATATATATTCTCAAATGTATAATTTAATGATTATATTAATTGTAATATATTTTTTTCCTTTATTCAGTAATAATTATGTTTCAAAATATAGCCGCTATTTTTCTAGCCAATTACGTGCGGTCTCAGAGGGGTCACGTGTTCCAACACGTCGAGACGACAAGAAGGTTAGGTTGTCAGGATGCTGAATCTTCTACGTAGAATGTAAACAAATATTTTTGCAAGTTCTCTTCATTCCTGCGTTTTTTACACTGCGTTACAGTAATCTGTGCATCGAAAATTATGTGAGCCCTTCACATAAAATAGGCTAACTGTATTTTTCTTTCTAAACCTGTAAAAATCTGTGAAGAATGGAAGGCACAGGAAAACGAAAACGTAACGAAGAAATTTCGGAAGAAAGACCCTTCAAGAAGGTCGACGCTATAGAAACAAGGATTATGGAACTGTGGTCCACTGAATCTGATCGAGAAGATGATAACGATACCTTGGGGCCTCTGGAAGATGAAGTCACAGGTTAGTTTTCTTTCAGTGTTGAATGCCTTTGTTTACACCGTTACACTTTACACCGACACACCAAGAACACGCAAAAATCCATGTCAATTTTAACTCAACACTAGGTTAGCACGTGAAGACTAGATGTTCACATTGCAGATTATTCAACTGAAATTCTGATATTTCGAATAAATTTCACATCCCTTTCACTCCAATGACTTTAATGACTGTTGTGATCCTAACCTTTCTTTGGCATCTATAGCAAGATGCTCCATTTTTGTAATGAGAACAAGAAGCAGTGCTGCCAACGGGAGCCGGATGGCGAAAAATGTTCATATCTGGATAAATTTGATAAAATAAGGAACAAAATAATGCAATTTACAGAAACTGTACACTCAAAATAATTAATAGTTCGAATACGACTAAAAGAAGTTCAAAAATCTATTTCTTACTCTCATGAAAATCCGATAAATGAACTTTCTTTTTAAACGTATGGAAAGGAACAACTAGGCCAACAAGTGGCAGCAAGTAAACAACTAAGCGCTTGCGCAGAAACACTTTGAGCTGATTGGTGTAAAAATTTGACGTGTGAAATTGCAGATTATTATTTTCGACTCATATTTTTATAAATTCGGTTTGTTTTCGGCCCCTCAGCAAGTGCAACGACAAACCCAATTTATTCATATTTTTCATAATTTTCAGGATAAAAAATATTTACCAAGTTAATCTAGTTAATGGTCTATTTAGGTAGGATATAAAAAAGTTACGTTAATTTAAGGATTAAATTAGAAGGCTGCAAAATGTGTGGTACTAACGTCAAATTTTCTTCTATAACGATTCAATTTTTGAGGGCGCCTCATTCTGAATTTCTGACTGCCCACTTTCAAAAACTTGACATTTGCGGAATTTTACTAATATTTAAATGAAAGGAAAACGTTGAATTTTCTAACAAAATTGGAAACTCCAAAAAGTATTTATACCAAAATGTAAATTTTTTTGTTTGCAAATTCGTCTTTTTGGGAGGAAAATTCAACTATTTGATCCAATATTAACTTTTTTGTTTGAAAATTCATCTTTTTAGTTTAAAAAATCATCTGTTGTCGTTGAATTTTCACCTTTTTGGCTAAAAACGCAACTGCTTGGTTGAAAAGTAATCTTTTTTGATCGAGAATTTTTAACTATCTTGTTGAAAATTATTCTTCATTAGGCATTTTCACTTCATAGTCAGCTAACTTCACTTCATTAACTGTTGAGGGGAAAATAATGGTTAAAATGCATGGGATTCAGTTCATTTTTGCCCTATTTTGCTAATATCATCGTAAAAACTAATTTTTTCTGTATAAGTGTATGGAAAAAATAGTTTTTATTTTTCAAGAACTATTTAATTAAATAATAAAATCATAATAATTATTATTCATTACGAACATATTACAAAAATAATGTTTTTTCCCATGCATTTGGTCTCCTGTTTTCCCCCTCAGCACTCAACGAAGTGAAGTGAGCTTTGAAGTGGTTGAAGTGAAAACACCTAATTGGTCGAATTAAACTGTTTTTCGTTTCAAATTTAAATCCTTTGTGGTTGAAATGTCAACTATTACATTTTAGGTTAAAAATTCAACTATTTAGTTGAAAGTGGAACTACTTTGTTAAAAATTCATTTTTTATTTTTATTAAATGATGATTCATCATTTTAATTCAAAAACCTTTTTTTTTTTAAATTCAACTATTACATGTTTTTTGAAAATTAATTTTTTAATGAATTAATTAATTTCGTTGGTTAAAAATTAAACTATTTTGTTAGAAATTCGTTTATTTTGGTTACAAATTAATTTTTTTTAACTGAAAATATAACTATTCTATTTTTGTTGAAAAATGAATCTTTATGGTTGAAAAATCATCTTTTTGGTTGAAAATTCAACTATTTAGTTCAAAATTCATTTGTTATTGTGTTATTGAAGATTCATCGTGATTTAAATATTTTATTAAAAATTATTTTGTTTTGTTTTGTTGAGAATTAATTTTTTTAACAGAAAATGTAACTGCTACGTGTTTGGTTGAAAATTTATCTTTTTTAGTTGAAAAAATTAATTATTTTGTTGGAAATTCCCGCATCTTCCTGAAAATTCATCTTGACAGAAAATTAATCTTTATTGTCGATAATTCATTGTTTTGGTAGAAAATTTCACTGTTTGATTGAAAATTAATTGAAGATTCATCATTATGTTTTTAAATTTATTTCTTTGGTTATAAATTTAACTATTTTGTTGAAAATTCTTTTTTTCTTGTCGAGAATTAATTTTTTGTAACTGAAAATTTAACTACTCCGTGTCTGGTTGAAAATTTATCTTTTTTAGTTGAACAATTTACTATTTTATTCAAAATTCGTCTTTTTTGGTAGAAAATTAATCTTTATGGTTAAAAGTTCATCTTTTTGTTGGAAAATTCAACTCTTTGGTTAAAAATTCAAGTTTTAAATTGAAGATTCATCATTGTAGTTGAAAATTCATTCCTCTGGTTGAAAATTTAACAATTTTGTTGAAATTTTGTTGTTGTTGAAAATTTATACTCTTTAGCTAAAAATTCTACTAATTGGTTGAAAATTCGTTTATCTCTATGGTTGAAAATTTAATTATTTTGTTGAAAACTAATTTTTTATGATTAAAAATTAATTTTTGAAACTAAATATTAGATTATGGGATTCAGGCAATGAAAAATTCCATTTTTTGTTCAAAATTCACTACTATTACTATTACTATTTGGTTCGCGTTTCATTTTTTTTTCATTGAAGATTCATCATTATGTTTTAAAATTCATTTCTTTCCTTAAAAATTTAACTATTTTGTTGAAAATTCGCTTTGTTTGGTAGAAAATGAATCTTTATTGTTGAAAGTTCATCATTTTGGTGGAAATTTAACTCTTTGGTTGAAAATTCAGTTTTTAAATTGAAGATTCGTCATTTTAGATGAAAATTCATTTCTCTGGTTAAAAATTTAACAATTTCGTTGAATTTTTGTTTTTAAATTAAATTTTTTAACTGTAAATTTAACTACTTCGTGTTTGGTTGAAAATGTATATTCTTTATTTGAAAATTCTACTAATTGGTTGAAAATTCGTCTTTTATGTCAGAATATTTAATCTTCTTGGCAAAAAATGGATCTTTTTGGTTATAAATTAATTTCTTTGGTTGAAAATTTAACTATTTTGGTGAAAATTCATGTTTTATGATTAACAATTAATTTTTAAAACTAAATTTAGATTATGGGATTCAGGCAATGAAAAATTCCATTTTTTGTTCAAAATTCATCTTTCTGGTCGAAAATTCTACTATTTGGTTCACGTTTCATTTCTTTTATTGAAGATTCATCATTATGTATTAAAATTCATTTCTTTCGTTGAAAATTTAACTATTTTGTTGAAAATTCGTCTTGTTTGGTAGAAAATGAATCTTTATTGTTGAAAGTTCATCATTTTGGTGGAAATTTTACTCTTTGGTTGAAAATTCAGTATTTAAATTGAAGATTCGTCATTTTAGATGAAAATTCATTTCTCTGGTTAAAAATTTAAAAATTTCGTTGAATTTTTTTGTTTAAATAAAATTTTTTAACTGTAAATTTAACTACTTCGTGTTTGGTTGAAAATGTATATTCTTTATTTGAAAATTCTACTAATTGGTTGAAAATTCGTCTTTTAGGTCAGAATGTTTAATCTTCTTGGTAAAAAATGGATCTTTTTGGTTATAAATTCATTTCTTTGGTTGAAAAAACTATTTTGGTGAAAATTCATGTTTTATGATTAAAAAATTAATATTTTCAACTAAATATTAGATTATGGGATTCAGGTAATGAAAATATAGCTATTCCATTTTTGGTTGAAAATTGATCTTTTTCAGTTGAAAATTCGTCTTTTTTGGTAGGAAATTAATATTTTTCTTTTTTATGGTTGAAAGTTCATCTTTCTGGTCGAAAATTCATTCGTTTATTTAAGTTCTATTTATGAAATTTTGGTCGTTTTTTTAAAATTTGTATAAGAAAATGTATTTCTTTGGTCAAAAGTGTAATTGAAAATTCTTTTTTTGTCGAGAATTAATTTTTTTAACTGAAAATTAAACTACTTCGTGTTTGGTTGAAAATTTTAATTCTTCAGTTGAAAATTTAACTATTTTGTTTAAAATTCATGCATCTTGTTGAAAATTCGTCTTTCTATGTAGAAAAATAATCATTATTGTTTACAATTCATTTTTTTTTGGTCGAAAATTCAACTATTTGGTTCAAAATTCATAATTTTTAAAAATGAAGATTCATCATTATGTTTAAAAATTCATTTCTTTGGTTAAAAATTGAACTATTTTGTTAAAAATTCGTGTTTGGTTGAAAATTTATATTATTTAGTTGAAAATTCGTCTTTTATGTCAGAATATTTAATCTTCTTGGTGAAAACTTTATATTTTTAGTTGTCAATTCATTTCTTTGGTTGAAAATTTGTTTTTCATAATTACATATTAATTTTTCAAACTAAATATCAGATTATGGGATTAAGGAAATGAAATAAAACACAGAGTTTATTCAGAGAAATAATTCCTTTTTATCCAGACGTCTGTATACTGATTGGCTGATTCAGAGCTATCAAAATCAAATACTAACTAGACTAGCCAAAAGATAATGATTTACACTCAAAAGACCCTGGTTATACTTTTTATAATTTGTTTATTTTATATTTGGAAGTACATTTAAAAAATCATAAACTTGAAAAAAGGCAAATTTTTGTAACAAAATTACACAAGAAGGCATAAAAAGAAGTGTTTTAAAAAAAATCAATTATTTAAAAACATATCCTCAAGAAAGTCAATTTGTGTAACGTAATTGCTCAAAAGGAGTTAAAATAAGAGAAATATGTTTCTAAACAACATTGTAGTTGGCTCATTAGAAATAGTTACATGATAATTGAAAAGAGAGAGAGAGAGAGAGAAAATGAAAAAGAAAAGAGACAACCAAACCACCTCGTACTCTTTTCTTCATTATTTACTCTTCGTATTCAGTTTCTTGTTAGTTCTAGTTAATTCTAGTCACAGTGAGTTTTCGTATCTATTTCATAGATTCATATACATTAATCATAGAGTTTTATTCGAAACACATTCTTACATTACTGGATTATTTCTTTCTCATATTCCAACACTAAATATATAACTATTTCATTTCGGTGGAAAGATTTTTTTTGAAGTTGAAAATGCATGTATTTTGTTGAATATTCGTCTTTTTTGGTAGAAAATTAATCTTCTTGGTTGAAAATCAATTTTTTTATGAAGATTCCGTATTTTAGTGGAAAACTCATTTTTTTTTTAGTTAAAAATTTAACTACTTTGTTGAAAATTCATGTATTTTGTTAGAAATTCATCTTTTTGGATAGAAACTTAATCTTATTGGTTGAAATTTTATCTTTTTGGTTGAAGATCAATTTCTTTGGCTGAAAATTTAACCGGTAAGAAAAATTTATGACGGTCAGGCAAACGTTAGGGGATTTCGAAATGGGTATTTTGTAGCAACCCGGTTTTTTAAATAACGCGCCTTAAGTTAAATTGTATTAGGGGTGGGTAAAATTACAGGTTGAAGGGGGTGAGAAGTGGAATAATGTCCTGATTTTTTAATCAAGCCATATGGTCGCCCTACGATTCATGCGATCAAAATCTTAAATTAATGTCACTTTTTTATTCTGCACAAATAGACCATTAACTAGATTAATTTGGTACATATTTAGAAAACAAACCGAATTTTTTTGAATTACGTAATAAGTGAAAATACCTACTTAATTTCAAATATTCGAATATATATATATATATATATATATATATATTGCTCTTGTACATTTTGTGATTACTTTTACATAAATTCAAAAACGTTCAATATCGTTCAATGCAAACTGGATAAAAGAAAAATTGCTTTGTCTCTGCAAATTAACAATAAAATTGTTTAGTTTTTTCATAAACAAAATAGCTGAATTTTAAAAGAAGAAGATTATTTTTCTACCAAAAAACGGCGAATTAAGAAAAGATTTAATGTTCAACAAAAAATGGAGGTTACGTTTTCAGTCTATAAAAACAGCGAATTTCCAACAAAACAGTTGAATTTTTAACCAAAAACACGAATTTTCAACAAAAAGAAATCATTTTTCAACTAATAAATATACATTTTCAACCAAGAATGAAATAGGTAGTTAAATTTTCCGTTAAAAAATTCATTTTTAACAAAACAAAAAAAAAACGAATTTTCAAGAAAACAGTTAATTTTTTAACCAAAGAAATGAACAATAATCTTAAAAAAATTCGACTTCTGTAATATTTATAATATTCAATCTGATTTTAACGAACATCATTTTAGTATATTAATTTTTGACTTTAATTGATTTTGCATGACTAGTTGTAATTTAAAAATATTATTGTAAAAGTATAAACATTTTGGTCAATTAAAAATGATTACTCGCCGAGTACTTTTTGAAATAGATACTTGAAAATTCATGTAAAGTTGCTTGCTTTTCATAAGCCGTTAACTTTTTTTTTTTGAAGTAGCCGTAATTATAATTGGAAATTTTCATAACGTCACCAGTAAAGTGAGTCGAAAAACAAATCTTAACACCTGTGTAAATAAAAGAATTTTTTCGGGTACTTGAAAAATTTTCAGTGACAAAAATGCACTATGAAAAAAATCGCCTAGATCCAGGAATAGAATTTTAGGTGAGAATTTTAAAAATAGCCGTATTTCCAATTCCGATTCCTGGGTCTTGGCGACTTAAAAAAGTAGGATTTATCTCATAAAAAGATTGATTAATCTTTTGATCTTTTTAGTCACTTTTTTAAGATAAAGTCATTATAGTCACTTTTGTAAATGAAAAGATCCCTTTAGTCACTTTTAAAAAAATAAATTAATCCATGGGTTAACCACTACTTAAATTCTTTTGGATTTTAGACAATTTTTAGCAATACCAAGGATTTCAAGAAATTTTCAATAGATTTCAATAATTTGAAGGAATTTAAAAGGATTTTGAAATATTTTTTTCAAGAAGAAATCCATGGAATTTTAATGAGCTTTAAAAAGTTTAGAGGGATTTGAAAATATTTCAACTGACTTGAAATATTTTAGTGTATTTAAAAATATTCCAAGAAATTTTTAATAGATTTCAATACTTTTAAGGAATTAAAAAGAATTTTAAAGATTTTAGAGTATTTTCAAAAATTCCAATGAATTTTCTAGAGCTATATAAAATTTCAAGGAATTTCCAAAGATTTCAAAGGATTTTAAATATTTTAGGGTATTTTAAAAGATTCCGAAAGATTTTTATTAGATTTAAATTATTTGAAGAGATTTAAACGAATTTTAAAGATTTAAGGGTATTTTTAAAAATTGCAAAGAATTTTCAAGAGCTTTAAAAAGATTCAAGGCATTTCAAAATATGTTAAAGAATTTCAAAATATTTCAAAGGATTTGAAATATTTTAGGGTATTTTATAAGATTCCAAAACATTTTCAAGTGATCTGAACATTTTCAAGGAATTTTTAAGGATTTTAATAATTTTAAGAGATTAATAAATTATCATGGGGGTTTAAAGAATTTATTTGGGAAGATTTGGAAGAATTTTCAAGAATTCATTTCAAAGAATTTCTAAAAATTCATTCATGAGAATTAAGAGATTTGGTAGGTTTTCAACGATTTTGAAATATTTCAAAGTATTTCCAAAAAATTGAGAGAAATTTGAAAAATTTTAGGACATCTAAAAAGATTCTAAAGAATTTTCAATTGATTTCAATAATTTGAAGAGATTTTAAAGAATTTGAAAGATTGAAGTTTATGTTTATAAATTCTAAGGAATTTTCAAGATCTTTAAAAAATTTAAAAAGATTTTAAAAGATTTGACATATCACAGGGTATTTTTATTAGAGTTCAATAATTTGAAGTGATTTCAAAGGATTTAAATAAATGATTGTGTATTTTTAGAAATTCGAAGGAATTTTCCAGAGCTTTAAATACTTTCAAGAGATTTAAAAAGATCTCAAAGAATTGGAAGTATTTGAGGGTATTTTGAAAAATTTCGAGGAATTTTCCATTGATTTCAAGGGATTTTATGAGATTTCGGATGATTTCAATGATTTTAAGGGTTTTTATAAGCTCTCAAGGTATTTAATAAATTTCCCAGGAAATCAGGGGAATAGCATCAGATTTCATAGAATGTCACGGGATTTTATAATATTTTAACGGATTTCAAAGAATTTATTCACAAGAAGTGAGGGATTTCGTAGAGTTTCAAAGATTTGAAGAAATTTTCACATATTTTTTTGCAATTCTATTGAATTCATTTGGAATTCACCCTGAAGTCTCATTAATTCATCCTGAATTCTTTTAAATTCTTCTGAATTCTCTTGAATTTTTTTAATTCACGTAAATTCTTCTAAATTCACTAAAAAAAATTTGTTTAATTCATTCTGAAGTCTTTTAAATTCACCTTCAATACTTAGGCATTTCATAAAATTCTCTGGAATCACATTAAATTTTTGTAATCTGATTTCAAACTTTCTAGATTTAATGCATTTTGTTGAATTTTTTTCAATTAACTTGATTTTTTTAATTCACCCCTAATATTTATTGAGTTTGTCGAATTCGAAATTAGAAATTAGTCACTTTTGGTCACTTTTACACTTTTTTCAATTAAATTAGGCTGTTGTAGCCCCGAGAAAATTGTTAACCATTAACTATTTAACTATTAACTATTTATTCAAAAGTTGTAACTATTGACGGTCAGGGCAAATGAAAAATTAGTCAGGGAAAAGTCAGGGAATTTTGAAAATGAAGTTTTGCGGCCACCCTGGTAGTGACCATTTCGATTTCTAGAATTTTTTATTTTCAACCCACCCTAGTCAGAAGCCTTGTAATTCATGAATTTTCCGTTCCAGATATTGTATCATTCATTGAAAACGGCGATGGTCTGGACGATGAGGAAGAGTATTTTGATGAAGAAGCAGATGAACCAATCATCGAAGTACCACTTGAAAATCGGACTATTGAAGAAATCAATCTCTCAGACGACGACCAACCCAACATCAATGAAGAATCCAACAGACTTGAGGAGGAATCTGAAAAAGAAGAGGACATTGTCTTTCTAAGCGAATTACCAAAGAACGAAGAAAATTTTCCAAATTCATCAGGTGAGTTCTCTCTGCATCCTGATATAAAGGAGACCTGGAAAGTTTGGACAAGATGTGGCATACCTGTCAAGGATAAGAGAGAATTACTTGAAAAATATTGTCCGCCGAAAGTGCTGAGGACGCCCGAAATAAATGAAGAAATTTTGGTTACTTTACACAAAAGACCAGTAGATAGGGATGAACATATTCGCACTTCGCAGGATTTACTCAGTTCAGCTCTTACGGCCTTAGGATCAACTATGTCAACCCTTTTAGTGGAAAGAGATGGATCAGACAGACTAAAAGTGATGAACACTTTGAATGATACTGCCAAGCTCTTAACAGAACTCTATCACTTTGATACTGACAAACGGAGATCTCAAATCATTTCCTGGAAGTCTAAACCATTGAGGCCTATTTTGGCTGGCACTCAGCCTGATGAGTTTTTGTTTGGTAGTGACCTTAAATCCAAACTGAATGAAGCGCAACAGTTAGGAATCATAGCCCCCCTGAAACCGTATGTGTACAAGAAAAAAAATAATAATCAACCAAGGAGAAGTTTTCCAAGTCCTTATCATTGGTATGGTAAAGACGAAAACGAGGAGGAGGAGGAGGAAGAACAAAACTTTGTTCTGAATCCAATGAAACAGGAAGTGAAGTTTGTGTGTAAGAAAGAAGAGTTTCCTATTATTAAATTGGAATAGATTTTTAAACTTTGACTGATGGAATGTTATTGTAAAAGGACGTTTAGTGTTTTAAAGATATTGCAGCTATTTTTCAGAGTAAGAAGTTTAAATTTTCTTTGTTGTTTACATATCATGACAAATTGAAAGAACCCATTGAAAATTCCGACGTAGGATGCGACGTCAGAAGTTGCTATAGTATACGACGTTAGTATACGATGTTGTCTCCGAGGTAGGATTTCGTGTAAATATTTTGTTTATTATTAAAAATAGGTCAAAAAATTTGCAAACATAAAAATCAAATTCATAAATGTGCATAATTATTTAGTTTTCTGCATAATTGACTCATTACTTTATTGCGATATAATTCAAGTTCAAATACAAGATTTTCCTCAAAGTTCAGTTTATGAAATGTTTAAATTCTTTAAAACAGAAAATTTTACAAATTTGGTGGAACTTGTTACAAATGGAACTTTGAGTTCGGAGACAAAACTATACGCATCTGGCAGTAGGTATGAAAGCTGCGTTCTAATCCAAGATTCCTACCTTACCGACATCGAGAAGATTCTATAGCTGTAGTGGTTCATGTCCGTGCTAAGTTTCTAGAATATTCTTGATGGCGTCACAGAATAATATTGCGCTATTGCGAGAGATGACTGCGTAAACAGCTTTAAGGTTATTTCTTATTAATTAAGCATTTCACGTGAATACTTTCAGGCTACATTTTGATTTGTCAATAAATCATCCTTGTTTTTCTCATAACTATGGAGCAGTAAAGAATGCAAGGACAAATTAAAATACAACCTTGAAAGTATTATTCACGCAAATTCATCTCTCACAATTGCGCAATATTATTCTGTGACATTGTCAAGAATGTTCTAGAAGCTTAGCACGGACACGAACCACTACAGCTATAGAATCTTCTCGATGTCGGTAAGTTAGGAATCTTGTATTAGTACGCAGGTTGCACATCTACTTCCGGCATAACATTCGAGATTAAATAGATCCAGCGCTTAGTTTGCATTTTTGATAAACAGAACTTTGAGAAATTCTTATATTTGAACTTGCATATATTTATATTGGAATAAAGTAATGAGCCAATTATGCAGAAAACTATTCTGATGATTATGTTTATGAATTTCCTAATTATGTTTACAGGTTAGCAGGAACTTTTTCGTGAAATTAGAGGTCCCTTTTTAAATAAAAAAAAGCTATTTACGCCAAATTTTTGTTTTAAGTCGTTGAAAACTACGTCGGATCCTACGTCGTTTCGGGCATAATTCACGAAGATGTTTCTGATGTTTTGTTCCACGTATTTTCCTACGTAGTTTACAACGTCGGACTTTTCAATAGGGATGTGTTTATACTTTTTGTCGACTTTATTTTTTCAAATTGCCTAAAGTTTAATGTTTAATTATAAGAATAAGAGCGGAAGTCTGAAGTAGCGTTTTCTATAATTCATTGTAATGTAAAATATTTATCAAACTGGAAGGTTGTCTCGCCTAGTCTGTACAGTTAAGTTGATAAGTAAAGTATTACATTAGGGTAATTAAAATTGGCTTTTTTATGTATATGGAGATTATATCAATTGTTGAGTGAAAGCCAAAGTGATTCAAAGCTGAGAATTAGGGACAGAAAAGAGAGTAAAAAATTATTGCGTGAATAATAGGTGTCTTTCGTCCCAGTCAGCTTATTAAATAAAAATATTATTTGGGATATAAATAGTCTTTATAATTATTAATTTAAATTATTATTTCCTATTGTACCTTATATTTAGTTTGTAATTTCAAGATTTACTTTATAAGTTTAGTAACTTCTTAAGGAATGTTCAAGGAATAATTTAAAGTTCATGCTAAATTCGGTCTTTTTTTGAATTTATAGTCATTCATTATTTGTATTCGATAAGTGACAAGTTGCCAAGTATCTTTAAACATTTTAAAAATTGTTTAAACAATGATTGTTTAAACTATATTTTTCTCCCAGTAAATCGTGAAAAGTTACTATTTTTCAGGATAAATTATATAGGTGATGAATGCCAACAATAATATTTTTCGTTTAACATATTTTGCAATTGTTTAAACAATTTCTATTTATATATTTTTTTCCACTAAATCGTGAAAATTGGTCTTTTCTGGAATTAATGACACCAGTAACGAATGTTCGGAATAATACCTTTTTTAACGATATTTGGCAGTTATTTAAACAATTTTTTCCTCGAGTAAATATTGAAATATTGACAGTTTGCAATTATTTAAAAAATGAATATTACATGCTCTTTTTCATAGGAAACATGGAGAATGTCTTCCACAAAAACTATCACTTTTAACATTAATTAACTGCGTTATTAATTCCAGAAAATAATAATTTTTCAAGATTTACGAGGGGAAAAAATTGTTTAAGTAACTGCAAAATGTCTTTCACGAAAAATATTACTCTCATCATTCCTTAACTATGTTATCCATTCCAGAAAGTAGTAACTTTTCAATATTTACAGGGGAAAAAATGGTTTAAAGAAATGAAAATTGTTTATATAATTGCCAAATATCATTAGAAAAATATATTATTCTCAAAATTCGTTAATTGTGGCATTCATTCCAGAAAATCATAACTTTTCACGATTTACAGTGAGAAAAACGGTTTAAACAAATAAAAATTGTTAAACAAGAAATATTACGCTTGACATTCATCAACTGTATCATTTATCCAGAAAATAATAACTTTTCACGATTCATAGGGGTAAACAAAATTGTTTAAAACATTCAAAATTAGTTGAAAAATACTTGGAGACTTGAAACTTATCTTATATTTGCGTATAAACAGAGCAAGGAGCAGGAAAAAACCGAATTGTTATTTTCTATTATTATTTAATTTTAAAATTGTTATTTTCCGAATTGTTAAGATTTTTAATAAAAAAAATTTCAATTATTAACGCTTAAAATTGAAATATTTTAGAATCTTGAAGAATGGAATTAAAAATGTTTTTTTTTCCTCAACTTTATAAATTTGAAATATTTTATTTGATTATGATTCAATTTTTATTGTTATTCTTTTAAACAATTTTGTTTTCCCTGTAAATCGTGAAAATTTCTTATTTTTCGGGATAAATGATGCAGTTGATGAATGTCAGGCGTAATATTTCTTATGGAACGTATTTGGTAATTATATTAACAATTTTTATTTGATTAAACAATTTTATTCTCTGCGAATCGTGAAAAGTTATTATTTTCTGGAATTAATGACACAATTAACGAATGATGAGAGTAATATATATTTTTCACGATATTTGTAAATTATTTAAACAATTTTCAGTTGCTTAAATAATTTTCTTCCTTGTTAATCTTGAAAAGTTACTGACTAATAAGCAACATAGTGTAAGAAATTAGAAAAAAAAACATAATTTTTTCCATCTTTCCCATAAGAAGGAGCAAGTGATATTAGTTGTTTAAGTAATTGCAAACTCACTTTTACCAAAAAAATCACTTTTAGCATTCATTAACTGCATTATCAATTCCAGAAAGTAATAACTTTTCAAGACCCCAGGGGGAAAAATTGTTTAAACAAATTAAAATTGTTTAAATAAGAGCCAAATATACCATTTTTTAAACAAAGGAAAATTGTTAAATGATTGCTAAGTATCCTAAATAAAACAAAAAATTAACTGGGTCATTAATTCCAGAAAATAGTAATTTTTACGATTTACTGGAAAAAAATTGTTTAAACAAATAATAATTGCTTATACAATTGAGAATTAGTTCTAAAATATTCAGAACCTTATAATTTATCGAATACAAATAATTACTGTTGAAAAAAAAACCATCTTTAGCATGAACTTTAATTAAAATTACTATTTTTAATTTTTTGGGTCATTTTCCGGACATAATACAGGGGGTTTGAGGGTATTCATAAGAAAAAGTTATTGGGTGGAAATTATTTCTGGAATATTCTTTAAGAAGGAACTAAAGATTAATTTACAAATAATTAATAATAAGTACTTCTTTTTTCAATTTTTTCGAAAAGCGAGCTTTTCCCATTTAAAATCCAACGTTAAATTTAAAAGCCCAGAGAGCAGGTAAGTGTTAATCGATTTGAAAAACAAATAGGAAATTCTTTCTGAAAAATGAACCAATTGGGGTGATCGATCACTAAAAATTGACTGTCGAATTTTGGGACCATCCTATATTCCCTATGCTTTTGTCATAAGAACTGTGGAATTCAGTGAATAAATCTATAACACTTCTAATTTTATTGTTAAATACATTTATTTAACGATACAAACATATGAAAAACCTTAGAAATATTAACTAACTTCTTTTCCATTTAATATGTAAATGTTAAAATAAAAACGGAATATTAATTCGTAGTTGAAATTTGTAAAATTGAAATTATTTTTGTAATTAAGGCTCTATAGTAAAAAATATTTTGATTCTTTTTTTTATATGATTTTTAAGAGTATTTGTTTCTTCTTCCACGGAGACCTGGTGGTCGATAAATGTTATGATTTCTCATCAGGTGACGACGAAGACTGACATTTTGAGTGAAGGTTCTCTGGCAGATGTCGCAAATAAATTTTTTTTGACCGCCACATACATTTTTCATATGGGACACCAAACTGTGCCTAAATTTATATCCTCTGCCACAGCGTGGGCAATGGACTGACTGGTCTTCTTCGCCGATGTAATTTGAGTGTTGTGGTTTGTGTTGGACCATCCCTGAGTGAGTTGCCTGATCTGAAACAAAATAATAATTATTAATTTTTTTTTAATTTCTGTCAAATTAAGGTATTTATATACAACAATCTCTTTTGTTAGTAGATTAATTAGTACAAAAGTATAAGTATCCATTAAATATTTACAAAGCGATTTTCGAGTACATTATGAACAAATTATAAGTCAGGGAATTGTGTTATATACTCAACTCCCGATATAAGACAAAAACGTAGACAGGGCCGTGTGAATCATTTCTGTTGGATTTGGACGCATGGCGCAACCTGATGCAACTAACGCGCTGAGAGTGCGGCCCTCAGGCAGTTTGTCACGCTTGAGTGAGCACAGCCTCCCTTTCGGCCCCGCGGCACTTTCTTTCATTCTTTAGGAGAAAAACATTCATAATAATTATTTGGGCAAGAATACGATATCCGTGGCGGCTAAGTTTTATAGCGGATTCCTAGGATTTTTGTCGAGAAACACGAATCTGAAACTTTAAAATCGATATATCAACCAGTTTTGGAGATATCGATCATTAAAAACTTTTTTTTTAATTTACATAATTTCTTAATGTTGATTTCGATAGGGGCTTCTTCACGAAGAAAAACGAATCAAACAGTTTTATTTTGATATCCCAAATCTCGAGATTTACTACCTACTACGTAAAGGGATATCAGAAACCGGGGGGGGGGGGGGGGGGGGAAAAAGGTAAAATAGGGGAAAAAATAGGAAAAGGGGCTTAAAAAACTAGCAGGGCCCCTGGAATGGGTGTGGAAAGTGGTGTGGCGGGGGGCTCTTGGAAATAATTTTAATATACATAAAAATATCAATATCTCGAGGAAAATATTTGAGATATAGATTTAAAAGTTTCAGATTCGCGTTTCTCACAAAAATCCTATCAGAATACATATTAGGAAATTATGTGAATTATAAAAACAAGTCAACAATTTTACCATAAAAAATCAATAACTCGAAAAATATTTGAGATATTGATTTAAAAGTTTTAGATTTTTTTCTCGCAAAAGTTCTATAATAATCTCCTGTATAATAAGCGAGAAAGTTACAAAATTAAAAAAACTAGATTTTTATAAATTTGTAAAGAAAAAGTTAGAAGTAATAATAATTAATTTTTTAAACAATTGGTGAATACTTGAAACAAATATCAGTCTTCTTGACAATGACTAATTGTCCAATTAAACATAAAAAAGTACCTTTCAATGAATTAATAGGGAAAAAAGGTATTTAAACAAATGGAAATTGTTAAAACAATTGCAAATTAGATAAAAATCCTTAAAAACATTTTCACTTAACAAATAAAAATAATTTATGGTAAGAAAGGTAAAAACAGAGTCATTTTGCCGAAAACCAAAATTTATCCATGTTAATCTTATGGGATTTGCCCGGAAGTTGGAGGTATTTTTTTTCAGGAACCTCACCAAATGTGGGGTGGGGGATGGCAAGTCCTATTTTCGAAAGTCATTTTTTTGTACTATGGGACTTAAATGAGGGGCTGATAGTAAAAGCGGTGTAGAAAAATCGTCGGAGCAAAAACGAGTTAAGAAGGATGCGGGCAAAAACGAGTTAAAAAGAAACAAGAATAACGAAGATTATATCGTTTATTATAATATAACGATATAATAGTACGGTAGATTATATTATAATCTATCATTGTATTACACTTTTATGTTATGACATTCGATACGATCCTTGTTATTCTTGTTTCTTTTTAACTCGTTTTTGCCCGCATTGTTCTTAACTCGTTTTTGCTCCGACGACTTTTATACTTCGCTTTTGCTATCAGCCCCTCAAATGCCCCTGCGTAATAATAATAAGTGATAAAAGGTAGATAAAATGAGTCGATTAAGAGATATTACAAACTTTAATAATATTTATGTTGATCACATTTAAATCAACAATGTGCTTATCTTATTACAAAATTTTTGTTTAAAACAATTGGTTATGTGATTATTGTACTTTAAATATCTTTTAGGAAGTATTTAGTTTTTCTTCCACGTAGACCTGGTGGTCGATAAATGTTATGATTTCTCATTAGATGACGTCGAAGGCTGACATTTTGAGTAAAGGTACTTTGACAGACGTCACAAATGAATTTTCTTTGTCCACCACACACGTGGTTCATGTGGGTTATCAGGCTCTGTTTAAATTTATATCGCCTTCCACAGCGAGGACAAGTCAGAGCAAGATCTGAAACAAAATAAGAATTATTAATACCAATTGTTTTGAATTTCTGTGAAATTGAAGTAATCACAATTTCACAGAGAAACTTATTTTTGTAGTGGGTACGTTAGTACAAATATTGGAATTTGGAAGATTGAGCACATTCCGGGGATCATAGTCCCTCCCTTATTTTAAACATTCTATTTTTTTCTCCTTGTCCTATTTTTTCCCACTTAAAATTAAAAAATCTCTTAAAATAAATAAAATCGGCAAATCTGACAATTTCTCCCCTTTAATTGTCGGTGGGATTTTAGCGAACTGCAACGAATTCTAGATTAATTCCAGAGGGTTCAAAAATTGATCTCCGACAAAATATCCCTAGCGGACCGCGTGACCGAAACGGTTACGCAATTGCGTGACCGTTTCGTGCACTACCGTAGCGACCGAATGAACGGAATGGATACGCTACAGCGTATGCTTATAGTATCCACATCGTATCCTCTCCGTATCATGCAAGAAAAACTCATTAAAAAAGAAAGATGAACATTTAACTTGTTCAATTTCGGATTCTACGTGCAATTTCCCGTTAAAAGGTCACGGATTAATTGCAATAGTTTTTCTTGCAACGTTAAAAACTTTGAAAAAATATTATACCTGTCATTATTGTCAGCTGAAGGTGACTTCAAATGCATCGTCGTTCAGTAGCAACATACTACCTACGCGATTATGGATGCGCTTGAAGTCGCCTTCAGCCCACGTTGTCGATAGCTATTATATTTTTTAAAAGTTTTTAACGTTGCAAGAAAAACTATTGCAATTACTCCGTGACCTTCTAACGCAAATTTTCACGTAGAATCCGAATCTCAACAAGTTAAATGTTCATCTTGCTTTTTAATGAGTTTTTCTTGCATGATACGGAGAGGATACGCTGTAGCGTATCCGTTCCGTTCATTCTGTCCGCCAGGGTAGGCCCGCTACGGTATGTTTTCATCCTTTTTTACATTTATTCGCAATTTGACATAGAACTCAACACTCTTTTTCTCTTATTACACATTTATTAATTTGTATTTATTTACGTGTTAAAAAATGATATACAACTTAAAATCTATGTGTGGCAACCTGACGCACAATATTGCACGTAGGTAGCCGCACAAAGCTTTTCATTCTTAATTTTTCAACACATGAATAAATAAAAATAATTTTTAAATGTGTGATAAGAGAAAAAGAGTATTGAGTTCTATGTGAAATTGAGAACAAATATGAAAAAAGGATGAAAATATGCCCCAGGGGAGCCGACTGAACGGAACGTTAACTATGTGGTCCATTTACGCTCACGAAATTGCGGAAAGCAATTGGAAAGGGTGCAGAGTGTGACCGAACGCGTACTTAGATTCTAAATAACTCCAAACAAAGTATTTGAATTATTCAAAAAAGTTCGAAATTAATTTCAAAAAGTTAAAAAATTCATCTCCGGCAACCCTAGCGGATCGCGTGTATGGAACGGTTACACAGCTGCGTGGCCGCAAATTGACCGTTTCGTTCATAGGGCACGCTGGGGAAAATTTGCATCCTTTTTCACATTTATTCAAAATGTCTTATACAATTTAACACTCTTTTTATCTTTTCACACATTTATATGCATTCAGTATGAAAAAATTAACAATTAAAAGCTGTCTGCACCTAGGATGCGGCGACTCGACGCGCAATATCGTACGTCAGATTTCCGCACACAGCTATTAATTCTCTAACTCATGAATAAAAACAAGTAGATAAAAATAACGGTGTAAAAATACAAAAGGAGTGTTGAGTTCTGTGTAAAATTGTGAATAAATGTGTAAAAGGATGAAAATATGCCCTAGCGGACCCAGTGAACGGAACGGTCACTTTATGGTCACGCAATTGCATAACCGTTCTGTTCACGCGGTCCGCTAGGGAAATTAGGTCCGAATTCTTTGGAAATCCTAAGAATTTATGATTTATTCCAATGAATTCAAGTTCAATTCCAACAAGTTTGAGGATTTATCTCTGGCAAAATATGACAGAGTAGAGGAATGCGACAATTCCTTTTCGCCCCCCCCCCCCCCCTTAGTATCTTCCTGCGATTACTGTCGAGGAAATGATGTTAGGAATTCCTCTTTCTGGAAGAGAAAAATATGCCGGATAAGAAAAAAATGCCGGAAAAGAAAATTAAATTCCAGTAAAAAAATTTCGAAAGAGTACATTAAAATCTGGCATAATATATCGGTAGAAAATACACAACGTAAAAAATAATGTATGAAATTTCTATTTTATTGTGAAGTAAAAGCAGAATATTTACCTTTTAAATTATGGGTACGAATTTGGTATACACAATTACTAAAAATATATTTGAAAATACTTTCTTTTATTAACGAATAACCAGTGACACTTGGTAAATCTAATTTTAAAAAAACGTATATCTTCTAATTCATATATTTTTTACAAAATTATAGCAAAATGTATATTAACTAATTCAACATTTGAAAACGCTGTTCATATCGATTTACACGGTAAAATTTACATATACCCTCAAAAACATTGGGTATGATTAACATGTCAACTTATTGTATTTTATTTTGTTTCGATGCGATTTTGTTTCACTTAAAAATAGCAAAAAATGACATGCATACTTCTGTGAAATAAAAATCATTGTATAGGGGGGAGGATCGCCAGACATTAAACTCCTTTATCTCTCATCCCTTCCCGTCTGTAGTCAGATTTTTATTAAAACCGCTCGCATTCGCCTGAAAATTTGGTCAGAGAAGTGGAAAACTGCAGAAAACCAATACTCCTGAGGTAAACTCAATGAAAACACAACTAAGTGAGAATCACGAATGGTCACCCATCCGAGCGCTAACTGCGCCCATCTGTGCTTAACTTTTGAGATCTCGACGAGTCGAGAATCACCACCTAGCTACTGCCGTCGGTACATCGCACTATTCAGTATTTAGGCAAGATTTTCACACAAAGTAATTTTAGCTATAAAAGCATTTCATCTAATGCAAAAATGAGCTTTTTCAACTTGTATGGGAAATTTCCTAAGGTCTAAATGGTTCAAAGTTTCATGTATGCAATTAAATTACTTGAGATGGCGTGAAGTAATATGTCTTAACAATTTACATTTGTCTTGTGCTTTATAGTCACAAATATCGCAAGTAAATTGTCGTCTAATTGGTCCATGTTGTTCACGTTTATGTCGACATAAAGAACTCATTGCAGTGTAACTTCGAGAACATTTGTCACAATTAAACTTTGCTTCCGGTGTCTTTGGATTTGTTTTTTGATGTATGTTAACTATATGGGAATTTATGTGACTTATCCGTTTGAACTGTCTGCCACAGAATTTACAATTAAACTGTGGCATGACGCCACATTCGAATTTTTGATGATAAGACAAATGATGCTTCTGTTTATAATTTCGAGCACACTTTTCACATTTGTATTTCCTTTCCGAATTCACATTTGATTCCTGAATTTCCGGATTTCTTATGGTCTGATGCATTTGGAACACTGTTGATTGATATTTTCGATTATCGCTTGGTTTTAGGTCTCTTTTCAAAAAAATTTCATCATCTGAAAGTTTAACAATAAAATGATTTTTTAAATTTCGAACAATTGGACTTCAAAAAAGCGGACATAGGGCTTGAAAGAAGAGGAAAAAGTATGACTGAAATTTGAGTCCTACTTTTCCTCCAACATTAAACATTTCAACGTCATTTTTTAAAACATACAATAAAGATTTCTTCCACTTTCCTACCTAAAAACGTGATGAGAAAAAAATAAGAGGAAAAATAAATTGGATAAGTTGAAAAATATCATTGAAAAGAAAAATATAAAAACAGCAAATGTTTTACAATTTGAAATTAATATTTCATTATTTTTCATCAATTTGAATTTTGAAACTATAATTTCAATTAAGTAAAATTGAGGAGTAAGCGAAGAAAAAAAGATAAATTCATGCTAACTGATTATCAAATATTATTTAATTATCTAAACTGTGAGCTTGGATTTATGCAGTTTTTATAGCATATTGAATGCTTTGGTACAAAATACACGAAAGATTGATATATTTTGAACGTTAGAAAATTTTTAAAGCAAGATTTTAAATAAATATAATTTTATTGTCAACTAAGGGTCAAACATCATATTTCTCGAATCCTGAAAATTTTAACCATGGGTTACTTATCTTTTCTAAAAAATGAATTATCATGTTTTGTTCGCTTAATACTCAATTTACTCATTTTTATAACACAAAATTCGGTTAGTTACATAAATAAGCAAGAAGAATAATCATTAAAAATTGAAATTATACAAATATTTTTCATTTGGCAGCAATATTGAAGAAAATCAGTAGACTTCACTCAGACAATATTTTTTTTTCTATAAAAAAACTAAAAAAATACTATACTCATACTATACCAAAGTTAGGTTTCTTTCGGTTTTTTCGAAAAATGAACTTTATACCTGGACAGTTTTATGTGAATGAAATTTTGGAAGGTCCAAAATATTTTATTTAATGTTGATGATATTTCTAATGACGAATCTGAAGTTAGATTGTCAAAATTCAAAGTGTCCGATCGAATATGGCCGCTCAAATGATAAAAAAGTTTTTAAATCTTGCTTAAGATTAGTGATGTTTATCAAAGTTTGTATACGGAGAATTTTTGGGGTCACTGATAATAATCTTGAGTCAGATTTTCAAAATGCTAAATGGCCAATCCAATATAAAGGACGAAAATTTTGAAAAATATATAAATTTTTGTGAAAATCAGTACCTCGGAATTTTTTTTGGAATCTTCAGTTAAATTAGAAATTCGAAATGGCCGATACAATATGACGAACGAAAAACTTGAAAAATATATCCATGTTTGTGGAAATCAGTCCCCGGGGATTTTTTTCGATCGCTGATTACGAATCTTAAGTTAGATTTGCAAAATTATAAATGGCCGTTAAAAATTTGCGGACTAAAAGCTTATAGATGCTTATAAAAGAGGTTTTTTTTAATCAATATAATATTTTTTCATTTTTACGTTTATTACTGGATCTGAAGAAATGAGGATGAAATGGTATTTTCATTAGATTTTGATCACGAAAACAATCTTCTGAAGTATGTCAATGAAATAATAAAAAATAGAAGGTCGTCAGTACATTTTTTTTGCCACTTTATATAGTACAATAACAAAGGAATTCTTGCACTTTTCCTTTGCGGACGGAACTTAATTAATTGCAAATTCCTGTCTCGTTTAAAAATTTAAAAAATCTGACATAAGATTCGTAATCAGCGACACAAAAAATCTTATAACAAAATTTTTATAAAAATTCATAAGCTTTTTAAACATTTAGTACACAATTTTTCATCGGCCACTTTGAATGTTGAGGATATGAACAAGATTAGTAAACAGCGACCAAAAAAAGAAAACCTAGGTACTGATTTTCATAGACATTTATAAAATTTTCATCTTTGTGCTTCATATTGGATTAGCCATTTTTTAATTTTGAGAATTTGAATAAGATTTTTAATCACCGAGGTGAAAAAGTTATATATATATATTTTATATATATAGTGCTGGACAAGACAATTATTTTTCATTTGTTTTATAAATTTGTCTGTATAAAACAAATGAGAAATATCAGTGTTTTGCCCACTATACATAAAATATATATAACTTTTTCACATGGGCAGCGACATTTTTTTAAGTTTTTCGTACGCCATATTGGATGGGCCATTTTGAATTATGGAAAAATATGACCTTAAATTCGTAATCAGCAGCAAAAAAAAAACAGTGTACTAATTTTTACAAAAACCCTAGCGGACCGCGTAAACGGAACGGTTACGCAATTGCGTGACCGTCCGTTCACGCGGTCCGCTAGGGAACATGTATACATTTTTCAAGTTTTTAGGTCCGTCATATTGGATCGGCATACAAACTTTCATAAGCATAATTGATTTTTACCAATATTTATCAACTTTTTAAATATTTGAGCGGCTATATTCGATCGGTAATTTGAAATTCAAAAATGTGACTTCGGATTCGTAATCAGCAATATCATAAACGTAAAATAGAATGTTTTGCACCTTCTGTGTGAATCTATAAATTTCTTCTTTTTTTTCGAAAAAAAGGAAAAGTACCCAACTTGGATCGCTTTTACTGCCACCACCAGTTTGTATTTCAAAATATTATTACTTTAAATATTATTTTTAATTGTAATTTGACGCAGTTCAGACTTTTGACGCCGTTCTTGCCAAATTGCCCCACGGTGGGATGGTCACCCTAATTATAACAAATATATGTTATTTAATATATTATATATATATATTTTTTATATATTTTAATATATGTTATATGTTCTTCCTTGATTTCCAAAGTTTCGTCATTGATATATTCAGTTTCGAATGCAAAATCCTTTTCATTATTTTTAAACAGTAGATTATGGTCACCCCTCTGGTACTTTAAAGGATACGCTTGATATTCCTCTGTTGATCTTATTCTTGTTTTCTTCGAATAATTCTTTGATTTTCCTGAAAAAACAAAGATATAAATTAGCATTTTTTAGTATTAAAATTAAATTAAATTAATTAATTAAAGTTCTATATGAGTCCTGTTTTATTTCTTAAGATTTCTAATTTATCACACTAAGGTTGAGATCATTATGCATTTAAACCCCTATTTAAACGTATGATGTTACCAGGCTATAAGGTCATCCACTTCGTTTTACATTTAAAATTTATTTAAAGGTTTCGCATAAATACATATATTTCTGGTGTTCTATTTTAATGACAAAAAGATCATACCGTAAATTTGGTACAGTAAATTTGGTAGAAGTTTCTCAATACCACAGAAGAATCAAAGTGTAACTTTTAACCCGATTTCAAAGTACTCTCTACCTGAAACATACCCTTCAAAACACTAGCTTTTAACTTCACCCACTTAAAAATTCTTTCAATATTTTTTAATGAAATACATTTTTCAAAATTCTGAAATATTCAATAATTTACTTTGAACAGGGATTTATTTACATATACTTTATCCTCAGAACAAAGGAAGATAGGAAGCCGTTTAATGGCTTCAAATGTACAGTTTTGTGATGCGAGTGCAGTTCAATAATAAAATTTATGATGAAATTATTCTTATGCAAGAATGCCCCTTGGCGCATACGATATTTTTTATAACAAATGGATGATTTCAGACATTTCTCGAAATACAGTCATGATTTCAGTCCATATTAGATTTTGAATAAAGAAGCATGACATATTTATATTAACTTATTCCAAATTATAAAAAATTCAATACAAAAATTGCCGGAAATTTTTGGTTATTGAAGGTAGTTTTAGAGGTGATTTATGGTAACTTACCATAAATGGCAAAATTCAATTAACAAATTTCCATAAATTTCCGGAAATTTATGAAAATTTTCAGTCAATTATGGTGATTTGACAGGTAAATATGGTAACTTACTATAAATTACCCAAAATTCATTTTAAAAAATTTCCATGAATTTCCGGAAATTTATGAAAATTTTCGGTCATTCATGGTAATTTTACAGGTAAATATGGTAACTTACCATAAATTACCCAA
>CAKNYM010050084.1:86595-155782 GCA_932195095.1 Andricus curvator
ATTTTCGGTCGCTTATGGTAATTTTACAGGTAAATATGGTAACTTACTATAAATTACCCAAAATTCATTTTGAAAAATTTCCATGAATTTCCGGAAATTTATGAAAATTTTCGGTCATTCATGGTAATTTTACAGGTAAATATGGTAACATACCATAAATTACCCAAAATACATTTTTTAAATTTTTTGGAAATTTATGAAAATTTTCGGTAATTGACGGCAATCTTACAGGTAACTTACGGTAACTTAAGATAAATTACCCAAAACTCAAGAAAAACTTTCTATAAATTTCCGGAAATTTTCGGTAATTTACGGTAATTTGATCAGTTATATATGGTAACTTTCCATAAATAACCGCAAAATTCTATTAACTTCAACCAAAATTTCCGCACAGTTTTTACGGGGAGTGGGCTGATAATCGTAAAATGCAAGCTCAATAGCTCATATATGTATGTATACCATTAAACCATTTCCCTTTCAGGGTAGGCGTGACACTACCCGATTCGGGTAGTGTTTCTAGGTTTTTCTTGTAGTTATAAATAACTACAAGTGTGGGCTCACCACACCCACGATGTGCCAACAGCACTCATGTCAGTATTCTTGAATGGTCACCCATCCAAGTACTAACCGCGTCCTACGCTGCTTAACTTCAGTGATCTGACGAGAACTGGGTTTTTCCGCGTGGTATGGCCGTTGGCATAATTGTATAATTTTTATTATTCACCTCTGACGTCATTTTTTAGTCCCTTGGGAGTAAAAAGTACTTTTTACTTCCTAGGGAGTAAAAAGTAGAGCTTCAGACCCGCTTCATAAACGTCGAAAAGGGCTGAAATCATGCATGTGTCATAAAAATATTATTTAAAATATTTTTGACTATGATCAGTGTCGGCGCGTGAGCGGCACGGAGGGACAAGTGGTAGAAAAAAGTACCCATTCGACGTTTTTTTTTCTACCACTTGTCCTGCTGCGCCGCCAACGCCCCAACACTAATTAAAGTCAGAAATATTCAAAATGATATTTCTTTCATAAGAATGATTTCAACAAAAATTTAATTATGAAACTGCACTCGCATCACAAACTGCACATTTAGAGCCCTTACACTTTAAGCTTTCAGATTTATTCATTAAACAATTCAGAGTTCCCAGTTCACAGATTTGTCGGGCAATATTGTGAGTTCTCTGAGAATTTTTTCACAATCATTTGTAACATTTTTGTAAGAACTGACGAAAAAAAGTAATGAACCCTTTTAGAATGTTCACATCGAGTTCGTCAATTTTTTCTCAAAGTTCGCAAATTATTTACAAATATACATCAATATCCGATGAATTTTCCTTGTATCCGATACCTAGCTAGTAGTTCGTGACTTTTTTAAGGATAATTTTTTTTCGGCGATATACTTCATCTGTGAAACAAAAATCATTGCACTATTAAGTATTGTTTCCGTGATTATCACAAAATGTAATTATAGGTATAAAAGCATTCAATCTTCGTGTATGAAATTAAATTACTTGAGATGACGTGAAGTAATATGGGTTAATAAGTAATCTTTGCGCTGAGTTTCATAATTACAAATATCGCAAATAAATTGTCGTCTAATTGGCTCGTGTTGTATACGTTTATGTCGATTTAAAGAACTTATAGTAGTATAAGTTCGAGAACAATTGTCACAATTAAGCTTCGTTTTTGGTACCTTTGAGTTTGTTTTCTGATGTACGCGATCTATATGCTTATTAACGTAACTTTTATGTTTAAATAGTTTGCCACATAATTTACAATTAAACTGTGGTATCACTTCGCATTCAAATTTTTTGTGATAAGTTAAACAATATTTCTGTTTATAGGTTCGAGCACACTTTTCGCATTTGTGTTTCTTTTCCGCTTCCACATTTGATTCCTGAATTTTCAGCTTCGTTTTGGCCTGATGCATTTTTAACACACCTGATTGATCTGAAAGTTTGAAAATAAATATAAATATTTTTTCAATCTTGCGCTGGATAATTTTTAAAGACATTTACTAAAAGTATTTGAAGTTTCACCTTCGATAATTTCTTCCTTGATTTCCAAAGTTTCGTCATTAATATATTCAATTTCGCAATTCAAATCCTTTTCATTAATTTTAGGCAGTAGATTGTGGTCTCCCCTCTCGTGTTTTAAAGGATACGTTTGATATTCCTCTGTTGATCTGATTCTTGTTTTCTTCGAATAATTCTTTGATTTTTCTGAAAAAAAACAAAGATTTAAATTAGCATTTTTCAGTATTAAAATAATTGATCATTATCCTATAAGTCTCGGTTTATGTTTTCAAGATTTTCCAATTATTCACACTAAGGTTGAGATCCGCTAGGGCAGGTTTTCATTCCTTTTCACATTTATTTACAATTCCACATAGAACACTCTTTTTATCTTTTCACATATTTTTACTAATTTATTTGTATTTATTTGTGTGTTAAAAATTACGAATTAAAAAATAATAATTAATTAAAAAATTAAAAATAAATTTGAAACAAGATAAAGACATGCCCTAGCGGATCCAGTGAACAAAACGATCACTATGTGGTCACTTTACGGTCATGCAATTGCGTAACCATTTCGTTCACGAGGTCCGTTAGGGCATCCACTTCGTTTTATATTTCAAATTTATTAAAAGGTTTCGCATTATTTCATACATTTTTGGTGTTCTATTTCAATTACAAAAACACCATACAGTAAATTTGGTAGAAATTTGTAAATACCACCGAAGAATCAAAGTGTAATTTTTACCCCGATTTCAGAGTACTCTCCACCTGCAACAAAAATCACCTTCACATGGTAAAATTTAGATATACCCTCAAAAACACTGGGTATGCTCAAGTTAATAAATAAATTTAATATTACCAAACCTCAGAAAAACATCTTCCAGACTAAAAATTTAATTTATTTTAATAAAATAATCGAATTTGTTTCGGAATTCCAGCTGGTTTTCTTATCAGATCTGCATAAAAACATATTGAAATATATCAAAAAATATTCTGATAAAAGTTATTTTTTTTTAAAATACCTTAAATTCTTAGTGTGTAAGTTCCATTTTAATAAGACAAATGAAAACGATACTGGAAAATATATAATATGGTAGGTTTGAAATATGTCATTAATGTAAATGAGAGGCAAAAAAATCCGATCCGGGCGATGACACGGAATCGTTTGAGGCTAAAGTATATTTTTTCATAGGCAAAATATGAGACACGTTTCTTTTGCTTTTTACCAAATTTTTTCAGAAACTTAGGGCTACTTGAATATTCAGGTAAACCGTGACAAAAAAGAACTTAAATTTTCTTCAAAAAATTTTATCTTGGGAACAAATTGACATAATTTTATTTTCTTCGTGACAGCTTGTAGTACATTATACACTCCTTCAAATCCCTTAAAGTAACTTCAAAAATTTTTAAATGAGTAAAATGGCGTAAATTTTTCGAAATATGAGGGAGGCATCCTGTGAGTTTTGTCCTTTATAATATAAAATTAACTTTTAAAATTATTAATTATTTTTGTAAACATTCTTAGTTTTATGCCTCGAAGAAGCTTAAATCATATATATTCGAAAAATATGCAGTCACAAAATTTAAAAATATCACATCTTTTAGATTTTAAATAAAAAATTAATGCAATTTTGATTTTTGCTATTCTGCTTTGATTAACACTAGTTTACAGCTATTTTGCCCACCATTCCTCACTGTGATTTTCCCATGTATTTTGGCCCACTAACCACAAAAATCACACTCAAAAATATTTTTATGAAAGCGTTTTCGAGGGAAATTGGTTAATCAGAACTCGAGATATACTCAAAAACTTCGAAACAGCTCTGAAAAATTAAAAAAAAATTTTGAACATTTATATCTCGAAAACGCTTCCATAAAAAATTGGTGTGTGTGATTTTCGTTAATGAGGGGCCAAAATACATAGAAAAATCATATTAAGATGTGGCGGGCAGAAAATTTTTTTAATTTTGTAAACTAGTGTGCTTTTACTTCATACTTTACTCAGCAACAGTAACAGTGGACTGGAAAGAAAAGAGGCAGACAAAACAGAAAAGCCAAAACTAATAAAGTAAGAAGTAAAATTAATTAAGACAGATTAGAAAAAATAATAATTTTATCAATTATTTTATTTAAAATCTAAAAGATCTGATATTTCTAAATTCCATAACTGTATATTCTGTAAATGGACACTGATATAAATATTATGAATTTTACAGTGTTACAAATATTTTGAAATCTACGAAGTTATAACGTTTCAAAACTAACGGTAAATTTTACGAAATTTCTAATACCTGTAGGCAAACGCATCTTAAACTTATGAAATTTGTAACAGAACTTTGTGAAATTTTTAATAGAATTGAGAAATCGGAATTTACGAAATTTACGAAACTTATAACTTAATTTAATTAAAATCATGATTTTCCGAAATTTTATCATCGGGATGACATCATTTTGTCGACAAAAATCCCAAATGTTGAAACATACCGAAAATATAATTACAGAAACAGAAAATTTCCAAAATTTAACATTAACAAATATATCGAAAACGAAAGAAAAATAAAATTAACGTAATTGCAATAATCCGAAAATCAAAATGAACGAAAACAGAAAAATCTAGAAATTCTATATAGTTTTTTTCTATAATGAGTTTCCTATAATCAATGGAATCTTTAGCAATCTCAGGCAATATTTTGCAATCTTTTCCAATCCCATTATATATTTTACATATATTTTATTATATATATCTTTTAATTTTATTAATTTTTTTAAATCCTTTTTCGGTGAAATAAAAACCATTGTAATATTGAGTATTTATTCAGTGGTTTTCACAAAACGTAATTATAAGTATAAAAGCATTTAATATAATGCAAAAAAAGAGTTTTTTCAAATAGAATGAGAAATTTCGTAAGCTTTTGCGTAATATTATGTATTCCAATTAGAAATGGTTCACACGGACCTGACTGCTTACTTTTGAATTCCCTGGATTTAAGGGCAAGGCCAGTGCCAGCCCTTCCCCAGACCGTTCTTAATTCCAGGTTCCAGTGTACTTGAGATGACGTGAAGTCATATGGTATGATAAGTAATCTTTGCGTTTAGTTTTATAATTACAAATATCACAAATAAATTGTCGCCTGACTGCCTCGTGTTTTATACCTTGATGTCGATTTAAAGAACCTATACTAGCATAACTTCCAGAGCAAATATCACAATTAAACCTCGTTTTCGCAGTCTTTGAGTTTGTTTTCTGATGCACGCGTCGTATATGCTTATTAATGTAACTTTTACATTTAAATAGTTTGTCACAGAATTTACAATTGAACTGCGGCTTGACGTTACATTCGTATTTTGTATGAAAAGTCAAATATCGTTTCATTTTATAGCTTCGCGCACACTTTTCGCATGTATACTTAATTTGCGATTCCACATTTGATTCTTGAATTTTCGGCTTCGTTTTGGCTTGATGCGTTTTTAACACTTCTGATCCATATTTTCGATTATCGCTTGCTCTAACGTCTCTACTCGAAAAATGTTCATTATCTGAAAGTTTAACAATAAAATGTTGTTTCTTTTTTTTAGTGTTGTACTGGATATTTTTTAAAGACATTTTCTAAAAATGTGTGATGTTTTACCTTCCATAATTTCTTCCTTGATTTCCAGAGTTTCGTCATTGATAAATTCAATTTTGCAAGTAAAATCGCTTTCATTACTTTTATTGTTAGCTTCCCTTTGGCGTTTTAAAGGATACGCTTGATATTCCCTGGTTGTTCTTGTTCTTTTTTCCTTCGAATAACTCTTTGGTTTTTCTGAAAAAAAGCAAAGATTTAAATTAGCATTTTTTAACAAAAAAGTAATTGAACATTATCCTATAAGTTCGATTTATGTTTTCAAGATTTCCCATTTTTTCGCACTTAAGTTAAGATCATTATGCACTTATATCTTTATTTATATTTACGGTTTTACAAGATTTTTATAAGGCCATCCACTTCCTTTTATATTTGAAATTTATTGAACGTTTTTGCACACATACATACATTTTTGGTATTCTATTTTAATTACAAAATGATTATGTAGAAGAAACAAATCTGCAAAAAAAAGCTTCACATGGCAAAATTTCCATTTACCCTAAAAAATATTCAATGCTTAACCTTAACTTATTGTAACTGAGGGGAAGGATTCTATTATCGCATAAATATACATTTTTCTCGCTGAACGGCGCGTTGGCTCCTGGAAACTTTTCAACCAAGTTTCGAATTTTTATTTTAAAAGTACATATTCTTATGGGAAATTTAATTGCGAATCTTTTTTCCCTAGAAAATTTTTGTTCTGTTTTTTCCGTTTTCGAAATAAATCCGAAAACCCCGTTTTTTGGAATAACAAATTTTTTGTCTTTCTTGATTTCAACTCGCTCTAATTCAGGCAATTCTTCGATTTTTAAATGAAACATACTGGAAATGTTCTTTATTTTATTCTACTTCTGGCAGCGTAAATAATAAACATTTTTCCTTAAACAAAAGTTATAAATTAAAAAGGAAGAATTATAAATTTTCATGCATTCATATCTTTATGCTTATGGGGAGTCGAGCGAATTTCGAACAACAAAAAGCTTCGAGCGGGAAATTTGTTCAGAAAGGTATAAATATGTTTTCTACGGAAAAAATTATTCAAAACAGGTCATTATTAAGAAATGAGCAAGGTTTTATTTCGGTATAATAATAATACAGAAATAATTCATAATATGTTGTAGTCAGAAAACAATGGTTTATTATATTATAAACAAATTAATGAACATGAGACATTTTTTCCTGATTTGCAATGATTAGTTGTTGAAATTCATTGTTTTTGCATAAAATATGAAAGACATGAATGTACGATTAGGATTAATTAAAAGTACCTGCTCTTTTTAACTTATTTAAACAATTTTCGTAAACAAATACACAGTTTGATAATATCTAAGTGAATAGGGTCAATTTTTTTGCAAACAAACTGAAAATGTCTTTCCAATGACTCCTTCTTGCCATATTTAGTATTTTGACTAAAGGTTTTAATTATCCAAAAAATTCTCATAAACAAATGCCGAAGTTTATCATTCTTCCATGAATAGACTCAATGACTTTTACGGAATCAACTAAAAAAGTTTTATTTCTCCCGAAATAAAACCTTCCAAATTTCTTAATGATGAGTTATTTCTGAAAATTATGTGTGTGGTGAGCCCAAACTTGTAGTTATTTATAACTACAAGAAAAACTATCCACCTAGAAACACTACCCGAATCGGGTAGTGTCACGCTTACCCTAAAAGGGAAATGGCTTAATGGTATACATACATACATTTCCAAAAAAAATTTTTTAAAACCTTTCTGGACAATTTCCCGGCTGAAAGTTATTTTTTGCTCGAAATTCGCACGACTTCCTATGAGTCGTAGAACATCATAAAGAATATTTTCTGTAAACATAAAAAAATGTGGTGCTCTGAAAAATGAGGTTTTCGGGTTTATTTTGAAAACGGCAATAGCTACAACTATTTTTGTATATATTAATTTATGTAAATTGAAAATATATGAGACTGACAATTGGACGAGGATCAATGTTTCGAAATTCTGCTCTTATCGATTTCAAGTGATTTAGCACACTATTTTTCGATAGATATTAGGAATATATAAAAACCATTCCTCTTTTCACTCGAAAAAATGAATTAAAAAATTTGCGAATCACAGTCATTCTCATGTCTTCAATTTATTTTGTTTCAATGCAAAAAGATCGAAGTTAACCCACTCAAAAATACTCTTAAGGAAAATGACATGTCTGCCTTTTCTGTGAAATAATAGTATATTGTGTATCTAGGAGGTAAACTCAGTCTTTTCACCCGAGCGTGAGTTTTGCAAACACGCGAGAGTAAAAAGACGTTTGCCTCCTTAGTGCACACGATATTTTATGAAACAAAGGTATGATTCACAAGTTTATCACGTTTTACATTTAATGTTAGGTTGACGCGGCCCTAATTGTACACGGGCGACAGCGAAAGCGCATGTGCGCAGTACGATTATGGTCATAATTTTACTCCGCACATGCGCATTCGCTATCGCTCGACCTGCTATGTGTATGTAAACGGCTACTTAAGAGCTAAAAAGGCGTTGATAAAACAAGTAAATCATGCCTGCGTTACTTAAAAATCATTGCACTATTCAATATTTAAGTTGTGATTTTTACAAAAGAGGAATTTTAGGTATAACAACATGTAATCTAACGCAACAAAGAGTTCTTGCAACTAGTATGGAAAATTTCCTCAGTTTTAAAGTTTCGCGTACGAAATTAAATTACTTAAGATGGCGTGATATAATATGGTTTGACAAGGGAACTTTTTCATATGATTTATAATCACAAATATCGCAAATAAATTGTCGTAAAATTCCCTCATGCTGTATACGTTTATGTCGATTTAAAGAACTAATCGCAGTGTAACTTCGAAAACATTTGTCGCAATTATGCCTTGCCTTCGATATTTTAAAGTTTTTTTTCCGATGCAAGACATCCACATGTCGATTCATGTGACTTATTCGTTTAAATAGTTTGCCACAGAATTTACAATTAAACTGTCGCATGACGTCACATTCGAATTTTTGGTGATGAGTCAAATCTTTTTTATGTGTATAGCTTCGCGCACACTTTTCGCATTTGTACTTCTTTCCCGATTCCAAATTTGATTCTTGAATTTTCGGCTTCATTTTGGACTGATGCATTTTGAATACTTTTGATTGATATTTTCGATTATCGCTTGGTTTTACGCCTCTATTCGAAAAATTTCCATAATCTGAAAGTTTAATAATAAAATGCTTTTTTTAGTCTTGTGCTGAATATTTTTTAACGATATTTACTACAAATAAGTTTTACCTTCGATAATTTCTTCCTTGATTTCCAAAGTTTCGTCATTACTATATTCAATTTTGCAAGTAAAATCGCTTTCATCATCTTTAGGCAGAAGACGACTGTGGTCTTCCCTCTGGCATTTGAAAAAGTATGCTGTTGATTTTATTCTTATTTTCTTCGAATCACTCTTTGATATCACTGAAAAAATTACAGAAATGTAAATTAGAATTTTGCAATGGTGAAATATTTTATCATCATCCTATAAGTTCAGGTTTATTTTTAAAGATTTCTCAGTTTTTCACACTAAAGCACAGATGTTCAAGGAGACGTGAGTCCGTGGCCAAAACTCTAATTTTTATGCCTAAAATTGGATAGAAAAATTATGACATTGTAATCAGTGATAATTTAGGTATCTATTCTGTAAAGTATTTGTTATTTAATGAAACTCTGCTCTGCTCGTAGTTACGCAAACTATGAAGTTATTTTTCAATTCTTCATGTACTTTCTGCTCAAATATTTCATATATTTATAGATCCGTTATTAATTTTTTATTGTTTGCTTTTTTTACACATCCTTAGAAATACAGAAGTAAAAAACGATGAGATAAAAAAAAATTAACAGTATTGATGTTGACAAATAAATAGTACTTTAGTGAATTACTTTAGGTAGTCCACGACTCGTCCTCACACCTGCATCAAGCCGAGATCGTATGTACGGTCAGGCCCTTATGGATCGCCCGTGGTGGCGACAGGCAGCCCATTACTACCAACGCGCTGCTAACCATCTACTCATTTTCTTACTCGGAAAAACCTATATTCACGAAGTAATTGATACTCGAAAAACTGTTTTATGAATGATTTCCCGACTTTACCGTCCGATCGACATTCTGCTTCTTCTAGGATATAGGTTTTCCCGAGTAAGCAAAATACTAGAGAGGTAGTAGCGCCTTGTAGGTGAGGGACTGCCTGTCGTCATCGCGGGAGGTCCACAAGGGCCAGACTGTACGTCTGATCTCGTCCTGAAACCGGTATGAGGATGAGTCGTGGATCGCCCATTACTTTATGTCATTCACTAGTCCCCCGTCGTCTTCTTAGTTATTAAAAAAATTAAGATATCAGTGTATTTCTTATGATATTCCCTACAAGATAGTAATGTCCACGTTCACCCATTTTCATATATTTCGCTGAAAATCGAAAATAACGGGGTCAGCATCCGAGCGCCAAAGGTCGCACAGTGGGACGGATCTAGTATTTACTGTTCAAAATAGTCTACAGAGCAGGTTACTTAAATAAACTTGACCCTGATCAGAATTATTGAAGATAGATTTAAAGAACATAAAAATATTATTCAAAATTGTACTTTAGTGTTATAAACAATTTATTTAAACAAATAATCCACTGAATCAGTTTGTTATAGACAAAACTTATTTTGTACCAAAATCGTTCTGTTTTATTATCAGAATATTTTTTTGGTGATACAAGTGGCTTCAATTGAAAATTTATAGAGTTATAAACATTTTTTTAAACTATTACAGCCCATGGGCAAACTAATAGGCGTGACAAAGAACTAGATGTTGTAGTGAGAGCATTCTATTCTTAGATGATTTTTTATAGAAAACAATCTAATTTTTCAATTGATTAAACAAAAATTGTTAACAAAATTTGCTAACATATGTGAGTCACGGAAAGAATGAATACGCTATTCGATTCTACAGAAAATTGATATAGCGTTCATGTGTTGGACAATTTTTGTGTTCATCCAATTTGTTTTGTAGTATAAATAAACAATTGCACAGTCCAATACACTTTTCAGCAATTTTTTTAAATACATAACAAACGGGATGGAGACAAAAAATATCCAACACATGGACTTTTATGTAATATTTTCCGTAGAATCGAATGGCGTAATCAGTTTTGCCGTAACTCCCAGACGTAAATATATTGTTTAAACAAATTTTGGTATGAAAAATTGAAAAATAGAGTCTTTTTAATTTAAAATTATGTTTCAAGGAAATTCTCTAAATCCAATATTAACTTTTTTGGTATGTCTATGGGTGTGATCATGGGCCTTAAAAGATTAAAAAAGTGTATATAATTTTATAAATTGTTCATTAATTTTTAAATCCTAACAAATATTTTGTAATTAAATACCACTTTAAAAATAAAGCAGAATGATTTTAGTGCAAAATAATTTTTGTCTACAGCAAACTAATACGCTGGATTATTTATTTGAATAAACTTTTTATAACATTAAATAATTTCCTTTTTTGAATTCTTGACTACAGAATTGAAATCAACGACCAAAAAAACCATATTTAGGCATAATTGGAATTCATTGTTGTACATTTCAATGGGTTTGCCGGTTTTTGGCCACGGAACATATAAACCTTCACTTAAACCTCATATGGTGCTTTAATTCTAGGATATGCATTTGGTTTTCTATTTGAAATACATTACAATATTTCACATTTATACATGCATTATATGGTGTTCTTTTTCAATTAGGAACAGATCATGCAATAAATTTTGTATAAATTTGTAAATACCAAAGAAGAAAACAAAGTGTAATCTTGAATCCGGTTTCAGAGTAGTCTTCACCTGTAACAAAAATTACCTTCACGAGGTAAGATTTACCCATTTTTACCCACTCGAAAATTACCCACAACTAAAATTCACTTCTGTTTTTCTGTGATAAGACTACTATTTACATATTTGATCTTCATCATTAATCAGTAAATATTTAATCAACATTAAATTATATGAAAGCATCTGAGGCCCAGAAAAATAATTACTTTATTATTTCAGAACGAATTACATTTGTAAGTGTATATTAGTGTATATGTTGTGGACAAAGCCCGGAGTGCGGGCAAACCTAGGATTGACCGGTCGTTTCGCAGATTGCCCAAGCGGTGTCGGGCAATGTACGAAACACTGCTTTACTTCGGGCTTTGCCCGAGGCGTCCTTGGTCAATCTGCGGTGTGCCCCTGTCGCAATGGACAATGTACGAAATGGCAAAAATATTTTGGATTTATATGTATTTTACTCATCCTGATGCCGATTTAACTTTCTTAACAAGATTCGATCTGTTATAGATCTATTATAGTATATAACCCGGCGGAAACATTATATGTAGTGAAAAAAATTAGGTATAATTTTCATCCATTTTATTCAAATAATGTTTAAAATGAATTAAAATCATATATCATAATTATAATAAAAAAGTAATTAATAAATTTCATGCGAACCCTTAAGCAGATTAAAAAAAGGTTTGAAATATTATTCCAATATATGTAAACTTTATTATTCAATTTTTCACTCATATCTTACAATATTAATTCGTACATCAAACATTATAAAATATGCACATACAAATCATTCAAATTCTAATAAAAAATACAGCGTTACAATTGTGAATTACTTATTGCAGTAGGAATTAGAGCCATGACATTTTGAAATTATATATAATAACTAATATTTCCCTTTATGTATAAACTATGTGTAATTTTTCCGCCTGAGTAGTATGTACGAATAACAATTAAATACATATTTTGTCTTTCAACAAAAGAAGGGCAGTGGAAGGGCTAACCGTTACAAGCAGAGGAAATGAAGCAAGCCTCTAACAAAAAGTATTGCGAAATCCAAGTCGGAACTTCGGTTAAAATACCTATTCCTAGCTTGGATAGAAGCAAGGGAGACTCGCGAAACTTAATTGGAATTATTATGGAGGTATCCAAAGACGGTTTTTATACAGTAGGCACTCATAACGGTATAATTAGGTCATTATATTCTCGGAATCAATTTGCTGTTTGTGAAGAAAAGTTTATAAGCCTTAATGAAGTTCCTAACAAAAGCGTATCTGTACGACAAATAAATGGTGAAGAGTCATTTTTCGGTCTTCAAGAATTCGTAAAATGTAATTGTACGAAGAAATGTATCAATAATGCTTGTAAATGTAAAAAAAAAACAAATTGCAATGTAATTCAAAATGGCATGGCTCTAATTTTATTCCTGCTGCAAAAAGTAATTCATGATTATAACGCTGTATTTTTTATTTGAATTTGAATGATTTGTATATGTATATTTCATAATGTTTGATGCACGAATTAATATTATAAGATAAGAGTGAAAAATTGAATAATAAAGTTTGCATATATTGGAATAATATTTCAAACCTTTTTTTAATCTTCTTCAGGGTTCGCCTGAAGTTTATTAATTTTTTTTAATTATAATTATTATATATAATTTTAATTCATCTTAACATTATTTGAATAAAATTAATGAAAATTATACCTAATTTTTTTCAGTAAAATACATACAAATCAAAAATAGTTTCGCCATTTCGCACATTGCCCATTGCGAAGGAGGCACTCCGCAGATTGACCAAGGAAGCCTCGGGCAAAGCCCGAAGTAAAGCAGAGTTTCGTACATTGCCCGACAACGCTCGGGCAATTTGCGAAACGGCCGGTCAATCCTAGGTTTGCCCGCACTCCGGGCTTTGCCCACAACATATATTTTATAGTATCGTAAGCTGCACGGAGAAAAATGGATGTTTAGATGTAGATGTTCAAAGGGTAAGATTGTACCGCCTAACATGCAGATATTCATGTCGAGCAACTACTATCTTTTCGAGATGTTAGGCGTAAAAATATTTTTATGTTAAACTGAAACATATTCAGATCTTAAAATCGTCCAAGCGCATTGGAATCGCGATTTGGAATTTCACGACTATATTTCACGGCTATGTTTTCGATATTACAATCATGAAATATTACAATTTTGGAACATTTCCAAAGGATCAAAATGAGCTGTCCTTAATTAAAATCGGATAACGACTTTTGTCTGTCTACACGACGGAACAATGTTCGTGAGTTTTAGGTTATACTGACTTGAACACATTTTACCAAATGTTTGTGAATTTAAAATAAAATTTGAGTTTCAGTAATCGAAAAAGAATAGAATTTTACATGCTGATTACAGATCATTCGTTCTCAGCTTACTTAACCCGTTTTTATTTTGAAGATTTTGAATTACAAATATTGAACATAACCTCAACTTGACTGAATGTAACATCTGATCGATATTTCATACCCTTCATCTGTTTTTCGTTTATGTATGAAAATTCAAGTTAAAATTTAAATTTACAAATATGTTATCAAATAATTCCTTAAATGATCAAAAATAAGTAAACTCCTTAATTATTTACAGACGTTATTTGACATAATCATCATTTAATTTTTTTGGATATTTCAGTTGAACATTTTGGATGTTACAGAGTAACATCACACTTTTTAATATCTACAGATACTAACTTTGAACATCTAGATTGCTGTCCTATAGTTAAACATAAAATATGTTAACCCTGAACATCTAGATGTTACGTTTAAACATCCATTTTTCTCCGTTTGGGGATAACAGGGACTCGCCAGGGAAACCGGGTCACTAATAATTTATAATTTCATTTATGTTTTTCTGAATAAAAATCTGAAAGATTTTAAAGGTTTTCTGTGAAATAAGTGTCAAATTTTTTTCTCGAGACAGTTTGGTTCAGTTTCGTTACAAAGTGTTGATAAAAATAATAATTAGATAAGGTTGTCATTTTCTGTATTTTTCTTAAGTCGATTAATTTACATCACTCACAATATAGGATATCGTCTTAACATGCATGTTGAAAATGCATCTTATTTAGTAGAAAATCTATTTTCTTCGTTAAAAATTCACCTTTTTGGTTGAAAATGACTATAAGTTTTTAGTTTTAAAAAAATTGTCTTTGTTCGTGAAATTAAATTGTTTTTGATTTAAAATTAGAATTTTCTTTGTTTAAAATATCTTGACGAAAATTTATCTTTTTAGGTTGAGCATTTAACTCTTTGGTTAATAATTGAACTATTTTGTTGAAAATTAATGCATTTCGTTCAAAATACGTCCTTTTGGTAAACAAATTAACTATTTGGTGAAAAGTTGACGTATTTTGTTAAAAATTCATCATTTTCAGTAACGAATCAATTCTCTTGGTCAAAAATTCCACTTTTTGGTTGAAAATGATATTACGTTTGCTGTTGGAAATTCATATTTTTAGGTTGAACATTGAACTATCTGGTTGAAAATTCAAGTATTTCGTAAAAAATTAATGTATCTTGTTCAAAATGCCTCCTTGTAGTAGAAAATTTAACTATTTGTTGAAAAATTTATATATTTTGTTTGAAAATTCATCATTTTTAGAGAAAAATCAATTTTTTTTGGTTAAAAATGCAACTCTTTGGTTGAAACTTAATCTGTTTTAGTTGGGGATTCAAGTTTTTTTTGTGCACATTCGTCTTTTTTGATTGAAATACCAACTATTACATTTTTGGTTGAAAATTCCTCTTTTTAAGTTGAACATTCAACTCTTTGTTTGATAATTGAACTATTTTGTTGAAAATCAATGTATTTGTTCAAAACCCCTCCTTTTGGTAGAAAAATTAACTGTTTGGTGGAAATTTATATATCTTCTTAAAAATTCGTCATTTTTAGTAGAAAATAAATTCTCTTAGTCTTTTTTGGTCTGAAGTATGTAATTTTACATCCAGAATACATTTGGTAAAATTACAAGAATATATCTAATGCAAAAAAAAAGTGATAACTTTATTATGTCAGAAAAGAATACATTTGTTAGTGTATCTTAATGTATATTTTACAGTAGTACTATATATGAAAGTATTTAAGGGGGTATTATAGTTCGGCCAGGCTTTTCTAAAACGTTTTTTGAAATTCAATAAAAAAAGATGATATCATTTTTCACAAAAAAATCAAAAATATTTGTAAAATATATAGGGATGGCTATAGCCATGAATAGAACTAATATAAATTATTAAAAATTCGCAAAATGGCGCTTATTTGACTTTTGTTGCAAAATTTCACGTAGTTTGTATTGGCTTTTGATCTGTTCAAATAAAATATAATAATTTTTTATTTATTCACTTATTAATTAATTATTATACATTATTTCTATTATTTGTTTGGGCTGTAGTCACACACCTGTTGAAGATATGCGAAAAACTTGAGCTCAATCGGTCCAGTGGTTTTCAAGATATCATGTCAACCACTTGGTCCATTAGCGTTTTACCGCACATATTGCATAGGAATTTCATGGCAATCACGCTAAATTCATTCTGATCGTTTTCAGAGTGTCCAGGTCTTGGTACCGTACAGTATAGTCGGTGTAAATACAGTGTTATATATTGCCATTTTAGCTTTTTCTCATATATTTTTACTTCTGATAATGGATCCTACCCTAACGATAGCCTTCTTACCCTCGTTTATACGCCTATCTATATTTCTATCGATCTTTCCGTCAACAGTAAATAAACTACCCAGAAACACGTACTTATCAACTTGTTCTATCCTCTCATCGTCTAAGATAATGTTGCATATTGTTTTTTACCCTTTCCTTCATACACCATATTTTTTTACTCATTCGTCTTAATTTAACGATCCATGTTCTTCATGCTAGTATTCAGTTTATCATCTGCAAATGCTAACCCATGCACCTCCCCTGTCCCGAGAATCACACTTTCGTTGTCTAGGAGGGCCATTCTTAGACACTTGCCAATGAATATAATAAATAGCCATGAGAAATGAGAATTAAAAATTTTACAAAAACGTATTTTTTCTAGTGATGTGCAAAATAATTCGACCCGACTCAGAACCGACATCTGGATGTGAGTCATGAGTCGAATTTTTCGATACCGACTCAACTGAGAATTAAGTCTAATTTTCGGTACTGACTCAGCTGAGAATTGAGTCGATTTTTCGGCACCGAATCCGCTGAGAACTAAGTCGAAAGATTCGACTCAAATTTATATTGAGTGGACATTGTCCAAACCGACTCAGCAGATTAGACTGAGTCGAATTTGTTGAACCGACACACAAGATAAATAAAGAATAAAATAAATATATAAATAAAAAATTTATTTCAACCAAAATTATTTTTTTTAACAATAGTTATTTGACATTTGGTGTTGTTTTTTATCCTCCTTAAAATTAATAAATCTGCATAATTATTAAAATTTATATTGTTGTAGATCATTCAACAATCATGTTCAATAAATAAAAATTTCATTCAGTCTTAATAAACAATGGCTCATTTTTTTCTGTGAAACTTTCTCTATTATACTCGAAGAATTTTAATGAACAAAATGGATAATTGTTTACTGAGATTGGGCACACATTAAGATATGTAAAAGTGAGGATTAAAAAACATTGAATATAATAAAAAAAACTCATTAATTTTTGTGTGGATTCGATTAAATTGAGGGGGTGGGGAATATACATGAAAATTCGCAGAAAAAAAATTCCAATCCTTTTTTGGACGACCATAGTGGACAAAGTTTATGTAACTAAATTATTTATTATATCTTAAGAACATGGCTTGAAGTAATATGTCTGTACAAGAGAATCTTGAACGCCGTTTTATAATCACAATCATTGCACAAAAAAGTTTGTTTATTGCCCTCGTGTTGCTAACGTTTATGTCGAGCTAAAGAACCTTTCGCCGTCTAGCTTTTCGATTACATTGGTCACAATTATTCTTCGTTTTCGATGTGGGTAGGTTTGCTTTATGATGTACAACATTCTCGTGGCGAATCATCACCATTTTCTGTTTAAATCGTCTGGAGCAAAACTGACATATAAACTGTGGCATGACGTCGCATTCGTATTTAAGATGGTAATTCAAACTACGCTTATGTTTATAGATCCGAGCGCATTTTTCGCATTCGTATTTCTCTTTCAATTCCTCATTTGATTCTTGAATTTTCGGTCTCATTTTGGCCTGATGCATTTTAAACACTTTTGATTGATTTGCTCGATCATCGCTTAATTTTATGTCCACCTCCGAATATTTCCCATAATCTGAAAGATTAAAAACATTTATTGTACATCTCATACCGTAAAACGGGGCTAAGCAGTGCATGTGATGTATACATGGACAAAATTTGTCCTTAAAAAAGTCACGAACTTGTAGCTAGGTCTCGGATACAAGAAAAAAATAAATTAATAAATTAGTAGGCCCGGTCGAGCCTCGTCGCTAAATAAGAAGGCAAAAAAGGCCGGGCTATATACGCCTGTTGGGTAGCTACGACAGCGCCACCAATTTGGAACTATTGGGAAGAAATTTCAATTTCAATTTAATATTAACGAAAAATCTCATAGTAAACAATTAATTTTAAACCGAAGATAAAAATTTTTTATTAAAATGAATTGATATTCACTGCCTTTTTTCATAAACATTGCCCAAAAAACTACGATATACCCAATAGTTCACGTGTCAGATGGCGCTGTTGTCGAAGCCATAGAGGTACCCTACAGGCGTACTGTCTTCCCTATGCCTTATGCACAGAGAAAATTGTTACGTATTCTCACTCTTGATCTTCCCACCATAACTTCTGATAGTGTACTAATAATAAGAATAACCTTTTGAAAACTGGCGATGAAAGCTTAATAATCACCAGTGTCAAGATTCAGGTTTTCCTTCACCCCAAGGTTTAGAAAGAGCTGTGGTGACTTCTCTGCCTTCCTCCTGAAGCATTCTCAGAGGGGGAAGGGGGGGGGGGGGGTATGTTATGGGAAATCAAGTTTCTTCATAACTTTGATCCAGTTTATGGTGTTGGTTCTGTTTCTCATTCCTATGAAAAATGTATGAACAAATTTCAAACTTTTTTACGAACAGTTCGAATTTCCTACGAACAGTTCCTAAAAATTTCAGATTTCAATAAACAGAAAATTTTTATTTGTATGCTTTAATTTATATAATATATAAATTCGAAACTCGGAGGACTCGAACCTTTGAAACTGCAGACTCACCAGCTTCTAAACGTAAAGCGGGAGTGCGTGAACGCGCAGCCGTCGAGGCCAAACGTGCAGGCGATCCTATTTTCCAGTTCCTAGATTTGTCGGATCAGTTTGTGAGTTCTCGGAGAAGTTTTTCCCAATCGTTTCTCATATTTTTGTAACTACTGACGGCGAAAACGTATGATCCGTTTTAGAATTTGTACAGCGAGTTCGTCAATTCTTTCGCAAAATTCGCAGATTCTTTACGAAAGTACATCAATATTCGATGACTTTTTCTGGTACCCGAGACCTGGCTACTAGTTCGTAACTTTTTTAAGGACAAATTTTCTCCATGTAAACAGGTTCACCCTCAACTTTATTCTTATAATTAACTATCCATATATCTAATTCATAAATTTTAAGATTAGCGATTATTTTATTTAGCCCAAATGTTAAACTTTATTTTGAAGTTTGCTTGGTGCAGTTTCGTTAGGGAACAGCCATTTATTACGTGAGGATAATTTTCTAAATTTTAAACGCCCCCCCCCCCACCATATTCTAAAGGATCGTAAGATTTTATATTTTTGATTCAATATATCAAAAATATATCAATTATCTTCACCGTAAACGAGATTTCAAGGGATTTCAAAAGATTTGAAATATTTGAAAGTATCTTAACAGATTTCATGAAATTTAAAGGTATTTCCAAGGACTACAATAAATTACATAATTTGTACGGAATTTAACAAGATTTCCAAAGTTTTTCAGAGATTCGATGTGAACTCTTATGATGATGTGAGTTTTAGGGTCTTTGATGGGATTTTAAAAGATGGCGAGAGGTTTCACAGATTTTAAATGATTTTAAAATATTTCAGGAGTTTGAAGAAAGTATCTGGTACAATTTCAGAGAGAATCTCAATTTCTTCACGGGATTTTACAATATTTTTTTTACCAGACTTCAAGCAGTCTAATAAGATTTTCAGAGATTTTATTGGATTTCAAGAGATACTGAAGGATTTCGATATTTTCAGGAATTTTAAGGAATTGTATATTTTTCACGGCTTTTGAAAGATAACAGGGTATTTCAATAAGATTTCAATGATTTGAAAGGATCTCTTGTGAAAAGGAAGTATTGGTGAGTATAGGCTTGAGTAATTTTTTCGCGAAAAAGTATTCGATTTCCAATACTTATTCGCGAAAGAAGTATTAGATCCAACACTTACCAATACTTCCTTTTTCATAAGGGATTTGAAGAATTTTAGAGGACTTCGTAAGATTTGCAAAGATTTTGAAGGATTTTGAAGAATTTTAGCGTATTTTAGGAGATTTCAACAAATTTAAAAGAATTTCAAACTCTATAAATTTGAATCAGTTATAATTTTTACTAATTTCATCAGTAGCTGAATTCTAGCTATGAATCAGTTATCATTTAGTGATGAGTCCGTAAAACTTACCAGTTCATCAGGAAAATAACTGACTTCGAGGAATTTTAATAGATTTTAATATAACGTAAGGGATTTCAAGAGATTAGGAAAGATTACCACGCATTTTAAAGACTTCATGAGATCTCATAAGATTTCGAAATATTTCACAGAATTTCAAGGATTTCAACTGTGGTTTCATAGATTTTAAGGGATTTCCACAAAGTTTAAAGGATTATATGAGATTTTAAGAGATTTCAAAATGAGTCACGGTATTTTAAAAGATTTCATGTGAAACCGAAGTATTTTCACGATTCCATCAGAATTAATCGAATTTCGAAGGATTTCCGAATATTATAAAGGACTTTGAGGGATTTCGAGGAATTTTAATGGCTTTTAAAAGATTTGATTAGATATTAATATTATCTAAGGGATTTCAAGAGATCTGCGAAGATTATCACGGACTTTATAGAGACTTCAAAGATTTCAAGGGATTTCGTAAAATTTCAAAATATTTTGCGGAACTTCAAGGATTTTAAACGATTTTTAGAGATTTTAAGGAATTTCCACGGAAACGGATTTTTATGAGATTTTGATGATCTAAAGGTTACTGACAGGTTTGAAGGGTTTTTAGGAGATTTGAGAGATTTCAAAATAAAGCACTCGATTTCAAAGAATTTTAAAGGATTTCACGTGATTTCAAAGTATTTTCACGAATTTTGAAGGATATCAGGGGGGTGCGAATGAGATTTCGAAGATTTGAAGGAATTTAAGCAGATTCGAAAAGTTTTCAGAGGATTTAAAAAGATATGCAAAGATGTTGAAATGTTTTAAGGGAATTAAACGGATTTTAAGAGATATAGAGGAACTTCGAGGATCGTAGGGGATTTCGAAGAATTTTAATGTTTTCAAGAAGATTTTCATATATTTTAAGGTATTTCAAGAAATTCGGAAAGTTTTTCACAGATTTTAAAGATTGAACTGAATTTTAAAGTGATTTCAAATATTTTGAAATATATCACTGAATTGCAAGGATTTTAGCCGATTTTTTTTTAGATTTCAAGGGATTTACACGAATTTTAAAGTTGTATTAGGGGTTTTTATAGGATTGTGAATATTTCAAGCGATTTCAAGAATTTTCACAGTTTCTAAAGGGTTTTTTGAAAGATTTTCAGGGAACTCAATCGTTTTAAAGGGATTTCAAGCGATTATGTACGATATCCATGGAATTTCAAGGGTTTCATAGAATTTGTACACGACTTAACAAAATATTAACGCAAGAAAGCCTTATGTAATTAATGGTTAGATTGTGTGAAAAAAGTCGTAAAAAACTTGATTTGCAGAAGTTTGTGCAAGGAAAAAAATAAGCAATGAATCAAGAAAATATCGGTACGAATACGAACAGTACAATATTTTCTTGGTCTCAGAAAATTTATCTTGTCTCAAGAAAATGTATCTAATAAACAAATAAAATCAAGTTTCTTCAATCTAGTGTATTTTCTTGTGTCAAGAAATATTTTCCTAGATCAAGAAAACACTTTATTGTCCGTATTCGTAACGATATTTTCTTGACTCAATATTACTTCTTTATAATATGCAATGGATCATATTGTCTAAGCATCCGAATAAGATTTGTGCCAATTTTTACATAGATAGGGGAACATGGGGCAAGAGTGACGACAGGGGCAAAACGGGACAATGATTATATCTCCTCTGAGGTGTGACGCCATCTACTGGAAATCGTAGGAACTTCGTTTTTAGTCGTTCCCGAGATTTCTAATGTCAATTTGTTATAATTCTGTTGTTATTTTACAAGTTATGAGAGGCATGAATCGTTTTCGTGTCCACTTATAACTTTGACTGATTTTCAACTACGTGTAAGTAATACAAATGTTTCTTTAATTAAAATCGCTTTTGCACCATTCCGTTGTGTACCTAATAGCTCTTCTTTTGTGTCGAGACGTTTTTAATTGGGAGTGTTTTCGCGATTTTCGGGAGCCATATTGGAAAAAGTACCTTGGGGGCAGAATGGGCAGGGGAAAAACGGGACACCGCGCGAGATGTAGTAGAGCGCACATTGCTTTTGATTTCTTCTGAAAGTAGAAACCGAAGGTCGCGATTGTTTGTACTGTCACGATTTTCTGATCAAACAGTGGGTTCAATGTAGTTCGTGCGACAATTATTGGACTCATCAGTTTTGCGCAGGCTTTGACAGTGAGGATGGAGACGAAATTCATGTCTGCATATTTTGTAAGGCCTGATTTTGGTCATTTTTATATAAAAAATGGACAATAAAACTTGTTACAACAAATTCTTGTAACTGTATTACTTATTTGTTTAGTCTTTTTTAATGAATTTTGTTCAAAATACAAAAAACTTTTTCTCAAAAATCAATGAAAAAAAGTAGAACATTGCATTTTTTCAATGCGAAAATATTTTTGTTAGTACATTATTAGATGTTTAAGGCACCTATGGTGTTGAATGCGAAAAAAAGTATTTCAGTATGAGAAAAAAAATCTTGAAGCAAAATGGTCCCGTTTTGCACCGTATTCCCCTACGATGTATTTTTGGTCCTGTAGAATGATTTTTGTAAGAATTTTCGGTTTTGTGGGGGAAAGCGGCTCGTAGTATTTCACTATGAACCAAATTAATAAATGTCTCCCTTGATAATCATTCCGTTTAAAAGATAAAGAATACAGTGAACTTCTGCCTATTTCCACGGCCTTGAAACGTACACGTTCCATAATTTCAAGGCTGGAGGGCCCCCCACCTCTACCGCGGCCTTCAGGTTATTTTTGTCAAGCGACGTTCATTTGCTGCCCCGGCCTTGTATCGACGAGGGCGCACTAAGCAACTTTTTCAACTGCGCATGTGCCGAAAAGCGCGGGTCGATTTGAAATCAATAAATACTATCAATAATAATGCTTTTCGGTACATGCGCAGTTGAAAAAGTCATGGTCTGTTAGCCTTCATGCATGTTAGTGTTTTTGTTGACATATGATGTGACAAATATAACATTTCCTGGAAATAGTATAATTTGCCAATTGAAAATCAATATAATAGAATCAAAAAACGACTCAAATATTTCGTGGGATAGTGAGTTTTGTAGCATGACGTCGCGGTCATGCTAGGATAGGTGGAAATGTCTCGAAGGTTAGCATAGGTTTTGACATAGGAGTACATACGCCTTTTTAGAGAGAGTGTTCTAAACGTAAAAGTAAGTAAGTTATAAAAGTCTGAATATTAATATTTTTCAAGCGTAGAATGCTAGGATAGGTGGACAGCCGTCAAAAAGGTTAGCACATGGGACTGCAACTGCATACGAGTTTTTGGAGAAAATATTCTAAAAGTAAACGTAAGTTATTAAGGTCTGAATAGTAATATTTGTCAGGTGTAGAATGTACTTCAGCAGTCATATTCCCTTCTTTTGTCGATTGATGACCTTTCAGTGTCACGAAATACAATCAACTGTCCGAAATTTGAGGTGAGAGTACCCGATCTGATACACTAACCTGAAATTTTGGATATTTTAATGTATTTCGTGACACTGAAAGGTCATCAATCGACAAAAGAATGGAACATGACTAAATACAATCTACACTTAAGAAATATTAGTATTCGTACACTTATGACTTACATTTACGTTTAGAATATTTCATCCAAAAAGTAATATGTATTCCCATGACGTCATGCTAAAATACTCCATTCAAACCAACGAGGGTTTCCCGCTCTTCGGTCCTATTTTTTTTAATTGGTCAGCCGTGGTGGAAGGTGACGGAACTGCGCAATTTGAAATAAGCGTGTATAGGCGACTTGAAATAGGCGATCTTTGAAATAGGCGGAAGTTCACTATACCTATCCATCAAATTATAACATGTATTTTAACATGCCCTACTTCATAAATAGTGAGGTTAAAAATAAATTTCGTTATGTTTCCAATGACAATAAGCTGTGTTAAGCAACGTTAAATAATCATTAACGTTGACATACGTTTTAATAACTTTATTTGCTTTAAAATGATTATAAAACTCATGAGTAATTACTTTTTCTATACACTTTTCCTTCGAAGAATTGTTTTTTACTTTTTTTAACGAGTGAGCGACTAAGCCACACATTGTAGGTTAAAGTCGCTTGAAAATCGAGGGATGATAAATATTACTGGAAACTTTTTGAAGATATTTACTGCTGTGTAAAGATTTACCTTCAATAATTTCTTCTTTGATTTCCAAACTTTCATCATTGATATATTCAATTTTGCAAAAAAAATCCTTATCATTATTTTTAGCAAGTAGATTGTAGTCTTCCTTCTGGTGTTTTAAAGGATGTGTTTCATATTCTTTGGCTGATTTTATTCTTCTTTGATTCGAGTCATTCACGGATCTCTCTGCGAAAGAAACAAATATGTAAATTAGAATTTTTCTATAGTTGAATAATTGATTATTACCCTATAAGTACCGATTGATGTTTTAAAGATTTTTTAGTTTTTCCTACTAAGGTTAAGATCATCATGCATTAAAACCTTTATTTAAAACAACGATGTTACAAGGCTAGGCCATCCACTTCGTTTCATATTAAAAATTAGTCAAAAGGTTTTGCATAAATACATACATTTCTGGTGTTTCATTTTATTTGCAAAAATATCGTGCAGTACATTTCCAGTACATTTACAAGAATGTTTACATCTCTAAAAGAAACTGAAGAATATTTTTTATTGGTGATTCAGTAGTGCTCGTAAAATTTGTTAATGTGTATTAGTGTATATAAGGGTGACCCAAAATAATAAAATATTTTTTGTGTTTTCATCTCAACCTCATAACACGGCGATTGCAAATAAAAGTAGGATAACATTACACCAGAGACTCGTTAGATGAACAATCTCGGGGGTTGCCTGAAAATGGCCGTAGACTGTGCATGCGCCCCTTCAGAGGCGGAGTCGCAACCGTCTCTCGCCCTGCCCCCTTTCAAACTGTAGGGACCAGCAATTCTAGGAATTCATATAACGCGTCCGATCGCACGTTCAAATAGCGAGTCTCTGGTGTATTTTAGTGATGCCTACTATCACTTTATTGTCATGCTTATTTCTTTTACTTAAGTCATTTGTTATTTTTACAAAAAAGATATCAATTTTTAGCGTTTAAAGGTCATCGACCACAGTAACGCCGGAAATAAAGTGAATTTTCTTATTTTCGATCACTACATAAAAAATTGAACTTTCCCCGGAAAAATCGGCTTCTTCTCTGTTCTCGTTAGATTATATATAAAAAACTACAAAAAATGGCTTCTTCGTTTGGCTTCAGTTTTACAATCGGAATTTCCCGATTATATTCAGGGGTCTTAATGTGTAATGTACAAAACTGTTTTTTCAATAAGTATACAAAATTACTTATAGGCTTTGAAGTTTCCTGTACGTATAACTAAATTACTTGAGATGACGTGAAATAATATGTCTGTACAAGTTCGCCTTGTCACTCGATTTATAATCACAATCATTGCAAATAAATTGTCGTACAAATTTCTCGTGTTGTACACGTTTATGTCGATTTAAAGCACTTTTCGCAGAGTAGCTTCGAAAGCATTTGTCACAATAATACCTTTCTTTCGATTTCTTTGAGTTTGTTTTTCGATGCACGAGTTCTATATGGCGCCAAACGTTTGGTTGCCGTGTAAATCGTTTGCCGCAGATTTTACATCTGAATTGTGGAATGACATCGCAGTCAAATTTTTTGTGTTGAACGAAAGGACGCTTCTGTTTATAGGTTCGAGCACACTTTTCGCATTTGTATTTGTATTCTGATTCATTCTTCGAATCTTCATTTTTCGGCTTTCTTTCGGCTTGATGCACTTCGAACAATTTTGATTGATATTTTCGATTATCGCTTTGGTTTACCTCTCTTTTTGAATAATTCCCATAGTCTGAAAGTTTAACAAAATGTTTTTCAAAAATCTTTTGCCGGATGTTTTTTTAATGATATTTGAAGGGTCCCGGGGCATAAGCGCTAAATTTCGGAGATGCATTTTATTGGCTTAAACTAATTGTTTGATCTAACTCATGTCTCTGCAGAAGATACTTCTTTTTGTCTGTCATTTTCACGATTAAATGAAGCTAAGTAATAGCTCGAAAATAAATTCTTGTCTTTTTTGTTTGAATAATTTTTTTGTTTAATTATGCTGATTTTTCTGTGTCAGATCCGGCGTTTATTGGGACGCTAAGTTTTTATACAAGGATATAGCTCGAAAGAATTTTTTTCTTTAAAAAAAAAATTAAAATATGAAGGATAGACATTTTTTGTGTTTCAGTCTAAAATTTGAGTTTTAGCACTTACGCCCTCATGACCCAGGACCCTTCATTTACTAAGAGAATGTGAAGTTTTACCTTCGACAATTTCTTCCTTGATGTCCAATGTTTCGTCATAATTATATTCAATTCTGCAGGTGAAGTCCTTTTTATTATTTATAGGCAGTTCATTGTGATCCACCCACTGGTATTTTAAAGGATATATTTCATATTTCCCTATTGATCTTATTCTTGTTTCCTTCGAGTCACTCTTTAACTTCTCTGAAAAAATGATGAAGGTAAATTAGAATTTTCCAATAGTGAAATAATTGATCATTATCCAAGAAGTCCAGGTTCATGTTTTCAAGATTTTTTAGTTTTTTCCACTAAGGTTAAGATCATTATGCATTAAAACCTTGATTTAAACCAAGGGTGTTACAAAGCTAGGTCATCCACTTCGTTTCATATTAAAAATTAATTAAAAGGTTTCGCATAAACACATACCTTTCTGGTGTTTTATTTTATTTACAAAAGGATCATACAGTACATTTGGTATGAATTTGTAAAAACAAGACTGTTTACATCTTTAGAAGGAATTAACGAATGTTTTTATCAATTGATTAATCAGTCGATTGATTATTAAATATTTAATCAATATACTAAATTATTAAAGATGATCTGATGCCCAAAAAAAGGATTACTTTATTCTCTCAGAACAGAATACATTTGTCAATGTGTATTAGTGTATATCAGGGTTGTCCAAAAAAACAAAATATGTTGGTTGTTTTTGTCTCAACTCCCAATTTTCTTTAATTTGATGTAAAAATAAATGTGCAATTTCTTACAAATTGAAAAAAGTGTTAATTATTCTTTTTTTGTGCAGACATGACAAATTAATTACGTAAAAGCAATAAGCATGTCAATAACATTATGGTAGGCATCACTGGAAATTTGTTGACCTTAATTCTATTTGGAATATTATCCTTAAAACTGAAAAACCCACCCTCTATAGGGGTTTAGAAATTAAAAATGCACTTTTTCATACTAACTAGGATGGCTTCAGAAATATTGCATAAACGAAAGAAAAAGTGAGAGGTTGGTATTTTTGGTTGACTTTTTCTCCTTTTCTCCCTCTTTTTTCAATTGGTTATTTTTGTCTCTAATGAGCCGAAAAGTGAGGTGGTCTAGAAGTCTATTTTTTAATTTTGAATCTTTTTCATGCTCATTTTGCATAAAATTATTCATGATAAAATGGATTTCTGTTCTATCTTAATTTTAAAATTATTAAATAGAGACACTAAACAAAAGATTCGTTCCAATTTGTAGGGTTTTGTTCATGAATATTTTCTGATTTCTTTTAATTGAGTCTGAATATTTTTAACTCAATTTCTTGAAAGAAATCTTTTTATTAAAAAATTTTTGTTTGTAATAAGTTTGCACTAAATATAGCAATTTTAGAAATATATATGAAATATTTTTGGATTATTTCTTTTTCCTATTTGTGAAATTGTAATAATCTAAATGAATTGGATTGAATCACCCAAAAAAATAACAGTTTATTTAATTTTTTTAAGACAATTTGAAGTCCGTTTTTGTACCGGAAGTGCCGAAGTGAGTAACTGTTTGTCAAGGATGTCCAAAGAAAGTCTGATTTCTTGCAAGTAAATTTTTACTTGCTATCGCTTAATCTTACCAATTTTTTAAAAATGGTTGAATTCTCATGAATGATGGCTTATTTTTTAGGGGAAAACAATCTCATTCTTAAGTTTAAAATTTTTTTATAAGGCATGACTGATAATATAATTTCAATTCTTAAAATCAAAGAAAACTTTTACTTTCCCAGAGACCTGATGTTTGGCACACATTTTAACTCTTGCAGGCTAATTGTTAATCATTTAAGGCAAAAAATAGATAAGGTATATGAAAAATTCACATTATAATTTTACAACCCCCTATAGAGGGTGGTTTTTTCACTTTTAACGGTAATATTTTAAATAAAAGTACGTTAAAATTATTTTTAGTGATGCCTACTATCATTTTATTGTCACACTTATTTCTTTTAAGTAAGCCATTTGATATTTTTACAACAACAAAAAAATAATTTTTAGCGTTTAAAGGCCATGGCCAACAGGCTACACATTAAATTTTTTTTTGAATTGCACAATTATTTTCACATCAAATGAAAGAAAATAGGGGGGTGGAACAATAAGAAAAATATTTTTTTAGCCATCCTAGTGTATATCATATGGTAATCGTATATAGATATAAAAGCATTTAAGGGCATGTGATACTTATCCGATGTCGACCTTGCCCACATTTTTTTTAACCATACTAGTTCCAGACGAAATAAGACATCGAGCTGAAACTTCGGTACAATCAACAAAAGAGACCTAGGAACGTTTATGCACATATTAATTTTTTGATAAAAAACAAAATTGGTTGGAAAATGTTTTTTTTTCTGATTGTAAAAATTTATTAACACAAATTTTCCTTAGTCATTTTATTTGACTTTCCCAAAAATCCTTTTACTCCTTAAATTAGGTATAAAAACTATAAAAAAGGCATCTCCGTTTGGCTTTAGTTTTTCAATCGGAATTTCTCGAAGATCTCTCGGGGCCTTAATGTATAATGCACAAAATTGTTTTCTCAATTAGTATGAGAAATTACTAAATTGAAGCTTTAAAGCTTCATGTACGTATAACTAAATTACTTATTGAGATGACGTAAAGTAATATGTCCGTACAAGGTAGCCTTCTCTTTTGTTTTAAATAAACAATAATCGCAAATAAATTCCTTTGTCAGGCCCTCGTGTTGTACACGTTTATGCCGATTTAAAGTACCTTGCGAAGCATAGCTTCGAGAACATTTGTCACAATTAAACCTCGCTTGCGATTTTTTTAAGTTTGTTTTTTGATGCATGTGTTCTGTATGCCGCCAAAGATTTGTTTTCCGTGTAAATCGTTTGCTGCAGAATTCACATTTGAATTGTGGAATGACATCGCAGTCGAATTTTTGATGACGATTCAAACGACGCTTCTGATTATAGGTTCGAGCACACTTTTCGCATTTATATTTGTTTTCCGATTCTTTCTTCGAATCTTCATTTTTTGGCTTCCTCTCGGCTTGATGCAATTCGGACACTTTTGATTGATATTTTCGATTATCGCTTGGGTTTACCTCTCTTTTCGAAGAATTCCTATCGGCTGAAAGTTTAACAAATGTTTTTCAAATATCTTTTACCGGATGTTTTTTAATGATATATGAAGGATCCCGAGGCATAAGGGCGAGAGCGCCACATTTCGGAGATGCGTTTTATTGGCTTAAAATAATTGTTTTGACATAAATCATGTCTTTGTAGAAGATTATGTTCCAGTTCGAATAAGAAGTGTGTCAAAATCCATGTTTGATATGTTAAAAAAAAAATGTGATTACTTCTTTTTGCCTGTTCTTTTCACGATTCAATGAAGCTAAGTAATTACTCAAAAGTACGTTCTTGCTTTTTAGGTTGAAATAATTTTTTTTAAATCATGCTGTTTTTTCTGTGTCAGATCCGGCATTTATTGAAACATACTGTTTTTTTACAAGGGTTTTTTGCAGATGGTTGCTTGTTTTTAATCTCAAAAGTAGTTTTTTTTTTAAATTAAACAATAAAAAAGTTATGAAACTCTTACTGAGTCGAAATCGGCGTTTTTTGGGAAGCAATTGACCTTTGACAAGAGCTTCTCTCGGATGTAGATTGCTTCTTTCAGGGTGTTCTTTTAATAGTTCGATATAGCTCGGAAGAACTTTCTTCTTTTAAACAAATAATTAAATGCGCCAAGGGTAGACAGTTTTTTGTGTCTCCTACAAAATCTGAGTTTTAGCACTTACGCCTTTATGATCCAGGACCCTTCATTTACTAAGAGTATGTGAAGTTTTACCTTCGATAATTTCTTCCTTGATTTTCATGGTTTCGACACTGATAAATTCAATTCCGCGAGCTAGATCCTTTTCACTATTTTTGGGCAGTAGATTGTGGTCTTCCCACTTGTATGTTGAAGGATATGCTTTATATTCCCCTGTTGATTTTATTCCTGTTTCCTTCGACTTACTCTTTGCCTTCACTGAAAAAAACGTAGATGTAGGTAAATGAGAATTTTCCAATAGTGAAATAATTGATCATTATCATATAAGTCCCCGTTTATGTTTTAAAAATTCTTCAGTTTTTCACACTAATGTTGAGATCATTATGCATGCAAACCACCATTTAAAATTATGGTGTTTTAATTATAGGCCATGAATTTGGTTTTGTACTTTAAATTCATTAAAATGTTTCACAGAAACACATACATTTAACTGACAATCGACTACTAACTTAATAATGAGATAATGAGTCATAAAATTGGTGTGATAAAGATTATTTTTAGAGAAACTGAGATACTTTTTGAAAACGCCTATTCGTACTTGTACCATTTGGTTTAAACTTTTCCTACACAAAGCACCTTTTGTTGAATTTTTTTTTTAGGAATGCAGGAAGATATTATATTTTCCTTGAATATCCGCTGTTTGTTTCTCGAAAATGTTATCTTTTTAGGGTTTCGAAGCTCCGAGAAGAAACCCTTATAATGTCGGACGTGTGTCCATCCGTCCCTCGCACTTTTTCCCCGGGAGGTGAATTGAGGGGAAGGAAGTAGGGGAAGAGAGAGAGGAAGGAAATTATATATGAAGGGTAAAGAGGCGGAGGGGAGCGAGTAAATGGGAAGTAGGGGAAATATGGGTAGGGTATAAGGGGAAGTGAGGAGACGGGGAGTAGAGTAGGGAGAAGTTGGAGAAGGGAAGGGGCAGTGATAGGAAGGAAATTATGGGAGGGGTGGGACAGATTTGAACAATTTGATTAGCGTCTTAATAAACTACGAAACCCTTTTTTGTATGCTACTGTTTTGCTGATATATATGAAAAGGACAATAAGAAGTAGAAAATCCAATTCCAAAATTCTTTTTATTATTTTTAAACAGTAGATTGTGGTCTTCCCTCTTGTGCTTTAAAGGATCTAATTTATATTCCCCTGTTTATCTTATTCTTGTTTCCATCGAATAAGTTTTTGATTTTCCTGAAATATTCACAAAAATGTAAATTAGAATTATTCGTCAATAGTTGAATAATTGGTCATCATCCTATAAGTCTCGGTTTATGTTTTTTTTAAGATTTTCCATTTTCTTACACTAAGGTTAAGATCATTATGCATTTGGACAGCAGCAATTTTTCAGTAAAGAAGAACTTGACTTAGGTTGTAAAATAAAAAAAAAATTGCAAGAAATTGCCCCGGCTACGGCTGCAGTAGACCTACAAAAAGTAAGATGCGTTAAAAGTTAGACGACCTTTTTTCAGTGTATTCAAATGAATATCTCAAAATTCGAATTTAAATTAACTCTGAAAATTTATTACAATGATGGAAGCGTTAATAAATATTTTTGGTAAAAATACACAAAAATCAGAAAAGAAAATTAGGCATACGAGTAAAATATCACATATATTCAGTTACTCAGATAATGCTACTCAAAAGTACAAAAATCAATATCGGCACACACAGACAAATTTTCACGGAAATATACACACATATATGAATATGACAATAAAATTATAGCGTTTTTCTAAATACGCCATAAAAATTATGAGCATACGAATTATCATAAGACGTGTCTCATCAAAAGATGGTCCTAAGAAAGCTTATAGATCTATTTTAGGCTATCAATTTTAACATCAAATATTTTATTATATCTTGCTTCTAGCTTCGAGAATATTTGTCACAAATATGCCTCGTTTTTGATCTCTTTAAATGACGTAAATTTATGTGTGTTGACAAGCTATATTTCACATTTGTTTTATATCCGCAAAAATCGCAATTAAATTCTGGTTTGACTGCTGCGTGTTCCAAACGTTTATGTAGATTTAAGGCATCTGAGGAACTATAGCTTCGAGAACATTTGTCGCAATTATGCTTCATTTTAGATATCTGTGAATCTGATTTAAAATGTATCAGACCCACGTGACGACTCATGCTACTCTTATGTTTAAATTGTTTACCGCAGAATTGACAACTGAATTGTGGCATGACGTTGCATTCGTATTTTTTATGAAAATACAAACTTTGTTTCTGAACATAGCTTCGCGCACACTTATCGCATTTGTACTTTCTTTCCCGTTTTGAATCCTGAATTTTCTGCTTCTTGGGTATTCGTCCTTTGATGTTAACAGACAAAGTATCCGTTTCTCTTCTATGTACGGTGCAGTCTTTTGAATACAATTTTTTATTACGTTTCGGACCTGTAGCTCTTGCTTGATCTGAAAATGTAGCAAAACTTGATTTGAGATTTTTCATTTCGTAGTTTTAGTCTAGATATTTTGATTAAAAATGCAGTTATACCTTGGATGGTTTCATCCTGGATGTCCAATGTTTCATCAATTTCGTATTTAATTAAAGTATTGGCAGCAGAGTTATTGGCAGAAGAAATGTAAATAGTTTTAAAAGGAAATAGCCCACTATCATGCCCTTCTGTTGACTTTTTCAAATCACTCTTGGAATTCCAGGCGTTATCTGAAGCGCTCTGCTGACCTAGAAAATCATTACCTAAATGTTACAAATAGCAATTTTTGATGATTTTAATCCTCATCTTGCAGCAGATACATATTCACTTAATAACATAGATTACACAAAGAAAAGATCATGCAGTAAACTTTGACTCAATTAACAGTAATAATCTATAGCAAAATATATTTTATTGGAAAAGAATTTACATTCTAAAAGATTGCAGTATTGGGATTAAAATAATTAATAATAATAATAAAAAATTAAAGTTTGCTATCTTTTATATGCTAATCTTTTTTATATCCAGAAACTTCTCGTTTTCTCGAAACAGTTATGCTCGGAAGAAATTTCTTGACCTGGAAGAATAAAATTTGTCATTTTTGTAATTTTATTTATATCTAGACTAGGGGTGTCAGGTAATAAACATAGGTTTACTACAAAAATCTGGTTCTGTGTTTTTGGTACAATATTGTACTATTTTTTCAGAAACGTAAGGAGGGTCACAAATTTATGTGTATTTTTTTCTTTTTGCAACAAAAAATCGCGGTAATCTGACATGGGGCAATATGGCGTATGTGGCAATATGGCACATACTACAATATATCACATGAGGTAATATGGTATATGAGGTAACATGGCACATGAGGTAATGTGGCACATCGGGTAAATGCTTTTCGTTAGGGTAGTATATTTGTGGTAATATGGGGCAACAAGAAATGAGTTCATATAAAATGGGATACTATGGCATATGAGGTAATATGGCACATACAGCTATACGTCACACGACGTAATACGGCACATAGGGGAATATGTTTTTGGTTCGGTCAGTGTCTTTAGTACAACATTATACAATTTTTCCTAAAAACATCCTCGATTCCTGAAGCAGTACGGATCGAATAACGTAGATGAATTTCAAATCGGGCTTCAAAACTAGAATAAGCCATTATTGATAATAGTTTACAAAATATGTATCGTAATATTTTTTGGTAGAAATGGCAACAGTTGCTAGTGAATCAAAAAGGAACTGGTACAAAATCTATACATTCTTATACATATGCTTCATATATTTTTTAAAACTAAAATACAATTATATGAAATTTCAATCGTTGATATATATATGAAGTAATTTTCACAAAAAAGTAACCTTAAGTATCCACAATTTAATGTAATACAAAACAGGATTTATTAGTTTTCGCAACTACCTTTGAAGTTTAATGTACTTTATTGCTTAAGACGACGTGAAGTCGTGTGCCTTGATAAGTTAGCCTTTTCTTTTGTTTCAGAAAAACATAATTCGCAAATAAATGTATACAATGTAAAAATAAAAAATAAATATATATGTATATAAAATAAAAAAAAGTAAAAAAATATAATAAAGAAAAAAATGTTGTTTGCCTGCAGTGTGTTGAGGACGTTGAGGTCTTTCTGAAAAACTCGAGGAACTGTAACTCTGAATATATTTGTTACAATTACACTTCGTTTCAGATGGCTTTAAATTTATTTTTTTTATGTAAGAGATCTATGTGCCTAGAAATATCAACTAGTACGAGAAATGCCCTGAGAATTGAAGTTTCGCGTACTGAATTACTTGAGATATTCCGAAATAATATAATAGTTTGTCTTTGTATTTTTGTTCTGATTCCAACTTTGATTCCTGATTTTTCGGCTTCCTTTCTGCCTGATACAGTTCGAACCCTTTTAATTTAAATTTTCGATTAGCGCTTAGTTTTACACTCCGAAAAATGTTTGTTTGACCCTATAGCGAAGATAAAATTTGTATGATTCAAATAAAATTTGTTTTTGTTAAAGAATGGTGTGTTTGAATAAAATAGATTTTATTCGAATCAAATAAATATTTGCTTAAATTACCAACATTTTTGTTTGACCCTATATTAAAGAAAGAATTTATTTGATTCAAACAAACATTTTTCTGAGTGTAGGTCGATTTTCGAACAATTCCCATAGTCCGAAAGTTTAACAAAATGTTTTTTTTATCTTGTGCCGGATAATTTTTAATATTTACTACGAGCAAGTAAATTTTTACTTTCGACTATTTCTTCCTTGATTTCTAGAGTTTCGTCATTGATATAGTAACCTTGTAAAAAGGAGAGCATTGAAATGGATTATATGGCATTGAAAAAATTGTACACTTTAATGCCTATAAATCTGAACAAATTCCATTTTTATCCGAATGGTCATTTAACGGCATACGAATGCATACACAAAGGTATGATTTACAACTTTATCGTGTCTAACATTTGAGGTTAGGTTAGGCGAATGCGCATGAGCGGAGTACGATTATGAGCCCATAATACTCCTAGGATTATTATGGACCCTTTATTGTATTGCGCGCATGCGCATTTGATCTCGCTCCTCGTGTTGTGTAAACGGATACATTTGGAACTAAAAAGACGTAAATCATACCTGCGTTACATGAAAGCATTTAATGTATAATGCACGCAAACGTTTTTTAACTAGTATGAGAAATTACCTAGGCATTTAAGTTTAGTGTACGTATGAATAAATTACTTACGATGACGTAAGGAAATATGTCTGTATAAGATAGCCTTCTCTCTCGTTTTATAAAAACAATAATCGCAAATAAATTCTTTTGTAATGCCCTCATGTTCTAAACGTTTATGTCGATTTAAAGTACTTGTCGTAGTGTAGCTTCGAGAACATTTGTCACAATTATACTTCGTTTTCGATGCCTGTAAATGACGTACAGTAATGTGTTTCAACAAACTATATTTAAGATTTGTTTTATAGTTGCAATAGTCGCAAATAAATTGTGGCTTGACTGCTGCGTGCTCTAAACGTTTATGTTTGAGCAAAGAACTTATCGTTATGTAACTTCGGAAACATTTGTCGCAATAATTCCTTATTTTCGAAGTCTGGAGGTCCGTTTTAAGATGCATGAGATCTATATGATTATCCATCAAACATTTCCGTTGAAATTGTTCGAAGCAGAATTTACATTTGAATTCTGATCTGACTTGATATTCTACGTTGCAAAATGTTGGCTCATGTGTTTCATTACGTTTCTGGCCTGTAATTGTCTCTGAATCTGAAAATTTTGAAAAATGTAATATGCAGTTGCTTTTTTTCTCGTTTTATTCAAGATATTTTAATGTAAAATTAAGTCATACCTTCGGTGATTTCTTTCTTGATTTCCAAAGTTTCATCAATGTCGTATTCAATTAAAGTCTTGACATTGCAGGAAGAAATGCAAGTAGTTATACGGGAATAAGGCTCACCATCCTTTCTTTTTGTTGATTTCTTCGAATCACTTTTGGAATTCTGTTGATCTAGAAAATTATAAAGTGAAAGTTACAAACAGCAATTTTCGATGATTTTAATCCTTATCTTGCAGCCGATTTATATTTAATTGATAACCTATCCACATTCAGATTACACGATCCCAAGAAAAGAGCATGCAGTAAACCTTGACTCAATTAACAGTAATTATCTATATATGACTATATTCCACTTGGACATAATTTAAAAATTAAAAGAATGACCTAAATATATCCCTTAAAAATCTATAAATCTCTCCAGAATTGAACATTTTATATCCAGAAACTTCTCGCTACTCGTAACTAGTTGTGTTTGGAAGAAATTTCTTGACTGGGAAGTATAAAATTTATAATCTGCATGTTATTGAATTGAATATTTATTAAGCTCAACAGTCAAAACACCAATTACAGAGCTACTATTAGCTATAAATGTGAGTCTTAAGTCTAAGATTATTATCATCGTGGCCATTCTACAAATATGATATCACATATATAGTGGTTATAACTTTAATTTGCGGCGTGAGATACATAGACTTGTACTGTATTACACAAATACTCTAACGAGGAAGTGAATAGGTCGATGTCTATTTGCGTGTTACTTACAAAGTTGTTCAGAATAGCACACATGATATAAAATGGCGATTGGTACACCAAACTGGAAGAGAGATATATCGGATTTTTACTTCTAGTATTGTATTCAGGCTCAGAGAATGGTATTATTTCAGCTATCGCTGGAGAGACAATCATAACGCGTATTATTTTGAAAAGGAATACTATAGATGTGTATGTGCGCCTTTCCGCCATTGACCAAACGTTAAATCTTTTTCTAAGCTCAGCTACATCACTTCCAGGAGCAGGGTAGTGACCGTTTCCTTTCCAATATACAAATTTTAGAAACCTTTTATGACAATTTTCTATTGCGTTTTTATATTTATGGAATTTAGGTGTCCATATGGTACATCTGTATTCCAGCCTGGGTTGTACCAGCGTTTGAAATAATGTTTTGAGTATATCTTGCGATCGAAAATTTCTGCATATCCTTAGTAAAAATCCTAGAGATTTATTTGCACTCGCAACTATCTGATCAATGTAGGTGATGAATGCAAGTTGAGGATCAAACGTTATCCCAAGGTCTAATATGGTGGTGACCCTCTCAATCACTATTCCCTTAATTGAGTATTGAAAGTCATATGTGATCGGTGAATTATGAGTTCGCAGAAAGGTCATAATTTCGCACTTCTTTATATTTAATTCAAGTTTATTTAGATTAAACCACTGTGTAAATTTATCTAAGTTATCCTGAAGTTTGAGATACGAGTTGAAGCTACAAATTGGTAGAGATAATTTAACGTCATCAGCATACATGAAATAGTAGCAGCACAGTATACAAGATGAATCTTTAATAAATATAACAAAGAGCAAAGGCCCTAGATTAGAAACTTGTGGTACTGCCGATGTTGGGATAGATAATTGAGACGTGTAACCGCCATATTGTACATAAGTTTTTCTATTACTCATGTATGAGTGCAATAATTGCAGAACATTGCGAGGTAGTTCTAGTGCGCTCAGTTTTTCTATAAGAATCGCGTGATCCACTCTGTCAAATGCCTTTGTGAGATCCGTGTTCAAACTTGTTCAAACTCTTGTAGTTGCAATTGTATTAACTGCGAAAAACAATTTTTGATAATTTTACTTGGTATCTGATCCGGACCCGCTGAATTCTTGTTAGGTAGCCTATAGAAAACCTTTGAGATGTCTATGGTAGTTATATTTACTACCTGTGTATTTGTATTAGTAGTCAACAAGTTATGTCTCAAGGATGTATCTTCCCAGTCTGGAAGAGGAAGGCTAGTCATGTTGTAGACTTTTTGGAAAAAGTTTGCGAATGCATTAACTATGTCGAGCGGATTACAATATTCAATCCCATCATACCTCATAATACCCGGTATCCTCGATTGCCCTTTCAATCTATTTACATATGAACAGAAAGATGTGGGATTATCTCGCAGTTCACTTTCAGTTTTAACATTGCATTCAATTAATGAGTTTTTTAGGTTAGTTTTTATTCTCTTTTGCATATCGATACACATGTGTGAGTAATATGGATCATTTGTTAGATTACATTTTTTCCTATATTTTTCCTTTGAGCAGATGTCTTTAATGATATATCTAGTGAACCAGGGCGGAAATTTAGCATTCACAAGGTTAGATTAGAATTTAGGAACATGAGTCTCTAGCAGTGTTACAATGCCTCATACATTTTTGTAAATGCTAAACCAACAGAGGTAAAGTTTTTTAAATAGGACCAGTCCATACTGTTCATCGCAACGCATGAATCGCTGATATTGGGAAATTTAAAGTTCAAATTCAAATTATTGGGTTAAAGGTTTACATTACAATTTTTTACATTTCGACGCCTCCATTCAATATGAGTCTATGTGCTGACAGCGCTCTGTATGAGACTATTCCCTATTCTTATACACAGCGCATAGTCATACACGGAGCTGTCAGCACATAGACTCATATTGAATGGAGGCGTCGATTTGATGTGACTTGAATGTGTCATGTAAATATTAGTGCGGGGTGGTGGGTATCCAGTATTGGTTCGGAGCAATGAGTTATTTCACATTTTGTATTTGTGAGTAGCAACTGTAGATCATGAATGCCCGTTTTACACTGTTTTGTAATTTGGTATGTTAAAATCCTCTAAGATAATTACTTTATTATCCCAAAGCTCACGTTCTGTAGGAAGGGATTCTAAGAAAGATTCTAATGTATCAGCTGACAAAGCAGGTGGGATATATAATGCGATTAAGATATCGGGTTTGCCGCTATGAATAAACTTTACCCCAACTACATCAATGTCATGAAATCTATTTTCATTTTTACGTGCGAAGTTAATGCTAGTGTAAGTTATTTTTGTGTCAGTTGCAATAAGCACTCCCCCATCCATTCTGTGGAGTCGATCATCGCGGTGGACATTAAATTTATTACTATTCAAAATTTCAGATGAATATATTGTTGGTTTTAAACACGTTTCAGTAAAGACTAATAAGTCATAATTATAAATATTTTCTTATGTTAAGAGTAAATAAAATGTGGTATTAAGATCCCTAACATTCTGATAGTAACCATTTACATATACTTAAGTCTGTGGTTATTGATGTAGAGTCGTCTTGATCTCCGTTATTACTGGAACACCATTCCTGTAGGACAACTTTAGATTTCTTTCGCCCTTCGCCAATCTGTCGTTGAGAATCTTCTTCATTTGCTGGAACTGTGATAAATATCGCAGAGCCTATGAGTGTGTGGTATAAGCAAGTCAACACTACTAAAACCGAATCTAGTCGGTGAGATTCGACGTTTTTACTCGAGATAGTACACACTATATAAATTCAACTTTTAACATTCCTTTCCCCTTTTTTTAGCACAACTAGTTGAACAAATCAGACACCCACTGCAGGTTGCAATTTTAGGGTATAGGCCCGTTCTATGAAGCCCATGGGACTCTTCCGGAGCCAGTATATATTCACAAAGCTTGTAGGTTATGTTCGTGATTCACCAGGCAAAAATCCATGAATACAAGTATAATTATTAGGTAAAGTAAGCAACTCCTGCTTCAGTTACAGATAAACACCCTCCACTTCAGTAGACAAACCACTTCACCAATCAACAACCAAAAAACACAACTATTATTAGAGAAAGAGATCACGTCTCAGATATATTATTATATATTATTTAAATTAGGGGGATTTATTTTGCGTCCCCTTTCGAATCATCCTTATGATCTGGAAGTTTAGCAACATTTTTTTTATAATTTTGAAGTAAAATCCTTTTCATTATTGTAGGCAGCAGATTGTGGTCTTCTTTCTGGTGTTTTAAAGGATAGGCTTGAGATTCCCCTGTTGATCTTATTCTTGTTCCCATCGAATCACTCTTTGATTTTTCTGAAAAAAAAAGAAAGATGTAAATTACATAAGAGTAAAATTATTGATCATTATCCTGTAAATTGTTATATATGTTTTCAAGCTTTTCCAGTTTTCCATACTAAGGTTGAGATCATTATGCATTTAAACGCCTATTTAAAAGGGCGATCCACGACTCGTCCTCATACCTGTTTCAGGACGAGATTGTACTACCGTTTGACCTTTGAATTAGTGATAACCTTCTTTTGAAGAGACCACGTTATAGTCAAGTAGACTTGACCCTACATACTAACATAATACTTTTAGTGAAGTAGCGGAGGAATTTTTTAAGGGGGTCGTCCATATAAATGTAACCCAATTTTCCGGCGAATTCGGGTCCCTCCTCCACTATGTAACGCTTTTCCCGATTTTTCTTGTAGTTTTTCACCATTGTTGTAAAGCTAATGCTAATATGAACGACCCCTGAGCCTGGAAGAACAAGAATGTAAATCGAACTGGAAAGTCGGGAAATCATTCAGAAAAAAGTTTGTCGGATTCACCAACAGCAAGTTTGGACTGTCAACCGAATCCACATCCTGAGAAATGTGAAAGCTAAATTGTTCTCATGCTATTCATAGTTTTATAAGGTACTAAAAGTTCCAAAATTTCCCTTTTCCGTTCTGCAGTCGAGTATCAATTACTTCATGGCCTGTAGCAGGTATGAGGACAAGTCGTGGACAGCCCAATTAAACATATGGTGCTTCTATTCTAGGCCATGCATTAGGTTTTATATTTATATTTCATGAGAATGTTTTAAATAAATACATAAATTTAACTGATAACTGAGTACTAAGTTTTGCCAGTGGATCATAAATCAATCAATATTGAATCAATATTAAATGAAAAGAATGTATCTAATGCCCAGGAAGATTGCTTTTTTATTATATCAGAATAGAACACATTTGGTAATATACATTAGTGTTTGTTTATATTGGTAATAGATATAAAAGCATTGACACATAAAGTTTTATTGTATCTTTGATAATTTCTTCCTTGATTTTCAAAGTTATATTACATATATATATATACAGGGTGGCGAAAAAGTATGGAAACCCCTAAAAATCTCTGTGGTTTAAAAATAAAACTAAGGTCATACCCTAGGTAACTTTCAACGAGGAATCCAAGCATGAACTTAGATTTGACCTTGAACCTCATTTCCAAGGTAATTTTGAGGTCACTTTTTTTTAAAATGGAAACCCTATTTCTGGTGCCAGAATCGAAAAATGCGGGAAATTTTACGTTCGGGTATGTGTTTAGGTCAAGGGTTAACGTGACCTCTACAGGTCAAATAAAGGTCAAAGTACGCTGTCACAGGACCTCGTAGGAATCTCGCAAAATTAGTGAAAAAAATCAACCAAGGGTAAGTTTCAACAAGGAATTCAACGGTGACCTTGAAAATGGGGTTCAAGGTCAAATACAAGATCACCGTTGGATTCCTCGTTGAAAGTTACCCAGGGTATGACGTTGGTTATTTTTTTTCACTAATTCTGCGAGATTCCTACGTGGTCCTATGACATCGTACTTTGACCTTTATTTGACCTGTAGAGGTCACGTTAACCCTTGACCTAATTGCATACCCGAACGTAAAATTTCCCGCTCTTTTCGATTCTGGCACCAAGAATAGGGGTTCCCATTTAAAAAAACAAAGCTGACCTCAAAATGACCAAAAGCAAAATCGTTTTCATTATTTTTAAACAGTAAATTTTGGTCTCCCCTCTGGTACTTTAAAGGATACGCTTGATATTCGTCTTTTGATCTTATTCTTGTTTACTTCGAATAATTATTTGATTTCTTTGAAATAATCGCAAAAATGCAAATTAGAATTGTTCAATTGTCAAGCAACTGATTCCGGTATATTTTTTCAGAATTTTCTAGTTTGTTAGACATTAAAAACCTTAATTTAAACTTATTATGTTATTACAAGACTAGGCCATCCACTTCGTTTTATATTTAAAATTCGTTTAAAGGTTTTGCATAAATTCATACATTTTTGGTGTTCTATTTTAATTAAAAAAAGATTATGCAGTTATGGTACAAATTTGTAAAATACAAGACTGTTCACATCTTTAGGAGGAATTTAAGAATATTTTCATATATTGGTGATACAGTAGTGCTCATAACTCTTTTCCAGTGGATCATTAATCAGTAAATATGTAAATTACAAGTAAGTATCTAATTCCCAGAATAATGATTACTTTATTATGTTAAAACAGAATACATTTGTTAATGTGTATTAGTGTATATTTCATAGTAGTCGTACAGATATAAAACCAGATGAAAGGTGTCATGGTAGAACCATGTAAGTGTCTAAAAATCAAAAATTTCGGTGGAGCAAAAAAACGTTCTCAAAATTCGAATTGCACAAGAATTAAAAAAACGTAGTGTATACGGATCCGGCATATTTTGCCGAATTTAAATTTACTCTTTTGGCATATTTTGCCGGATTTAAAATTTCAGCTCCGGCATATTTTGCTGGATCTTATTTTTCTCTTCCGGCAAGGCACCCCTGTGACTGGTTACAGAAATAATATTGGTCAAACTCCTGCCCCTTTCCAACGTCTCGTGGGGGGCGGGAAGGCACCCCTATGACTGGTCACAAAAGTTACCGATTTATTACCATGAATTTCTAAAATTTCCTTGAATTATCGTATAGTTCCATTCATTACCATAATTTTAAAAATGTACGAAAAGTTTGATGAATTACCATAATTTATTAAAGTTGCGGAAATTTGTGGAAATTTACGAAAGTTGTGGAAATTTCTGAAAATTTATGATACTCTATGAAAAATTATGACGTTATTAAAAATATAACAGAAGAGAAAATTAAAATCCGGCAAAATCTGCCGGAAGAGAAAATTAAGATCCGGCAAGGAATACAGATATATACAGATGACACATAACCTACACCTGTCATCAATATCTCCCTTTAATTTTCTATTGTCCGACATATTTTTGCAAACATCAATTTTTTAACTCGTTGAAATTAATCTAGAATTGTTTGCAATTATTATTAAATTGTTTGGAATTCAATTAAGTAAACGATAAAATATGCCGGAAGAGAAAACTAAAATCCGGCAAAATGTGCCGACCGAGAAAATTAAAATCCGGCATAATTTGCCGGAACAGAATACTCGACCTTAAAAAAAGGAGAAAGTACTTTTGAGAATTCATAGATCTCTATGGATCTATATAAAGAATGTGAGAAATAAATAAATTTTTGAGAAAAATATCGTCAAAAATTGTCCTCTGTCATAAAAACGTAAATGCCATGATAACATTTCAAAAACTTCTAGATACTTTGAAGGAAGTTTTTAAATATTTTTTAATTGTTTGAAAATTTTTTTTAAGAATTCGAGATGCAGAAAAGCTAATAACACCATTCGATTCTGCTAACAAAATTATATAAAATCTATGTTTTTACCATTTTTTTAAAGACCCAATTGGTGACGTAGTATAAATAAATAATTACATGGTATCAATTTTTATACATATTATATAACAAATTAGGTGGAGCAAAAAATGCTTCCATACACTGACTGTATGTGGCTTTTCCGTATCTCGCCTATTAAAAAAAAATTGTTTAAACAATTTGAAAATAAAATTTTCCACCACAATGTACCGTGAAAGTTTAGAGAATGTATAGGCCAATAAAACGTGTTTTGAAAAAAGGGACACTAGTTATGCCGTGACACGCTTCATTTAATGTGTAATGCATAAAACAGTTTTTCAACTTAAAAAATAAAATAAAAATAAACGTTCAAAGTTTCGTGTACGTAATTAAATTACTTGAGATGACTTGCTTTAATATGTCTGTACAAGTTAACCTTGTCTCTCGTTTTATAACCACAATCATCGCAAGTGAATTGTCGTGTAATGCCCTCGTGTTGTACACGTTTATGTCGATTTAAAGCACTTTTCGTAGTGTAACTTCGAGAACATTTATCACAATTAAGCCTCGTTGGTGATGTCTTATTTGAGCTTGTTTTTTGATGCACAATGTCTGTATGGCGCCAAAGGTTTGTTTTCCGTTTAAATCGTTTATCGCAGAATTTACATTTAAACTGTGGAATGACATCGCATTCGTATTTTTGATGACTAATCAAATCTTTTTTATTTCTATATCTTCGAGCACACTTTTCGCATTTCGATTTGTTTTCCAGCTCCTTCTTCGAATCTTGATTTTTCGGCTTCCTTTCGGCCTGATACGTTTCGAAAACTTTGGATTGATCTTTGCGATTATCGCTTGGTTTTAGGTCGCTTTTTGAACAATTCCCATAGTCTGAAAGTTTAACAAAATTGTTTTAAAATCTTTTGCCGGATAATTTTTGATACGTACTACGAGTATATGAAGTTTTACCTTCGATAATTTCTTCCTTGATTTCCAAGGTTTCGACATTGATATACTCAATTCCGGAAGTCAAATCCTTTTCACTATTTTTAGGCAGTAGATTGTGGTCTTCTCTCTCGTGTTTTAATGGATATGCTTGATATTCGCTTGTTGAACTTATTTCAGTTTTTATTGAATCACTCTTTGACTTGCCTGAAAAAACAAAGATGTTAATTACAATTTTTCAATTGTATAATTTTGATTCATTATCCCATAAGTTACGGTTTATGTTTTTAAGATTTTCCACTTCTTTACACTAAGTGACTAAGGCTTCGATCATTATACATTTAAACCTTCATTTAAACGTATGTTGTTTTATTTCTAGACCATGCATTTAGATATCTATTTTAATTGCAAAGAGATTATGCAGTACATTTTGTATCAGTAACTATTGAATCAATATTAAATCACAAAGGTGTATCAAATGCCCAGAAAAAGTATTACTTTATTAGGCCAGAACAGAATACAGAAGTTATATATATTAGTGTATATTTTATAATAATAGGGGGTATAGAAGCATTTCAAGTAATGCACAATACAAATTTCTGAATTAGTATGAGAAATTTTCTTAGGTTTGAAGTTTTGTGTTCACGTATAAATAAATTAAAAGATATGGTATGAGGTAATATGTCTGTACAAGTTAACCTTGTCTGTTGTTTTATAATCACAATCATTGCAAATAAATTGTCGTGTAATTCCCTCGTGTTGTATACGTTTATGTCGATATAAAGAACTTTTCGTAGAGTAGCTTCGAGAACATTTGTCACAATTATGCCTTTCTTTCGATGTCTTTAAGTTTATTTTTTGATGCAAGAGAACTGTATGGCGCCAAAGGTTTTGTTTCCGTTTAAATGGTTTTTCGCAGAAAATACATGTGAATTGTGGGGTGACGTCGCATTCGTGTTTTACATGCGTATACAAAGTTCGTTTCTGTTTATAGGTTCGAGCACATTTTTCGCATTTGTATTTCATGTCCAATTCTGCATTTGGTTCTTGAGTTTTCAGCTTCCTTTTGGCCTGATCCATTTTGTACACTTTTGATTGATTTTTCCGATTATGGCTTGGTGTTACGTCTCTTTTTAAGTATTTCTCCTCATCTAAAACATTAACAGTTTTTTTTAATCTTCCGCCAGATAGTGTTTTAAATTTATTTACTACGAATACATATAAAGTTTTACCTTCGATATTTTCTTCCTTGATTTCCAAAGTTTCATCATTGGTATATTCAATTTTGCAACTAAAATCCTCTTCATTATTTTTAAATGGTAGATTGTGGTCTTTCCTCTGGTATTTTAAAGGATACGCTTGATATTTCCATGTTGATCTTTTTCTTATTTCTTTCCAATCACTCTTTGATTTCTCTGAAACAACCACAAAAATCTAAATTAGATTTATTCAATGGTTAAATAATTGAGGCACTGAAAACAATTAGGTATGCATTCTCAATTATAATAAAAAGAGGCTTTTCATGTTTTAATTGTAAAAGAGAGCTTCGGGTTTGAAAATGATCTTTTATTACAGGAAGATATCACACGTGACAAAAAAATCCTCTTCGTCACTTTTGAGTAAGAGGAAGGAAAAACGAAAAGGGCTTTACCTATAGTTGTTGAATAAAATTATTTGCAAATACATTTCTCAATGCTTTAAATCTCTCAAAATTCTTCAAAAATGTTTAAAATGATCTTTTATTATAGAAAAACACCACACGTGACAGAAAAAATGATTTTGATCCTCTTCGTTACTTTTGATTAATTTGAAAAACAAACGAAATGAGTTTTACCTAGTTGTCATTCTCGCAATTATATTAAAATGCCTTTTTTTATATTTTAATACTAGAAAAAACTTTGAATGGGTTTAAAAAAGGTTCTTCAATCAGAAAAAAAACGTAATACTTGATAGAAAATATAAGCTTAAACTCATCACTTCGGACTGAGAGAGAATATAAACAAAATGGGTTTTGCCTGATTGTTATGCTCAATTACATTAAAATTATTTTTTTCATGTTTTGCTCTAAAAAACTATAAACGTGTTTTTTTTTATCGATAGGGCTTAATTTAAAGTCCCTGAAACTGAAAAAATAATATTTTCAAAAAAAGTGGGCTTTACCTAGTTCTCTGATTCGATGTGAAGGCATTAAGGAATCAAAAAATCTCCTTGACAAAGAATGTGGGAAATTGACATTCTGAAGATGTGCGAAATTGAGCCGCCGGATGCAATAACCAGCCCGACGCTCGAAAACGTGTAAAAGTATTGTCCGATCGTCTCAAAAAAAGAAAATTTTTAAAATCGAAAAGTCAATTCTTTGAAAATGTAGAAATGTAGAGAATAAGGAAATGAAACATTTTCCTATAAGAATTTTTGTTGCCAAACGTTTATTTTTAATAATAAAAAAGAAATATTGAAAAAAAGGTCCCCTTATTTAATTAAGTTTCAAAACTTAAATCGTTATAACTCGGCCAAATGTTATTGAAATGAGTTCTTATTTGCAGGACAGGTTCAAAATACTCTAGCGATGCCTACGAAATCCTGAAAAAGTTAACAATTGCTTATTGTTTAATAATGTTTAATTGCAAAATAAGGTCAATCAATAATTGTGTTTTCTTGGTTTCGCCGGTAAAAAATATCTAGGTAACTTCGACTTTCAAACAACTTCCAGTGAGTGATTTGTTCAGCAATTTTGGAAAAGTGGAAAATCTTATATCGATTCGTTAAAAATTTACTGAGATATTCAGATTTGGAAAGAGCACTCGACGTCTGCCCGCGCTGTTAGCTAATGCGTCGCGAGGACTGCTCTGTCAGGCAGCGTTCTCGAAGTTCAGTTTGGATTTTTTGTTAATATTTTGGAAGGAGGTAAGAAAGAAATTAGTTAACTCTATTCATCCTTGAAACTGTTAACTTTAAGATAGGTATGTCAACTATAAAAAATACTGTATTTTTGGAAAACTCATTGTTTTACAGAAGTTTTTCCCAAACGCTTTATATTTTTAGACATGAGTCGCAAATTTTTATTTTCAATTGGTAGATTTTTTTACGTTTAAGAATAATTGAGGGACACTATGCAAAAATGACACAGATCCGTTTCACAGCAGCGTTCACTCCTGACCAGAAATCTAAATTGAAAATTTTAATTTTTTAAATGTATATTACATTAGAGATCTGTGTATCTCAATTTACAGCAAATCTCCTGAATTCTTCAGAAAGTTTATACTATACACAACTAAAATTGGACTTGATTTAAATGTAATCAAAATGTGAAAAAAGAACAAAAATGTGACAATTAAATTTGGAAACTTAATTTTAATTATTACTTTAATTGTAATAAAATAATGCTGCACGAGGTGAACACTTTTTAGTGAAAACTACAATGATATATTTTATTTTAAAACGAAATTTATTGTTTTGGCTGCTGTTAAGATAACATAGGCTGGAGGTCATTTAGTGGTAATTCAATATACTTGCCAATTTTTCTATTTTCTTTTGAGGTCATTTCCTAGTAAACATCAGCATCGTGCACGCTAGGATTACACAATAGTCTATAAAATAACTTTTTCTTTTATCATACATATATTATAATATACTAATTTCTCTCTTACGTCCTTCCAAAATATTAACAAAAAATCCAAACTGAACTTCGAGAATGCTGCCTGACAGAGCAGTCCTCGCGACGCATTAGCTAATAGCGCGGGCAGACGTCGAGTGCTCTTTCCGAATCTGAATATCTCAGTAAATTTTTAACGAATCGATATGAGATTTTCCAAAAAACTTAATTCAACATTCTTGAACAAATCACTCACTGGAAGTTGTTTGAAAGTCGAAGTTACCTAGATACTTTTTACCGGCGAAACCAAGAAAACACAATTATCGAATGACCTCATTTTGCAATTAAACATTATTAAACAATAAGCAATTGTTAACTTTTTCATGACTTCGTAGGCATCGCTAGAGTATTTTGAACATGTCCTGCAAAAATCAACACATTTCAATAACATTTGGCCGAGTTAGAACGATTTAAGTTTTAAAACTTCATTAAATCAGGGAGAATTTTTTCTCTCAATATTTCGTTTTGATTTTGAATTTTTTTTTTTAAGACGACCAGACAATACTTTTACGCGTTTTCGAGCATCGGGCTGGTTATTGCACCCTGCGGGTCAATTGATGTTTTATAAAAAACATTTCTATGCGAGGACAGTCTGAATTGCTGCACTTATAAAATATTTATAAAAAAATTTTGTTTACACATATATATGAAGCGTTGGGTGAAAAAACAACCTAACTCGGAAAATCGTGTTTTGAGATAAATCGATTCACATTTCAAATTTTCACTCCTAAACGTCTGACACCTGACAAAACGGGGTGGCCATGTTTTGAATACATTTTTTTGTTCATATAAAATATGGCCGAAGTGACGCGTCTGCCGCGAATCGCACATTCAAATCTCATTGGTCGCTTTATCCACCATTTTTCTGTCTGGCAAAATTTTGTGTTGCCGGAAGTCCCATTGAGAAGATCACCCCCATGGTATATTCGATATCTGTCAACGGTCGTCAATCTCAGGTTTTGCATTGTAATTTGTAAAGAAAAATATTATTCGAAACACGAGGTCTCACTGGCGAGTGTTCACTGCGTGTGAAGGCCCAGCCGAAGGGTGAGTACTGTGCCTTCACACTCGTAGTCAGCAAACCGTCCATTTGGCCTCTCATATCGAAATGTACTATATCGCTATAATATATAATATGTCATGAAGTGTGTAGCTATCTTCAACAAAAATATAATGCATTATTTTAATTGAAACGGGGAAAGTTAAACCGTGCTAAGTCCAATCAACCGAATTTTATGGGAGAAGCGAAACAACTTTCTAGAGGAACAATTTACAACCGATTGAGTAATTTTTCATGTATGTAGATGGATTAGTTTATTAAACATTGCGCTAAATAAAAGATGGCGCTATATGTACATTGTACATGTAATAATCTAATGGAAATCGCAATGGACTTAGCAACGTTTAGCTTTGCCTGCTGTGTAAATAAAAACAGTACTTAAATCATAAAGAAAATCATCTGAAATACTTCTTTTTATTCATTTTATAAACAGATAACACTATTCAACAGAAAAAGGTACATTTGTAGTATTAGTACATTTCTTTATTTTAAGAATAATACGCCCAATTGAAGCGGAGAAAGATAAATGGTGCTAATTACAATCAACCTGATTTTGTAGGAGAAGCAAACAACTTTTTTATATGTACAATTTACAAGCGATTACATTTTTTTTGTGTAGGTGGATAGGCCAGCTTAATAACCATTGTATGAAGCGATATATGGCGCTTCATGTACATGTAATATTCTAGTGGCAACGGCGATGGACTTAGCACAGCTTATCTTTCCCTGGCATTATAAACATAAACAGTAATAAAGTATTAAGAGAATTATCTGAAATACATATTTTTATTCATTTGGTAAACAAATCACACTATTTAACAGAATTGTTGTATTCATACAACATTTTTTTACATTTATAATAATATCTCCAATTGAAGCGGGGAAAGGTAAACGGTGATAAGTCCAATCAAGTTAATTTTGCAGAAGATGCAAAAAACCTTCCTGTAGGAACAATTTGCAAGCCATTCACTAAATTATTTTTTTATGTGTAAGTAGATGGATCAGCTTTATAACCATTATGTTGAAAAATAGATGACGGTACATGTGCATATCATTCCCATCTATGGGAAACTGCGATGGACTTAGCACCGTTTAGTTTTCCCTGGCATTATAAACAAAAACAGTACATAAATCACAGAAAAAATCTCTGAAATACATATTTTCATTTATTTTATAAACAAATAACACTATTTAACAGGGAAAAAGAACATTTGTATTATTAGTACAAGACTGTCTTATTTTGACAATAACATCTCCAATTGTTAAATACTTGTCAAAATCCTATTACGACCGTCGAATTAAAAAAAAAATATTTTAATAATAATAACATGCAATTAGTATGAATTATTTGAAATTCGATATGATATAGTTTTCAACAGTTTCCAGTTTTTCACATTATGATTGAGATTATTATGTAATTAAACCCCTATTTAAACTTATAGTGTTACAAGACTAGACCATCCACTTCGTTTTGTATATAAAATTCATTCAAATTTTTCGCATAAATACATATATTTCTGGTGTTCTATTTCATTTACAAAAATATCATTCCGTATATTTGGTATAAACATGTAAATATAAGATTATTTACAACATTAAAAGAAACTAAAAAATATTTCCATCAATTGCGATGATACATTAGTATATTTTCTGTAGTGGATCACAAATCAGTACATATACATACTGAATCAATATTAAATTACAGAAAGTATATAATGCCCAGAAAAATTATTACTATATGTGAGAACAGAACAATAAATAGATATGAAAGTATTTAATGTAATGCTCTAAACAGTTTTTTTCAACTGCAATGAGAAATTTCCTGAACTTTGATCTTTTGTGTACGCAATAAAATTACTTGAGATGACGTGAAGTAATGTGCTTTAACAGGTGCATTTTTTCTTGCGATTTAAAAGAACAATAATCGCAAGAAAAATTTCGTCTAATTCCCTCGTGTTCTACACGTTTGTGTCGATTTAAATCACCTAGCCAAATGTAACTTCGAGAACATTTGTCACAATTAAACCTCATTTGCGATGTCTTTAATTTTATTTTCTGATGTATGCGAAGTATATGGTTATTCATGTGTTGCTTCTGTTTGAATTGTTTGCCACAAAAGTTACACCTGAACTGTGGCATGACGCCGCATTCGAATTTTTGATGACTAGTCAAATCTCTTTTATACGTATAACTTCGCGCACACTTGACGCATTTGTATTTATTTTCAGATTCAACCTTTAATGCTCGAATTGTGGAAATCCTTTTGACCTGAAGCATTTCGAACCCTTTCGATAGATTTCTTTGATTATCGCTTGGGTTTGGGTCACATTCCGAACATTGTTTATGCTCTGAAAGTTTAAAAAAATATTTGTTGTTAAATCTTGTGCCGAATATTTTTTTAAATATACTTACTAGAAGTATATAAAGTTTTACCTTCGATAATTTCTTCCTTGATTTCCAAAGTTTCGTCATTGCTGTATTCAATTTCGACAGACAGTATATTGTGATCTTGCCTCTGGTGTTTTAAAGAAGATGCTTGGTACTCCCCTGCTGATCTTATTCTTGATTTATTTAAATCTCTTTTTGACTTCTCTGGAAAAAATAAATGGTAAATTAGACTGTTAGCAGTGAAATAATTTATGACTGTCTTATAAATTCTGGTTTAGGTTTCCAAAATTTTCAATTATTTTACACCAAGGCTGACATCATTATAGCTTTATTTTAACGCCATACAGTTCGTTTTACATTTTGAAGTCATTCAAATGTGTCACGCATACCAATTAAATTTCTGCTGTTATATTTTATTTACGAAATGATCATGCAAACGAACCCTGTAATTGATGTAAAAAATTCTGAGATTTCTATGATGTATGAACATGATAATTCAGTAAGTTTGGTATAAATTTGTAAATACAAATATAAGACTGCTTACAACTATAAAGAGAATTAAAATATATGGAATCAATACGAAATTACAAGAAAGTATCTACAATGTCCAGAAAAATGATTACTTTATTATGTCAGAACAGAATACATTTGTTAATGTATAATCGTGTTTATTTTATAGTAGTAGTAGATATGGGTGGTTTTCCAGAACAGGAAACTTTTGACAAAAGTAACCTTTGAAATAAAAATATTTCAACTTTTCTTTTTTTGACTTGGAATTTCGAAAATTATTACAATCTGATACTCCTCCACGCACTGAAAGGTCCCGGGGTTAACTTGGGCCTACCATTTTGAGAAAAGCCCCCTAATTATTAATACCCAGAAAACTTCTTCGAAAAGTTATTCCTTAAATTGTTTAACATTTTTTTTATAAATAAATATATTATTTATGAAGAAAAACAGCCTGCAAAATATTTTTCAGAAGGTTTGAATCAAGACAAGATCTTTTTCAATTTCCATTTTTTTGTACAATCAACCGTTTTCCACTTATAGCGTTATGAACAATTAAATTTGCACTAGAAATTACATATTTGCAGGTAGATATCTCAGCACCTATTGGAACGAGAAATTTTGAAAAAAAAAAAATTTTATTCTCTTTAGAGAAAATCTAAAAAATCTACTAGGATTAAATAGCTATTAAGTTGATACTGACTTATTTCCTAAAAAGTGACTGTTCTAACAATGACCAGCGTCTACACATAATAAAAATAAGCAACACATTATCTTACTTTATACAGGTTTAAGTCTAAATATTGCCATTTTTGCATTAGAATCATACGAAGGTGTAACATTAGGGTGGTCCAAATTTATACCTGTAAAAATTCGACTTTTGATTTTTGGTGATAAAAACCCTCCATTTTGTTCGTTTTCCGGAAAAAGAAATTCCGTAATTTTTTTTTTTTTTCAACGTTAACCCGTGCCCCCGGGCTTTTGAAATTAACATGGGGTTTTAAATGGGAAAAGCTTGATTTTCAAAAAAATGGAAAAAAGAAGTACTTGTTATACATTAATTGTCAATTAAAGTATTGTCACCTCTTGAGGAGTATTTAAGGAATAATTTCCACCCAATAGCTTTTAATTTCGACACACCTGAACCCCTTTAATTGTGCCTGGAAAATGCCCCAAAAAATGCAAAATAGCAGTTTTCTATCAAATTCATGCTAAAGACGGTATTTTAAAAAAAATTTTCAACATGAATTACTTTTAATCGATAAGTGACGAGTTTTTAAGTATATTTTAAATAATTTTAAATTCTTTATACAATTAGTATTTGTTTAAACAATTTTTTTACCCCTGTAAATCGTGAAAAGTTATTATCTTTCGGAATAAATCGTACAAAGTTGATGAATGTCAAAAGTAGTAGTTCTTGTTTGACTTATTTGGCAATTATTTAAACAATTTTCATTTGTTTAAACAATTTTTTCTCCCTAAAATCGTAAAAAGTTATTATTTTCTGAATATAATGACACAATTAAAGAATGTTGAAAGCCATACATTTTTGAAGGATGTTTGGTAATTATTTAAACAATTTTGATTTGTTTAAACAATTTTTGTTTGTTTAAAAAAATTTTTCTCTGCAAATCGAGAAAATTTATTCTTTTCATCAATTAATGACACAATTAACGAATTTTAAGAATAATATTTGTTTACTTAAGATATTTTGAAATTATTTAAACAGATTCCAACTATCTACATGGGTGATTTTAAGACAAAAAACTATATATACTTTAGGAATTATCTACATGTGAATTATTTTCAGTTCACAGATTCCAATTATCTACGGGGGTGATTTTAAGAAGATAAAACACACTGTACTTTACATCGCGCAGTTGATTTTAATTTTTTAAACAAATTATTATTGTTTAAACAATGTAGGGTATACGTTCTGAGATAAGGAAATACTGTCTATTAAGCGACATAGTGTGAGAGATTCGAAGAATCTAGACTTTTCTCCACCTTTCCTATGAACAGGTGCAAGTGAAGGATTAATAGTTGTTTAAATAATTTAAAAATATCTTAAGCAAAAAAATATTATCCTTAAAATTCGTTAATTGTGTCATTAATTGCTGAAAAGAATAAATTTTCTCGATTTGCAGAGAAAAATTTTTTTAAACAAACAAAAATTTATAATTATTAAATATTCTGTAGAAAAAAATATTACTCTTAAATTCCTTTAATTGTGTCATTAATTCCAGAAAGTAATAATTTTTCACGCTTTACGGGGGAAAAAATTGTTTGAACAAATCAAAATTGTTTAAATGATTACCAAACATCCTTCAAAAATGTATATTATTATTATTATTATTATTATACCATTAAGCCATTTCCCTTTCGGGGTAGGCGTGACTTGCTCGGTTGGAGAATAGTAGTGTGTATATGGGTATATAGGTATAAGGTAGGGAGGAATATAGGTATGAGGTGGATAGGTATATAAGTGTTAGGTATATATATTTTAGATTGATCTGGAATTCTCGTGTTATTTATTTAAATGACACGTTTACTCCGCAACACTGCTCCGACCCAGGTTGCTGATCAATCTCTCTATAGCTTTCAACATTCTTTAATTGTGTCATTATATTCAGAAAATTATAACTTTTTACGATTTTAGGGAGAAAAAATTGCTTAAACAAATGAAAATTGTTTAAATAATTACCAAATAATTTAAACAAGAACTGCTATCGCCAACGGCGATACCACGCTGAAAAAACCAGTTCTCGTCAGATCACTGAAGTCAAGCAGCGTTGGGCGCGGTTAGTACTTGGATGGGTGACCATTGGAGAATACTGCGTGCTGTTGGCTTGTCGTGGGTGTGGTGAGCCCACACTTGTAGTAGTTATTTACTACAAGAAACTATCCACCTAGAAACACTACCCGAATCGGGTAGTGTCACGCCTACCCTGAAAGGGAGATGGCTTAATGGTATACTTACTTCATGTTGAAAATTTTTCTTAAAATACCGTCTTCAGCATGAATTTGATAGAAAACTGCTATTTTGCATTTTTTGGGGCATTTTCCGGGCACACTTAAAAGGGTTCAGTTGAGTCAAAATTAAAAGCTATTGGGTAAAAATAATTCCTTTAATACGCCTCAAGAGGTGACAATACTTTAATTGATAAAAAATGTATAACAAGTACTTCTTTTTTCCATTTTTTTGAAAATCGAGCTTTTCCCATTTAAAACCCCATGTTAATTTCAAAAGCCCGGGGCACGGGTTAACGTTGGAAAAAAAAATTACGGAATTTCTTTTTCCGGAAAACGAACAAAATGGGGGGGTTTTATCACCAAAAATCGAAAGTTGAATTTTTGGACCACCCTAGTGTAACATTCGGATCTAGTTACTTAAAAATTAATGTTTTATTTTATAAAAAAAACTTAACAGAATTGCCAGGAAGTCATCCAAGTGTAAACTCCAGCCGCAAAAAAATCGAAGAAACTGTTTCATCCAGTTTTTAATTACATATACACATTTTAAATAAAAAACGTCTATTGTGAAGTTATAATTTTTAAGATAAGCTTTTGAAAAGTAATGATTAAAATTTTAATTATATTCATCTTATTTATAATAAACTTTCCAAATGTAGGTCACTTAACTTAATAAATATTGTACTTTTATATATTATATTTCGCTTGTGATACAAGTAAATGTGACATAGAACAATAAATCAACAAAATTTAAAAATGATAAAAAATATTTCCTTAATGTTATTACGTCATTTCAAAGGTTTTTTAACATCGGCTATGCGATCATGTCTGCCATTCAGCTGTCCGTTTCTTTCCTAATCGTAGGTGCCAAAAAATTCCCAAAAACGAAGTATAAGATTTTCCGAAACAAAACTTCAAGTGAATTTTTCTTTATAATTTAATTTTTTCATTAATTATTTTTCTTTTCTATTCAAACCTGCGTCAAAATACAATTCAAAATCGATATCAAATTACAATGGCTGAAATTATTCGCTTACCATGTTCAAAGTTGTCTATGAATTCACTAAATTTCACAAAAGATAAAAGAGCTGATAACTTCTAATTTTCAATAATATGATGACAAAAGATAAGCGAAAGAAATATATCTATTGGCAAATTGTACTATCCGCCATTTTTAAAAGTATTGATCTAATAATAAAATTTCTGCATTCAGCACATATAAATATACAAAAAATAATCAAAAACATCGATAAAATAAATTTTATAACTTTACCAAAAAACTGTTACTAGATATATACAGATTAAACTAATCTCAAACCTGAGACGTAATTTCCTATGAAAAACTGGGAAACCATACTCTTATTACATGAAATATCGTGTGTACCGAGAAAGCAAAGTCTTTTTACGGCCGATCGTGTTTGCAATAACTCGGCTACGCCTCAACTACGCCTCGCTTTTGCTAACTCACGTTCGGCCGTAAAAAGTCTAGTTCGCTTCCATGGTGCACAATATACTATTAAAGTAACACACAATACAGTTTTTGCAACTAGTATCAGAAATTTCCAAAAGGTTTAAAGTTACGTATAGGTAATTGAATCACTTGAGATGACGTGAAGTAATATGCCTGTACAAGACAGCCTTCTCTTTTGTGTTATACAAACAATAATCGCAAATGAATTGTTTTGTAATGACCTCATGTTGCACACGTTTATGTCGATTTAAAGCACTTTTCGTAGTGTAGCTTCGAGAACATTTATCACAATTAAGCCTCGTTAGCGATGTCTTATTTGAGTTTGTTTTCTGATGCACGAGATCTATATGGCGCCAAAGGTGTGGTTTATGTTTGAATCTTTTGCCGCATAATTTACACCAGAACCGTGGAATGACGTGACAAACGTATCTTTGATGAAAAGTCAAACTTTTTTTAAAATCATAACTTCGTGCGCATATGTCACACTTGTAATTCTTTTCCGATTTCTCCTTGGAAATTTCGATAATTTCTTCCTTAATTACCAAAGTTTCGTCGTTGCCATATTCAATTTCGCAAGCGACATCCTTTTCTTCATTTTGAGACAACGGATATCCTGATTTATATTCACCTTTTGGCCTTCTTCTTGGTTTTTTCAGATCACTCTTTAATTTCTCTGCAAAAAATAAGAAAAATGTAAATTAGAGTTTTTCAACACCGTCAAACACAGTAATTATGGATCATTTCGGGGTAAATATGGATCAAAAGTTTTACAATTTTGTAAACAATATTCCTGATATATAGTAAAATCTTAGTATAAAAAAATTATACAAAGTATAAATAGCCTTCATCCATAATTATCCACAGTGATCCTTAATTACCCAGGTTGACCGTAGTAAAATAAATTGATTATTATCCTACTTTTATACACACTCATCCCCAGATGTCAAATGTCCAAAAAACGATCAGATGCCCTTTTTCTGAAAAGCAAACGTTTAAGATGCTTTAAAAAAGTCGATAAAATGTGAACCACCTTGACCACCTTGTCAGCCTCGACCTTCAGGTCAATCTTCAAGGTCATTTAAAGGTCAAGACGATTTTTTAAAATAGGAATCCCTATTTTAGACTGCGGACTCGTGAAGAACGGGAAATTGTACGTGAAGAATGGTATTTTAAAATCTTTGATTTTGACCGGTAGAAGGTCATATCAAGGTCAATTATTTAAAAAACGCTTAGAAGCTTTTTTTTTAATTTACTGGTTTTCTGAACAATCTCAACGTTGAAGGTGCTTTTAACAAGTACAAGGTAAGTTGCACAAATTTCGACGACCTTGACTAAATTGACCTTCAAGTGTATTTTCAAGGTTTGTGATGGTCTACGTCATTTTTTTAAATAAAAAAGTTGCAAAAAATGGAAGCACATTGACCCTACTTTTAAGGTAAGCTTCTAAGCGATTTCTAAAAGTCTAAAATCTAAAATCGTCTTGAAATTTAAATGACCTTGAAACTTGACCTGAAGGTTTTTAAATTTTATCGACTTTTTTAAAGCATCTTAAACGATTGCTTTACCCAGAAAACCACGTAAATTCAGAAAAAAGGCATCTGATCGTTTTTTGGACATTTGACCTTGATTTTTGACGTCTCCAAGGTCACAAAAACAAGATTTCGATGATACATTTTTGACGTAAAATGTTCCGCTCTATTCAAATCTGCAGTCAAAAATAGAGGTTTCCATTTTAAAAAATCGTCTTAACCTTGAAAAGTCCTTGAAAATTGACCTCAAGGTCAAAATCAATGAAACAGTTAAATGGCCCCCTATGTCCTGGTCAACTTTTGTATGAACCGTTTTTTATGTAGATTTAGTAGTTTAGAAGATATTTCGACTTATATATTAAAATGGGTCACCCTGTATATATGTACAATTATTATTTTCATTAATATAAAGTTAATAAACTTTCATTAAATGATGTAAAATTATGGTAATATAGAAAGGGATAATTCAGTATATACAAATTTATTACATGCATTTTCAAGATATTGAAAAAAAATCAATAAAAAAGATAAAACTCAAAAAGGATATACGACTTATATCCGGTTTTTAATTTCGTTTTAATTTGGTAACTAAAAATGTAAAACTTAGGTTAGTGTGCGTGTTCAGATTCTAAAGTCATTTTTTGTCTGATAAAATGAATTACCTTGATACACTGGGAATCCCATTTAAGTATCTCCCACTTGAGTCGTTCCGAAAATTGATGTCGCGGCAGTTTCGTGATGAGAGGAGCCGCGGGGCAGAAAGGAAGGATGTACTGAGTCAAGCGTGATAAGAAGCAGGAGGGCCGCACTCTCAGTGCGTTAGTTGCATTAGGTTGCGTCATGTCTCCAAATCCAACAGAAATCGTTCATGCAGCCCTGACTGTTTACGTTCGGAGCGAGCGAATGTTGTGTTCGATTTATGTGAAGGACATTTAGGACCATGCCCGAAACCGCACTTAAATGGGATTCCCAGTGTAGTTATGTAGCTATCAGATAATTTTTCACTTGTGCGACACTTTGATCTAAATTCATAAAAAAATTTGACACCTTGGAATTTAGCGTGCATAAGTCCGGTTTTATGTTTTCAATATGTTCTATCTCTTTTTCTCATTTAAATTCATATAAATGTTTCATATATGTATATTTCTGGTATTCTATTGTATTTAAAAAAAACATGCTGTAAATTTGGTACGAACTTGAAAATACAGGACTGTTTACAACTTTCAAAGGAATAAAAAATTATTTTCTTCTTGTTAGTAGATCACAAACCGGTAAATATTTAATCAATATTATATTAATAGAAGGTATCTAATGCTCAGAAAAATGATTAATTTATTATGTCAGAACAATACATTTGTGAATGTATATTATGGAATACTTAGTAAATAATAAATCATACAAAACCTTCTTATAGACAAAAATAATTCCGGTTTCGAAAACGGATTTCGAAGTACAAACCTTTCTCTAATCTCCGCACAAAAATATTCTATACATCTTATAGAGAGAAAAAGAATTAATTCGAACCATCAGCCATTATTAAGCATTGTCTACTTTCTATCATATTAAATTCTTTGGCCTAACACATTCTTGAGACATCGTTACAGTAAAAAATATGTGTTCTATTTGCGATCCTGTAATTTCATAGGCGCATAAACTTCCTTGCCTGTTTCAAATTCCCTTAAATGATCCACGACTCGTCCTCATACCTGTTTCATGCCTGAATTAATAATAACTTTGTTTAAAAGAGACTACCTTATTCACAAACGACGAATAATATCTTTGAACTCTTTAATCCTAAATATAGTCAGAAACTCTCAGTCGTTTGAAACACTTGTAGCAGGCAGACAAGTCCATGTGATACTGTAAGTTTTAACATTTTACCTAAAGTAGTTTTTTCACAAAAAATGTTAAAATTACACACTGAGCGAAGAATTCCCGTGTAGTTCGGGTTTACACCCTAATAGTTTGGGTGGTTTCTCTATTTTTTTGTTTCACACGAAGGTCTGGCGCGCTTGCACTACTGAGACGTGCAATCACCCCAACCATTCGAGTGCTCACCCGAAACAGCAGCGGCCGAAGTGGTGGGGCGCCCGCCCGAATACTTGGGGAGCTTGCACGAATGATTCGGGTAGTGGCACGTATGATTGAGGTCGTTAGAAAACTCGAATCAATTAAAAATCTTGCACGTTAATGATTAACCAAAGAAAAACCAGATAACTAGTTAGACTTTATTCCACTGACATCTCGCACATGAACAGTAAAATCGGCCTAAACTAGAAACAGTGACATTCGGGAAGAGCCTGATGTTCATCAGCTGCGGCCATTAGCGAACATGCGCAAACGGCGAACGCGCAACATCCAACGCGGTTGACGACTCGAATCTCCCGAATCATTCGTGCAAGCTCCCCAAGTATTCGGGCGGGCGCCCCACCACTTCGGCCGCTGCTGTTTTGGGTGAGCACCTGAATGGTTGGGGTGATCGCACGTCTCAGTAGTGCAAGCGCGCAAAACCTTCGTGTGAAACAAAAAAAAGAGAAACCACCCGAACTACACGGGAATTCTTCGCTCAGTGCACAAAATTACACGTTTTCATGTTCACTTCAAAAATAGTTTTTGTCTACTATTTTCTTTAATTTTCATTATAGAGTGATAAATTTCACAATTTAAAGTTGACTTGATCATTACGTTGTCGTCAGATTCAATTTAAATATATACTTCGTCTGTGTAAAGCCATTTAAATTTATGTCCGAGAAACGTAATTTTTGCTCCCATGCATATTTAAATTTTCCTTAAAATCAAAGAAACAATCACTGATTCACTATAAAGTTCTAAATCAACTCTGAATGAACTACTATTTACTATATTTAAAAATCAGATTTTTGAAAAATATGCTTGCAACACATTTCGGACGAAATTCATTGGACTGGCCCTATATAATAACATAAGACTCTCATTCAAGAAACGGGCCAATTTTTCATATATGCCAGCACATATTTTAGGAGCTGCTAATCTTGAGGCTTGAAAAAGTTGAATGTCAATCGGACTAGAAAAACGGGAAATCATTCAGAAAACCTTTTGCTGGATTTACCAAGAACAAATGTTTGGGCTTCCAGCCGAAAGACATCCAACAGGAGTCTGAAAGGAAAATTGTTGCCGATCTATTATTAGCTTCATAAGGTACTAAAAGTTTCAACAATTCCCTGTTCCATTCCGGCAGTCCAGTATCAATTACAAATTTAAGTCCAAAAGCAGGACCGAAACTTTTATTAATAATTTTGTCTTTAATTTAAATGACCTTTCTAATCGAAGACTGATCAAGGATTTAATATACAAAAGGTCGAGATTGACTCAACATCATCAATTACTTCATTGATATAGGTTCTCCCGATCAAGGAAAATACTAGAGAGGGGTAGCGTACGATCTTGGCCTGAACCAGGTGTGAGGACGAGTCATGGACTGCTCGTTTAAATGTTTTATTTACTTACACATTTCGGGTAAACTATTCCATTTACAAAAGTATAATGCAGTATATAATGTATAATTTTGAGAACAGAAGGCCGTATACAACGCATAAATATTATTTTATTAACTTCGGAACAAATATTGTTCTTTTTTTTCTTTTTACTGGTCAAAATGTCTTAACATAAATTATGGGAGCGAATTCAGTTAACAAAATCTTTAAAAGGAACTAAAAGTATTAACACCTGCTAGCGAATAAAAAAAGTATCATCAATGAATACCTTCACCTAACTATTTATACAAATAAACAAAATGTATGAAAACAAATTCTACATTTAACAATAGGAAATTATGTCGGTATCAGTGGAGAGTAAATGAGGAGTAAGCAAACAAAATGCGATAAATCCATTTTTTAGAAAAATGAATTTACTTATGGTTTTAGCATTTTAGTACTCGAGAAATATGATATTGGCACTTGGTACACACAAAAATTCTATCCTATTAAAATCTCGCTTCAAAAATGTGGTAGCCCTCAAAATATTTAAATTAAAATTCGTTTATTATGTACTTAAGTGTTCCATAATAATATTCTTACTTTTTTTTCAATAATGCGAAAATATTGGATAATCAGTCAGATATTACCTATGTATATGACAAGATTTGAATTTTTCTTCTATCTCTGGTAACTTTGAAATGCAGCGATTGTCTAATTATTAAGGAATCATCTCGAATGATTTTATTATGTTTTTTCCGCTTATTCCTCGCAAATATACTCTTTCGGAATCCTAAAAAAATTAAGTTTATTACATGCAGTAAATCCCAGAAAATTTAATTTGAGCTATAACATAATACAAGCATCTAATCTAATACAAAAAAGAGTTTTTTTAAAACTATTCTGATAAATTTCCTGAGGTTAAAGTTTCTTGTGCGCAATTAAATTACTTGAGATGGCGTGAAGTAATATGGTTTGACAAATGAGCTTTTTCATTAGTTTTAAAATCACAAATATCGCAAGTAAACTGTCGTGAAAAGCCGCCATGTTCTATACGTTTGTGTCGATTTAAGGAACTTATTGCAGAGTAATTTCGAGAACACTTGTCACAATAAACCCTCACTTGCGGTGTCTTTGTGTTTACTTTTTGATGCAAGGCGACTACATGGGTATTCAAATGTTGCTTCTGTTTAAATTGTTTGCCACAAAATTGACATCTGAATTGTGGCATGACGCCGCATTCGAATTTCTTATGACTAATCAAGACTCTTTTATATATATAGCTTCGAGCACACTTGTCACATTTGTACTTCTTTTCAGATTCCATCTTTGATTCTTGAATTTTCGGATTCCTTTTGGCCTGAAGCATTTCGAACCCTTTCGATTGATTTTGTTGATTATCGTTTGGGTTTATGTCACTTTTGAAAAATATTTCATTCTCTGAAAGTTTAACACAATATTACTTTTTTTAATCTTGTGCCGATTTTTGTTGATATACTTACTATGGACTATATAAAATTTTACCTTCGATAATTTCTTCCTTTATTTGCAAAGTTTCATCATTGCTGTATTCAATTTTGTAAGCAGAATCCTTTTCATTATTTTTAAACAGTAGATTGTGGTCTTGCCTCTTGCGTTTTAAAGTAAGAGATGCTTGATACTCCCTTGTTGATTTTATTCTTGATTTATTCAAATCTCTTTTTGACTTTTCTGAAAAAAAAAAAAAAAATGAAAATGATAAATTAGACTTTTTTAGTAGTTAAATAATTCATTACTATCATATAAGTCCTGCTTTAGGTTTCCAAAATTTTCCAGTCCTTCACACCAAGGCTGACATCATTATACCTTCACTGCAACGCCACATACTTTGTTTTGTATTTTTAACTCATTAAAGTGACTCGCATATGACTGAAATTTCTGCTGTTATATTTTATTTAAAAAACGATCATGCAAAAGAACCTTTAACTGATTCAAAAACTGCTGGAATAACAATGAAGTATGAATATGAATATGCAGTAAATTTTGTACGAATTTTTAAATACAAGTACAGAACTGTTTACAATCATAAAATGAAATAAAAATCAATATTAAATTAAAAGAAAAGCATTTACAATGCCCAGGAAAATAGTTACTTTATTTTTTCAGAACAGAATACATTAGTTAATATACATTCATGTATATTTTATAGTAGTAGTAAATATAAGTGGTTTTACAGAAAAAGGGCACTTTTGAGAAAAGTAACTTTTAAAATAAAAATATTTGAAAGTTTCTTTTTTCATTAGTGCAGTTCATTGACACAAAGAAGAGGAGACTTGCAAATAATCGAGCCTAAATATCAGTTTTAGGCGTTTATGTTCAAGAATTTCGAAAATTATCATCACAATCTAATACTTCTCTATCCACTGAAGGGTCTTGGCGGTAACTGTAGCTTAAAATGTCGACAAAAGCTCCATAATTATTAATATTTCGAAAAACTATTTGAGAAGTTATTCCTTGAATTGTTAAACAATTTTTTTATAAATAAATACATTATTCATAAAAAATATACTGTAGAATATCTTTTAGAAGGTTTGAATAAAGATAAGATCTTTTTCCGTTTACACTTTTTTGTACATGCAACTGTTATTCCAGTTATAGCGTTATAAACAATTAAAATTGCACTAAAAATAACGTCTCTGCAGGTAGATATCGCAGCCCCTATTGGCCCGAGGAATTTTGAAAAACATAACAATTTTCATGCAACATGAGTATGTTTTCCTCGCTTACTGGGCGTGGGTGTAGTGAGCCCACACTTGCAGTTATTTATAACTACAAGAAAACTATCCACCTAGAAACACTACCCGAATCGGGTAGTGTCACGCCTACCCTGAAAGGGAAATAGCTTAATGGTATACTGGCGTGGTGTGAAGCAGCAAAGTAGGTCGTTGTTGGCGTTGAGGTACTTTACCGGCCTAGGCCGATAAAGTGCACTTTATTGTACGCGGGAAATGCGCCCGCATGCGCGTTTGTTATTTCGACCCACGCGCACTGTTCTGCGCTCCTGATTAACACTTATTTAATCGTTTAAAAAAACTATAGAGTGAGGGGGGCGATAATTTCGCAACTGCCTAGGGCGGCAAATTGTCTTAATCCGCCACTGTGGAAGAATTGAACAGTTTTTTCGAGAAAATATTCATATCTACTGATTTTAAATAGCCTTTCGTTTGACATTAACTTACTTCTTAAAAAGTGACCGTTCTAATAACGGCCGGCGCACAGTGGGAGGAATCGGGAATTTACTGTTCATGATCCACTACAGCCCATAATGCTTGACCGATTTTGATATATTTTTTTATAAATGCTCAGGATTAAATCTTGCAGAACGGCTTCAGACCCGATTTTTTAATTTCACCCTGTGGAGTTTATTATTTTAACAAATAGAACGTCAAAATTGGACATTTTACGATTATTATTTGTTTTCTCTGAAGAAAAGACTTATGAGAAATCACTATCCATCAGATTTATTACAGATACACTTTAGGAACATAAATATTTAGTTTAAGATTTAGGCCAATTGTTATAAACAATTATTTTCATAGGGTGCTCAACTGCAACACAATACTTTATCTTGATGAAAAATGCCTAAATATCTCGTAGAAGTAGTATTCAGAGTGGAAAATAACCATTAGTTGACCATTATCATTATTATAAATATTCTAAGAAACGAATTGTATTTTTTCTAAGTTATATTTTTCTCATCCAAAAACTTTCAGATTAATCCTAAATTATGATAAGTATCTGCAGAAAAATATAAGTCTTCAATATTTGTATTGTTAATAACAATATTATGAACAAATATAGAAATTTAGCGTTTTTCATTGGGAAAAAATGTATTTTTTTTTGATAAATCATGTTGCAGCTGTCTCGGTGGTTGTATTTCATCAAGAAAGTGTGACACCAACTCGCAATTTGTTAATTTTAACAACAATATTTGAAATAAACAATCATCTATTGAAATAATTCTTGATATTATTATTAAATAATAATAGCAAATTGTAACTTTTATGAACAAAATATTCAAGAAAAATTATTTTGCTATATTGGGTCAGGTAAGGTGTATCATAAGTTTATGAATTTGCCTATATTCTTAGGCAAAGAGAATTATTATCTCTTCTTCTGAATGAAGTCTTCCATTGTTGCTAATCGAGAATGCTGGTATTGCACAATAATTCTTGAAGAGTGAATATTATACTAAATTTGGACGTTATTGACTTTTAATAATTTAAAATAATGTATTTTTGCTTAATACTATTCTTGCATTGCAAGCATGTTACTATTTTTTATATTTTATTCAAATTTATTAATAATTTGAAGCTGCTTACCACGCTAGTCGCTTAATTTATATTTTGCTTTACAAAAATATTTCCGCATAAGTATAATTGATGAAAAAACCTCTTATTTCCATAGCAAAATAATTTTTTTTAAAAATATTTTGTTTATAAAAGTTGCAATTTTTCATTATTATTTAATAATAATATTAATCAAGAATTACTGACAAATTTACTTATTTAAGTACAACTATCAAGATGCATTAAAATAATCATTACGAAAAAACCGCTTATTTAGACGTAAAATTGCCATAGATGACTGCTTATTTAAAATATTGTTAATGACAATAACAATTGCGAGTTGGTGCCACACTTTCTTCATAATATATAAACACTGAGATAGCTGCAACATGATTCAGTAGAAAAAATACTTTTTCCCGATGGAAAACGTTAAATTTTTTTATTTGTTCATAAGATTGTAATGAACAATACAAATATTTAACATTTATATTTTTCTGCAGCTATTTATTATAATTTAGAATTACTTTGAGAGTTATTTGATGAGAAAAACCTTACTTCGAAAAAAATAGAATTTGTTTATTAGAATATTTATAATAATGGTAATTGTTAACTAATGGTCATTTTCTACTCTGCATACGACTCCGACGGCCAATGGCGATACCACGCTGGAAACACCAGTTCTCGTAAGATCACTGAAGTTAAGCATTGTTGGGCGCGTTTAGTACTTGGATGGGTAACCGTTCAGGAATACCTGCGTGCTGTTGGCCCGTCGTGGGTGTGGTGGACCCACATTGGTAGTAAATATCCACCTAGAAACACTACCCGAATCGGGTAGTGAGGCAATGAACTTTCGAGTTCGAACTGCTAATCAATGTATGTATGTATACGACTCCGACGAGATATTTAGGCATTTTTAATCAAGATAAAGGTTTTTGTTGCGGTTGAGCACCTTAGGAAGATAATTATTTATATAAATTGTTTATAACAATTAGATTGAATCTTAAACTGAATATTTATGTTCCTGAAGTGTATCTGCAATAAATCTAATGGATACCGACTTGTTTTAAGTCTTTTCTTCGGAGGAAACAAATAATATTCGTAAAATGTCCAATTTTGACGGTCTTTTTGTTTAAATAATAAATTCCACAGACTGAAATTAAAAAATCGGGCCTGAATCTGTTCTAAACAATTTAATCCTGAGCATTTCTAAAAAAAAATCGGTCAAGAATTGTGGGCTGTAGTGGATTATGAAGAGTAAATTTCCGATCCCTCCCACTGTGCGGCGTCTATACATATAATAAAGATAAGGAACACTTTATCTTAGTTTATATAGGTTTAAATCTAAATCTGGTAATATTTACATTAGAATCATAAATATACGTAACATACGGATCTAGTTATTTAAAAACTGAGGTTTTATTGGATAAAAAACTCAACAGAATTTCCAGAAAGGCATCCAAATGTAAACTTCGGCCGCAAGAAAATCAGAGAAACTGTTTCATCCAGTTTTTAATTACGTATACACATGTTAAATTAAAAACGTCTATTGTGAAGTTATAGTTTTAGAGATAAACTTTTGGAAGGTGATGATTAAAATACTCATTATACTGATCTTATTTATAATAAGCTTTCCTAAAGTTGGTCCCTTAACTTAATCAATGTTCACTTTAATATATATCTATGAATATTATATTTCACTTGTGATACACCTAAATGTAACAAAGAAGAATAAATCAACACAATTTTAATATGATTGGAAATGTTTCATCAATTTTATTAAGTCACTCCAAAGATTCTTTTAACATCAGCTGCGCGAATATGTCAGCGATTTAGCTGTCGGTTTTTTAGGCTTTTCTATGCAATTTAATTTCTGAGGTACAGTGTATTATTTGAACGACCTCTATTTACACGGTCATGATGATTTATTTTGAAAAATACTGCTTTTATATGAAAAAATGCCACAGAAAAATGTTATGTTTCGTAAAAATACAAATTTTTATGTCAATAATTGTTGGTGAAATCATTATTTTCCGATAAAATCGAACAAAAATGAAAATCACGCGGATTATTCATGATTTTGGTAAAAAAGCGAACTATACATTAAAAGCATGTATTTAAAAAGAAATATTGCACACAAAAAATATAGACCTCGATAAATTACACATTTGTTCTGTGAAACATATTTTCATTTAGTCAAGAGTTTAGTGACATTAGTTTTTACGATGAAAACAAAAAGTTCCTTGTAGCTGTTACAATTCATGAAGAAAGGTATATGATATTTCATAATGAACTTCTTTCTTTTTTGTTTTTATCTGGAATTGTTCTCTAAACCTTCTACGCGAAAAACCCAAAAAACCGAGGGTCAACATTTTTTTAAATCAAAATTAATTATTGTTTGAAAACTATTGATTGTAGAGAAACATGTATAGAACCCAAATAGTTGTGAGTGTTGAGGATCTTTAAGCCTATTATAAAAGTGCATCATAAAAAATAGCTATCTCAATAAATTAGAAAAAATACAGAGAACTTTTGGTTTTCATCGTAAAAGCTAGTGCTGCTCTTAAATTATTAACAACATGAAAAAATAATTCACCGATAAAATATTTAATTTATTGAAATCTATATTTTTTGTGTTTAATATTTTTCTCTGGAATGCATACTGTTCGAGTTATAGTTCGATTTTGGAACAAAGTGATGAAAAATCAGCGTGATTTTAATTTTTAGTTAATTTTATCAAAGAAAAATGATTTTACCAAAAAATATTATAAACGGTACCTCAGAAACTAAAACGCACAGAAAAGCCCCTCAGACTTTTTTTTTAAAGTCTCTCAGGCTTTTCAAAAAGCATTTTTAGCCTTCTAAATATTTATGCCAAATAACTTATATACCTTAAAACCTTATACAAAATCGAGATCGCTGAACTTGAAAATTAAAAATGATCATGTCTTTCAGCTTTGGTGAAATTTAATGAATTTATAGACAACTCTGAAGATGACCTAATTTTTTTAGTTTTTGACATAAATTTATGGTAAATTTTTTTCCTAAAATTACTCTCTGGAATGAATAAATTCAGCCATTAAAATTTTGAATCGGTTATAAATTGACTTTTTGATGCAGGCTTGATAAGAAAAGCAAAATTGACAAACAATAAAATAAAAAAAATCACGTAAAGTCTTTTTGCGCCTACCACCATGAAAAAAATCTACAGCTAAATCGTTGACAAGTTCGCGCAAAATTTTCTCTAGAATTAAATAAAATAATCTTTAGAATGACCGGTGGGGGGGGGGG
>CAKNYM010050085.1:0-57269 GCA_932195095.1 Andricus curvator
ACTCTGATCTATATTAGTTACATTACAGAATTCCATAATTGTTACATATACTTACAGTAACAGAGTTACAGAGGAGTGTGAACTTTACGTTCCGTTCTTGGAACATATGGGACATTCTAGTGACGTAACAGTTATATCACTCTGTGATATGCCAGTTATATAAGAGAATCCCAGAACTGTTACGTATCCTCACAGTAACAGCGTTACCAAAGAGTGTTACCTTTATGTTCCGTTCCTGGAACACGTGTGGCATTCTAGTGACATTTCTATCACTCTGATCTATATTAGTTACATTACAGAATTCCAGAATTGTTACATATCCTTACAGTAACAGAATTACAGATCAGTATGAACTGTATGTTCCATTCCTGGAACACGTGTGACATTCTAGTGACATTTCTATCACTCTGATCTATATTAGTTACATTACAGAATTCCAGAATTGTTACATATCCTTACAGTAACAGAGTTACAGATCAGTATGAACTGTATGTTCCGTTCCTGGAAAACGTGTGACATTCTAGTGACATTTCTATCACTCTTATCTATATTAGTTACATTACAGAATCCCAGAACTGTTACGTATCCGTACAGTAACAGCGTTACAAAACAGTGTGACCTTTATGTTCCGTTCCTGGAACACGTGTGATATTCTAGTGACATTTCTATCACTCTGATCTATATTAGTTACATTACAGAATTCCAGAATTGTTACATATCCTTACAGTAACAGAGTTACAGATCAGTATGAACTGTATGTTCCGTTCCTGGAAGACGTGTGATATTCTAGTGACATTTCTATAACTCTGATCTATATTAGTTACATTACAGAATTCCAGAATTTTTACATATACTTACAGTAACAGAATTACAGAGCAGTGTGAACTTTACGTTCCGTTCTTGGAACAATTGTGACATTCTAGTGACATAGCAGTTCTATCACTCTGTTCTATACTAGTTACACAATAGGATTCCAGAACTGTTACGTATCCTTACAGTAACAGCGTCACTGAACAGTGTGACCTTTATATTCCGTTCTTGGAACACGTGTGACATTCTAGTTACATAACAGTTCTATCACTGTGACATATATCAGTTACATTACAGAATTCCGGAACTGTTACATATCCTTACAGTAACAGCGTTACAGTACAGTGTGACCTTTATATTCTGTAATTTTTATGGCACACGATTGTAACAATGTCATGTATATATGTTCCCTTTTTGTTATGTAACATTTACAGAACGTGTCCGCTGGGATTAAGTTTTCACGTACACTGCTTTATCGACCTGTATATTAAATATAATACACACGTATATTAAATTTGCTGCACTAATATATGTTAAATTTCAGTAGCGGTATGGCATATTTGCTTTACACACATGTATATTAAACCTCATACAGATTTTTCGAACAGTGTAGAACATGCGCGGAGAGTAAAGTGCATGAAAAGAACATGGCGAATAGTGATATAGATATAATTATGATATAGACGATTTTCTCAAAATATCAGTTTGGCGTATAATCCCTTTTTCCAACAAAGAGCTCAGTTATTGAATGCGTGATAGAAATATGAGAGTATTATGATCATAGATCAGGAATACCTTTATTCTTTATAAGTACGGACCTCTGGAGTGAATAGCTACCTGTGGTTTTGAGAGTCTCTTAAATTATATATTACTGTGCTGTTCATCAAATAAAAACAAAACATCATAATACATAGATCTCATTTTGTCGATAAGTGCAGTGGTATTGTGAGTCATAGCAAAGTATGATCTATTCTCAAAAATATAGAAATTCAAACTGGCGCAGTTCGAGTTGTTGTATAGATCATTTCCTGTTTGGCGTTTCGTAATTTTTGTTAATCAAGCTAAAAGAACCGCCAATTTTAATCACTGTTAAATATCACTAGGATTCAAATCCGTGACTTCTGGATTAAAGTTGACCCTCGGTCGAATTGGTTCTAATCGTTGCAAAATAATTCTGCCATAAGAGATAGTATTTTTGATTAACGATATTCACGTGCTTGTCAATAACACAAATTTCCACTTCGCATGGTGATATCGGCTGATGCTCGACTCAAGTGAGTGACAGGCGCGGTCGACATAGTTGGATGCTACAAACCCCGCGACGCTCTTGTCCTCTCGAGGTACATTGTAAATGTCTATCGTGTCAAATGCAAGCAAATTGGGATACGCAATTTCCCTGTAATGGCAATGGTTATAACCTATTTTTTGAGAAAGAAAATCTTCATAGCACTTCTACTTATGATTCAGATACACAAAAAAGCACCCAGAAGAAATTTTAATGTTGCTTGGAACCTTCAACACGGAAAGTTAAAATCCACTGACTGTCTGTTCAGTTAGCACAACCACTTTATCATATTAAGTTTGTCAATATTGCATAACTTAGTGCTAATTTTGTACCGCATAAAAAATTTTTGTGTTTTTCAATTTTTTGGAAAAAACGTGTGGTGTCCTTTGGCCGAGCTTTAAGCTGGCAAGACCACACATGAAATAATGCAAAATTCTTATTTTTCAGTATTGCATAATTTAGCGCTAATTTTGTACCAAATTAAAAAATTGTGTGCTTTTCAATTTTTTGGGAAAAACGTGTGGTTTCCTTTGGCCGAACGGTAAGCTGACATGACCACACATGAAGTAATACAAAATTCTTATTTTTCAATATTGCATAATTTAGTGCTAATTTTGTGCTAATTTTGTACCACATTAAAAAATTTGTTGCTTTTCAATTTTTTCGAAAAAACGTGTGGTTTCCTTTGGCTAAACATTAAGCTGGTATGAACAGACTATAAAATACATGAAATACTGCAAAAATTGAAGTTGTCAATATGTCATAACTTCGTGCTAAATTAATACAGTTAAGTTACATCAACAAGAATTTTCAAAAACTAACCCCTACTACTGAAAAACTACCCTCACGAGAAAAGTATGCACTTCACGCGAAATTAAGTACGACAAAGTTTTTGTTTAATTTGGGCTCTCCAGAGACATTAAGAATGATTTTTTAAAACGAAACTCTAACACTGAAAATCGACCCTCAAACAAAAATGAGACATTCTAAAATTTTGTCTAAAAAAAGTATATGCGAAATTTTTTCTTTTTTCGGGTTTGTTCTTGGAAAAAAAATTTTAAACCTCTATAACTTTTGACCTCATTGAGTCATTTTTAATTTCTTTCCAGTTGCTGGTATAAGCAGAAAGCGTAAAAAACAAAGTTTTTCCAAAAAATTCTGCTAATATAAGTAACACATCTTGTCAGTTTTATGTGGGTAAACCAAATGTATGGTTAGTTTATCCTTAAAAAAGGAAAAATTCAACAAAAATGAAACTTACAGACCGGAAATAATTCTTCGTCAAACGGAACTTACTTGAAGAAATATTAAATTTTAAAACCTTCTGAAAGTTCCGTTTTATGTGAATACAATTTAAATTTATTTTTAAAAAATGCCCAATTTTTTAACAAACTGCATTACTTTCTTATGTATCAAATTTATTTCCTTCAAGTTATGGATTATTGTTAAAACAATTTTTTTATAAAATAGATCCTGCAAAATAATATAACAAGGTTAATCGTGAGGTAAATAATTTTTTTGTATATGCTTTTAAAAATTCTTCAAAAATTCTTGTAGTAACAGAATTTTTTTCTAATTAACAATAAAGCAGACTGTAAGTTTTGCAGAAGTTTGTCAAATTAAAATTTTTAAGGAAAAGTTATTAGAATTTGCTAAGGTCTTCGTAAATAAAGAAGAACTGCTGATTTTGACCCCCGCTCAGTACAAAGGAACCCCTCAATTCAGAAGAATGGAGTAATAAATAATCTGTCGAGCTGAGGGATCGTGGCCACAGAACTGTGTCATAAAACCCTTAGAATTGGACCACATTGTAAACGCTTAAACTTTGTGTACTTTCCTACTTAGGAGCCCTGGCTTTATTCTAAATTTATGCAAGGGCGGATCCAGAATTTTTTTTCGTTCGAGGCGATTATGAATTTTCTTGAACGATGTATGTGAGAAGGGAGGGGGACGGCTCCCCAATTATTTAAAATAAATTCCATATTATTTATATTTTTCAATTATAGATTCATAATTTTAGTTTAAAATTAAACTTTTCTGTAGAAAATTCGTCTTTCAGGCTTGAAAATTTAACAATTTGGTAGAAAATTCAATTGTTTTGTAAAAAATTTACATTTTCTATATTGAAAATTATTATTTTTCGATGAAAATTTAACTGTTTCATTTTTGCTTAAAACTGATATTTTTTAGATTAAAAACTCCTGTTTGGTTGAAAAATAATCTTTTTTGGTAAAAAATGCAACTGTTTGGTTGAAAATTAATCTGTTTCTGTGGAAGATTCAACTATTTTGTTAAAAATTCATATTTTTTGTTTGAATCTATTTTTTTTATTTAAAATTATAGTCTTTTTTGTTGAAATATCAACTATTATATTTTTTATAAAAATTTATATTTTCAGGTTAGAAATGGATTTTGTCAAAAAAAATTTGTTTGAGTTCAAACTAATTTTTTAACTAAAAATTTAAATATTTGATTGAACATAAACTTTTTTGTCGAGACTTCATATTTTCTGGTTGTAAATTCAACTGTTTTGTATAGAAAATTCATCTTTTTGGCCTTGGAAAATCAGCAGTTTGGTAGAAAATTCAACTATGTGGTAGAAAATTCAACTGCTTTGTAGAAGATTCTACATTTTTCGTTTTTGGTTGAAAATAGATTTTTTCAGTTTCGTAATTCAACTATTTGGTTTCAAATTTATGTAGTTTGTTGAAAATTCGTTTTTTGCAGGGAAAAAATTGATCTCTTCGGTTTAAAATTCAACTATTTTGGTTAGAAATGTATTTCGTTGAGATTTTATATTTTGTGGTAAAAAATATGTTCTTGGTTGAAAATGCAACTATTTGGTTAAAAATTTATGAATTTTATAGAGACTTCGTCTTTTTTAGTAGACATTTACTTTTTTTGGTTGACAATTTATCTTTTTCGTTGGAAATTCAACTATTTTTTTATGTATTTCACTATTTCCTTCAAAATTGGTGTATTTTGTTGATCATTCGTCTTTTATAGTGAAAAATTAACCCTAGAACCCAACTATCAATTTTTTGCCTTCTAACCCCACAGTAAGGTACCCAGTCAGAAATGGATGGTCGATTTGACGTCGAATCAACGTCGTTTTTTGATGTCGAAAAATCATCGACATTTTCGTCGATTCGACGATATTATGTCGCCCAATTCAACGTCGTATAGACGTCGAATTAATGACCGCATCGACGTCGTATTATTAATCGTTCCGACGTCTAATTTACTATAATTTCGACGGTACAAAAAGTAGTGCAGTAGTTATGAAAACATAAACGAGATCCCAAACAGAATCCCATTTATTTTTCCACGAATGAAAAGCAATATGAATAAGTTGATCGACACTTTTGTAATGATTACATGAGAAAATAAATGAAAAAGGAAATGAAATTGAAAAATTAATGTCATTTTATTTCATTTATAATGATTTTTATAGTTAATGCAATCTTATTATTTAGTTTTTCCGCGTTTTTCAAATCTTCCGTCATCTTGTTTTCGCCTGGGAGCATTTTTTAACCAAGCTTTGGTCGCTTCCTCCACTGCACTTAAGTTACAATCTGAATTGCATACAAGAAAAGCACCTGCAACAATTTTATTATGTTTTTCAATAATGACTCAGTTATAAGCTTTTTATGCATGTTAAGAAAAATAATTAATTGGAACAGTAATAATGTTGAACAAATCTCTTGAAGGAAAACAATCAACGTTTAATAATTTATGGTCTAATAAATATTATTCCTTTGATTTCGAAGAAATGGAAGAATTGTTAAAAAAGTAAAAAATGTCTAATGCGAAATAAAATCCAACTACAACTCGCTGCTGGCAGAGTTGGCGAAACGTTGGTAGTAGGATTTTGGAATTTGTCCAAATGAACCGAATTTGACTTTAATGACAGAGTTGATGGGCAGCGGGACTCCGATGCCAGAATTCGATCGGATCTCTCTTTTTGTCAGGTGAGATAGAGAAAAAGGTGTGATCTTTTCAAAACGAGTTTCATTTAGATCCCTCTTTTTGCTTTATGTGATAGACGGAGAGGGTCCGATCATTTAGACACGGAGAATCCTACTTATCAGTTTGAAACTATCGGACCTTCTTTGCCTACTTCATAAGACAGAGAGAGTGATCCAAACGAAAGTCATTTTAAAAGAATCACACTTTTTTCTCTATCTCACTTGGCAGAAAGAGAGATCCGATTAAATCCTGGTATCAACCTGCAGAGTCAGGGTGGCCACTATTTTTTAAGTTTTCATCTCCCGGCTTTCTTCTGGTTCTTCCGGTAAATATTTATGATTTCTCCTAGTTCAGAAAAATATTTACTCTCTTTGCGAAAACCGCAGGTTTTTCATATATGATTTGACAAATTTTTATAAAATCAAAAAATAAATTGAATTATTCTAAAAAAAAAATCGATATAAATGTAGTTTTAAATGAGAAGCATGCAGATTAAAATATTTTCCACTCCGGAACGTTATAACTTAAACGAATACGAACTTCATTTAAAACAAAAAAAAGTTTAGTCAACATATGAAAACATATGAAAACTTTTTATATTGAAACCCTTTAAAATTTCAATTATTTGAAGTAAATTTATATTGCTTGAAAATTGATAATTTTAAAATTGTAAATGATACTTTCCAAAATTCAACAAACTCAATTTTAATTGAAAAATTAAAATCTATAAAAGGAAAAAATTGAAAATTTAGCGTTCAACATGAAAATTTAGAATTTTAAAATTGTAGCCATTTAAAATTACCAAATTATTCAATTACTGATTATCTATTTAAGAAAGTTTAATTTTATCTTATTTAATTTGTAACTTATTTTAGAATTATTATTCATTCTTGAAATTTTGCAATGAAATATTTTTTATTTGGAAAGGCTTTGTTGGTTTAAATCTTCAACTAAAAATAAAGCAACTTTAAGATATTATGTTATAAAAATTAAAAATAGAAAAAAAATACAAAACAATTAAGATTGCTGTAATAGGATTCCAAATTTTTTAATTGTACAAATTTAAGCCTTTCAATTCGAAATTGCTTTATACTTACATTCGAAATGATTAAATTCAAAACTATCAAGACTTTATTAATATGAAATTTTCAAATGTTTCATAGCGGCGATTGTCCTGACATTTCAAATATTTGAATTTGTAACTACAATTATGAAATTTAAGATTCAAACCCTCCAAAAAATAGTCTAAAATTCAATTTTCCGAATGAACTTTAAATTGAAGGCCTCAAATAATAAACTGCGCTTTCGTTTTTTGAACGATTAATAGGAGTTTGGCTTTGTTTTGGCGGACACTTTAAAAATGTGGAATAATTGATTCATTATATCTTGGTTACTAAAAGTAAATAATTTTTATTTGATTCAACAATAAATAATTTTTGAATAAATATGAATTGCATTGAGCCACGATAGTAAAATGTCACATACACGTTAGGCGACGGTTACGACGTCGATGCGAAGTCTGATCGATGCGACGTCACCATTTTGACTGGGTACAATCGTTCACCAACTGTCTCATTTGCGTAAAATACTTCCCATATGTGCGAATACGGTTAAATTACACATGAATATCTTCGATTTTTAATAACGAAGAGAATAGGGAGAGAAGGGGTTTGGTCAAATCTGAAAATTTCTCAGGAATTAATAGAGTAGTTCGAACTTCAAACACGAAGTTACGAATTTTCAAATAAAAAAGATTAATTCACAACAAAAAATGTAATACGTGATATTGTAACCAAGGAGTGATTTTCATTTTGAATAAAAGTCAGTTGAATTTAACCAAAAAGACAAATCTTCAACAAACTATTTGAATCCTCAACAAAAAAAGATTTTTCAGTCAATAAAGTAAAACAATTTTGATCGATAGTGAGAAATTTTCAAGTCAAAGAAGATGAATTTTCAACATAGAAGATATTTATTGCTACAAAAATGACATTTCAACCAAATACATAAATTTTAAATAAAATAGTTGAATTTTCAACCAGAAAGATAAATTTTCAACCAAAAAATTAATTCTCTACTAAAAAAGACAAATTCTGAATAAAATGCGTACCAGGAACATATTTTTTTACCGCAAAAGATGAAATTTCAACAAAATACATACATTTCTAACCAAAGCATTGAGTTTGAAACCAAGAAGATCAATTTTTCTCTCAAAAGGACTAATCTTCAACAAATTACATAAATTTTCAACCAAATTGTTGAAATTTTAAACTCAAAAAAATTTATTTTTAGCAAAAAAAGAAATAGTTAAATTTTTATTTTAAAAAATTACTTTGAACTCAAAAAAGAAATTTTCAACAAAATACATACATTTCTAAAAAAATAGAAGAATCTTCAATAAATAAATTAATTTTTAGGAATGTAGTTCAATTTTCAATCCAGGAGTTCAATCTAAAAATATAAATTTTCAATAAAAAATATAATAGTCGATATTTCAACAAAAGTGTTATATTTTCAATAAAAAATAATTGAATATAACCAAAAAATATGAATTTTCAACAAAATAGTTGAATCCTACACCGAAACAGATTAATTTTCAACCAGTTATATTCTTTACCAAAAAAGATGATTTTTCAACCAAGTAGTTACATTTTTAATCTTAATTAGGCACATCCCCAAATATGCACGTGCTTTCAGGTTTTTTTTATAAATATGAACATTATGATTGAAAAAATATAAATAAAGTGAAATTTATCGCCTTATTATATTCAATTTTAAAAGTTGTTTTGAATCATTGGAGAGCCCTTCCCCCTTTTCACATACATTCGCTGAAGAAAATTCACAATCGCCCCGAATGAAAAAAGTCTGGATCCGCCCTTGCATAAATTTAGAGTAAATGCCAACGTTCCTAAGTAGGAAAAAAAGGAAGTTTAACGACATTAACGTTTGCCACAGATATAGATTTGAAACTTTTGTGATTAATTTAAAAAAAATCTGCCCGCTTCGCGGGCACATTCTCATCGCGCGCTTCGCGCGCGGCTCGCTCCGCCCGCAAGTTTGAGCGCGCCTAGGGCGCGCGACTGTTGGATCTCGCACTTCGCGCTCGATCATATATTTATCTCGCGCTTCGCGCTCGATTATGTATTCACCTCGCGCTACGCGCTCGGGCGTATTTACATCGCGCTTTACGCTCGGCTCCTCTAGATTTTTGAACTTCGTGTTCGACTTCGATGAAAAGAAAAAGTTTTGTTTGCAAATATTATAAAATTATCAAAACCTCTACATATGAAGTGATTGTTAAATTTGTTTTTATTTTATACTGAAAAGGAACTTTATTTACTCAAGGTTCTATCGAACTTAAGGAACACATTCTCATCCAGACACTCGCCCTTCGCGCTCGATATTTGATTTGAAAATCATTTGAACCGTATGATAGAAACAAAAAAGTTTGAGCGCACTTACGGCGTGCGATTTGGTAAATACACTGAGCGCGCAGTTTGTGCTTCGTGTTATATGTTCTTCATATACAAATTACTAAATTTGTATTTGATTTCAAATGAAAAGTAATGATATAATTCAGGCGACAAATTTTATTAGTTAACATTTTATTTTAGCTTGTGCCGTTTATCAAAAAAGTTAATTTTTTCATTTTGAATATATTCTTACCACAAAAATTGATTACGGGTTTGTAAGTGTTTTTTGAATGCACAATTTTTGTTCATTTATATGTTTTCGTACCTTGCATTGTTTTTTCAAAAATTTGATTTTTTTTACTGTCAATGTTATTTTCACGAATAAAACAAAAACCACGCATCCTATCGAAACATGAGTCACAATAAATTTGTACCTCTTCCTTGGATGAACAAATTCTGTTTCGGTCATTTTTTCGTAGCTGGTAATATTTGTCTGAAAATTTGATTTTTCTATTTTCAATGCTGTTTTTTACGAATAAAACAAAAACTACGCGTCATATCAAAAAGTGAATGATAAGAAATTTATAGATCTTTTTTAGGTGCACAATTTTGGTCAGATGATCTTTTCTGGTATCTTGCATAGTTTGACAGCAAAATGGCTTTTTTGATTTTTCATTAATTTTTTGTGCGACCAAAATTTGAATTTTTTATTTTTCAAAAAATTCAAAATGTTGTTATGAAAATATTATAGGGTATTCAGGAATCAACGTTTTTCTCCTCTTGACTTTTTTTGATATCGTGCGTTTTTCGGCTTAAAATGTTCATTTTCGTTTGTTTTTTTGGAATTTTGGAAATGCTATAACTCCAGTAATTTTTTTTTATCACGAAAAGTCATAAAAATATTTTGTTCGTCATTTTGCGTACTACTAATAACCGTACATAGAATTTTCAAATCTTCAAAAAAAGTGGTCTCAAAAATTTTCAAAATGTGCTCACTTTTTGGATTTCCATTCAAAATAGCTGGTTAAAGAACTCGTTCTCTATTTTTCGGCCATAAAAAAGTGTGCCAAAGCTCAATCAAATCTGATCATTTTTTCGAAAGTTATCGTGGCTACAGACAGACAGACAGACTACAGACTACAGACTACAGACAGACAGACACCTTGGTAAAAATCGTTTTTTCTAGCTCAGGGGGTCTCAAAACGTGGAGATTTGATGAAAACCGACTATGTCAAATTTTACATAAAACCAATACCTTCTCATTAGAATGAGAATGTAAAAAACTAAGAGTGAAATCAAAAAACTAAAATACCTTTAGGTTCGTCTCAGAAATATCTAGGTGTGGATTCTTCCCTTTTTGTTTAAACAATTTGTTAAGGAATTACATAATTTTATGTATTTAAGCAATTATTATAAACAAACTAAGCATCGTTGCATAATTTTTATCTGTTCATATTTTTTCGTAGCTTGCATATTTTTACTGAAAAATATAATTTTTTATTTTTCATATTTTTTTTTTGTGGTTAAAACCAGAACCATTGGTCAAAAAATTTGAATTTTAGATTTTTCGAAAAAATTCAAAAAAATTTTATGACAATATTGTAGGGCTTGCAAAAAGCAATGTTCTTCATCTCTTTATTTTTTTTCCTTATCTTGCGTTGTTTGGCTAAAAATTTTAATTTTCGTTTGTTTTTTTGAAAATTCTATAACTCTGATAATTTTTTTGTTTAGGAAAAAAAATCTTAGTGATAAATTGTTGACCTTTCTGAGTACTACAAATAGTCACACATAAAATTTTTGAATCTTAAAAAAAAGATGCCTCAACAATTTCGAAAGTGCTCTAACTTTTTGAATTATTATCCAAAATAGTTGGCTAACGAGCTCAGCCTTCAGTTTCCGACACTAAAAGAGTATACGAATGGCCAATTTAATAGATTAGTTCTTTCAAAAGACATTTGACAAAAACTAGGGGTTGGGGCCAAATTTTACTCAAAACTAATACCTTCTCTGATGAGAATGTAAACAATATATTTCTGGATGAAAAAATTTGTTTGAAAACGTGCATGATATGAAATTTCTTTTTTCAATTTTCTCAATAATCGAATTGTTAATTGAAAAAAATCAAAGGAAACTTTAAGATGAATCAGTGCAAAATTTAATTCTGCAAAGTTTGTTTGGAAAATTTTATTAGGTTCGGAGAAAAATCTTGGATAAAATTCTTTTTTTCGTTCGTGGAACACGTGTTTATAAATTTATTTTTTATACAATCTTCATACAATTATTGTTGTTTCAAATTCAAGCAATAAGTTCAAAAAAATTTTCAGATCAAAAAAATTATTCATACAAATGTTTGATAATTTTTTTTTAATAAATAAATAGTATTTATTAATGGCCAAAGGCCATACCACGCTGAAAAAACCAGCTCTCGTCAAATCACTGAAGTTAAGCACCGTTTGGCGCGGTTGGGCGCGGTTAGTTGACCCGTCGTGGGTGGTGAGCCCACACTTGTAGTTATTTACTACAAGAAACTATCCACCTAGAAGCACTACCCGAATCGAGTACTGTCACGCCTACCCTGAAAGGGAAATGGCTTAAAGGTATACTTACTATTAAGAAACTAGTCTTTTAATTGTTTCAGTTTGGAAATTTTATAATTCGAAAATTTTCTAGTTAGGGTATTTTTTATAATTTGGAAATTTTCTGTCGGGAATATTATTATTCGGGAATTTTCCAATTCGGTGATATGATGAACTGTTAGGGAATGTTATTATTCGAGAATTTTTCAATTCGGGATTTTTATTTTTTGGCCATTTCATAATTTCGAGAATTTTATTATTCATGAACTTTCCAATTCGAGAATTTTACAGTGTCGGGAATTCTATTTTTCGGGATTTTCAGTCGTCCCAAATTTTTAACAAAAACAGATAAATTCTTAACCAACAACAACCAATACCAACAACCAACAACTCTTCAACTGAGAAGAATGGAATTTCAGTAAAAAGTATTTTTTTAAATTATGATCGAACAGAAATCCATTTTATCCTGAATACTTTAATGCAAAATGAGCAAGAAAAAGATTCACAATTAAAAAATAGACCTCTAAGCTACCTCACTTCTCGGCTCATTAGAGACAAAAATAAACAATTGAAAAAAGAGGGAGAAAAAGAGAAAAAGTCAACCAAAACCAACCTCTCACTTTTTCCTTTCTCCGTCTTTTTTATACTACCAGGGAACCAACATGTTTCGGGGCCAATTTTGACCCCCTCCTCAGGGATTATTTATAGGAAACTACAAGGTATGATTAATATATTACATACACACATGCACACAACATATATCCCTTTTCAAAAAATTACTTAATCCAAATTTGCATTCATTAGTGAAAAATTGATCAAGAAATAAAAATTATTATTTATAATATGATTGAAAAAGTATTAAAAATTCTATCTATTTTGAATTTCTTCCCGGTACTTATTGAAAAATAAGGTTGCCAATGGGATTTACATTCTTTTCCAATTTAGAAATCACCCAGATACTTATTAAAAATAAGTTCTGATACCCTCGTTGCCTATAACCAAAGGTTTTCTGATGAAGATGCTAAATTGTTCTTATGTACCAATGAGTACTTTGGTAATAATGTTATGCTGAATTTTCTATTCAAAATTTTTCACTTATGTCTTTTATTTTCAGATCACTTTTGATATCTTATTTTTGTTTCATTTCAGAATAATTGATAATGATTTTTGGAACGATTTCTTATATTTTGGGTTTGTCTTAGATCTGGAAAATTTGTTTGTAACATGTGTATTTTATGATGTTTTGGGTTAGTTCAAGAGGCTCGTTGAAAATTCTGTCACTTGCCCTGGCAAACGAAAAGCTATAAAAATGAAAAGGGTCTATTCGGAACGATTTCTAAAACCTGACATGCCTTGAGAGTTTTCGTGTTAAAAAAGAAGGTTAGTTTGCATCGGTACTTTTAATACTTCACAACGTAATTTTTGTTAGTGACATTTTCATTTAAAATAATTGTTTCTTTTTTAATATAAATTAAAACAAAATTTCCCCAACTTTTCGAGCCTGTGTTTTTTGAATTTCAACAGTTTTTCAATTAGTGTTCGGGATGTACTGTGTGAAAAAGATTTGGATCCTAATACTTACATGCATCATACACAGGAAGTTAATTGATTACCATTTTTTCCTTTTTTAATTTACAAATAATTCCTTGAATAGATAGAATTTTCAATACTTTTTCAATTGTATTATAACTAATGATTTTTATTCCTTGGTCAGTTTTTCACTAATGAATGCAAATTTGGATTGAGTATTGTTTTAAAAAGGGATATATGTTATGTGCATGTGTGTATGCTGCCGTCCAAACTAAAAAGATACATAAGTTACATTTTTATGGAAAATGAGTTTTTGGTATCGTTGGATTCGTAAGAGAAAGCTGCGTCTAACTGTGTTAATTAAAATGGTTAATTATTAATATTTATTGCAAAAAACGATTGTTTATAAATGAGGAAAGTCGAAAAAGTTCAAAAATACAACATAAAAAGATATACAAAGCGCTTTGCGTGTCCTAAAATTTGTACAAGGCATGTAATACGTTATCAGCATACAAATAAAAAAGAACCTAAAGAACTTTGTGTCTTTTTTGTCTTGCAAAAGTGACCGCGTGCGGAGCGAATTTACAAACGAAAAGAATCGCTTGCCCATACGTATGTTTTAGACTTGTGAAATAGCTCGGACTCTGATCGGAAATCCAAGGGAAATAAGTTCCGGCTAGATTCGGCTATACACTAGTGACGATCGTTCATGTAAGTTTGGGACAGCCGCTGAACACACAGTGTCCCTTACGTATGTTTAGCTCTTTTATTTTGAGGCCGTGCTCGAGCTCTTCGATAAAGTCATCGTCCGCAAGTGACTGTGTTCTTTTTGCCTTGCATTTTTGATTTTCCGCGACTAGTAAAAAATCGCAAGTCCATTTTCTAATATAAATTATTTAAAAAATCAGTTTTTTATTGCAAAATATGAAAGAGGACATTATTTTTGCCCAAATAGTGTATCTAGGCTATTCAAAATTTTATTCGATATTAGAGTTCTTTGGGCTGCCGTACAAACTAAAAAGATACATAAGTCCAATCTCACTCGAACTGAGAAAATTGAGAAAAACTGTTTGCCCAAAGAACCCTAATATCGAATAAAATTTTGAATAATCTAGATACACTATTTGGGCATATATATTCGGTATTCGGTTTTGATTCCTTGGGAATCGAACCGAAGCGAAGGGCCTATGACAAAGCCACCGAACGCGTCCTCGGGTTGCGGATAGAGGGTCCCTGTACCAAGGGTTTCTGCTGAATATGGTTACAATAATCAATAAGCAGTCGCGGACAATTGTCCAGGGATGGTCCCGAAGGAATAACTCCTAAGCGAAGGCGTAACAACCGTGCCGAAAGCTGAATGGCACCTGGGTGAGGTGTCTCAAACGGTGACTCTGGGATACCAGGCGACCTCTCAGAGTATCAGCCTTATCCTTGCACGCGGGGCTCTACAAGGATGGACTAACCCTTTTCCCTAGCTGCTCGTGGGAACAACAATGACAACACCAAACATAGTTGTAGGAAGTGCGGTTCAAAACAATCGAACGCGCAGGGCTCCCGACAATGGGCCGGACAACAATGCCGACTACCCTAGAGTTGGGGGAGCCAATCAAGACGGAGTCAATGCGATTGACCGGGAGAATCTCATTACTTTTAGGTGGACGGATCGACTCAGGGACGACCTGCTGGAATGCTATGATACCAGTATGGCCCCTGAACGAAAAGGTTACATGGCGCGACTGCATGCTCTGTGGAGCGAGAAACACACAGAGTTCTCGGATTTTTCGCAAAAACGTCTGCGAAACCGTGCCGCGGACCTCCGGAAAAGGGGTTATATAAGCGGAGCGCCTACGCAACCGCAGCCAGAACAAGCCGGCAACAGAGAAAGAGAGGCGACACTGAGACGAACCTCGAACAGGCATCCAATAGAGGAAGAACGATGCTTCAAGACCCGGAGAAACATCAACAATCAGGTTTCTCCCAAGCCCAAAGATCTGACTGAACTGGATGATGAGCTTCGTGGAGATTTCTCCGAAGAATCCGACCTCTGGACTATCAATTGTAGTGTGTACAATGCAGCGAGAACTTTGGCAGATGCAAACCGTAAAACAAAACCAACGGTTGATCATAAGACCAAAAGACGAATGCATCAACTTAGCACAAAGATAGGCTGGGCAAGACAGTACGCGTCCCGCATTCAGTGTGTGATTGACTACATAACATCTGGCAGGACTGTCACTGCCAAGGTTCGACAGTTCGCGCGCGAACTGCGGATCCGTTATCACACAATCAACAAGTCAAAGCTACTGACCATCAGGCAGCATATTGTTGACAGAATACGAGTACTATCTAACGCTAGGAGAAGTCTAGAGCGGAGAGAGAGGTGGGTCAGAGAAAATCAACAGTTTTTGTCTGAGCCATCTCGAATCTTCCAAGACCCTCCAGTTACTGTCGACCATCCGCCCAAACCAGAAGAGGTCGAAGCATTTTGGAGAGAAGTCTACGAGGTTCAACATCCACTTGAAGAAGGCTCAAAGAACATAAATAGCTTCAAGGAGCTGTACAATGCCCTCATAACAGCTGAGGATGAATGCCCACCTATAACTACCGAGGAGGTGAAAAACGTATTGAGAGGCATGAAGAACTATTCCGCTCCGGGACCAGATGGTATCAAGAGTACTTTTATAAAAATGTTATGCTGAATTTTCTATTTTAAATTTTTTACTTATGACTTTTATTTTCAGATCACTTTTGATATCTTATTATTGTTTCATATCAGAATAATTGATCATGATTTTTGGAACGATTTCTTATATTTTGGGTTTGTCTTAAATCTGGAAAATTTTCTTGTAACATGTGCGTTTCATGATGTTTTGGGTTAGTTCGAGAGGCTCGTTAAAAATTATGTCACTTGTCCTGGCAAACGAAAAGCTATACAAATAAAAAGGGTCTATTCTCTCTGTCTTTCTCTCTCTCTCTCTCTTAAAAGTGAGATGGAACGATTTCTAAAATCTGGCATGCCTTGAGAGTTTTCGTGTTAAAAAAAAAGGTTAGTTATCCTCGGTACTTTGAATACTTCACCACGTAATTTTTGTTAGTGACATTTTCATTTAAAATAATTGCTTCTTTTTCAATATGAATTAAAACAAAATTTCCCCAATTTTTCGAGCCTGTGTTTGTTGAATTTCAACAGTTTTTCAATCAGTGTTCGGAATGTACTGTGTGAAAAAGATTTGGATCCTAATACTTACATGCATCATACACAGGAAGGTAATTGATTACCATTTTTTCCTTTTTTAATTTACAAATAATTCCTTGAATAGATAGAATTTTCAATACTTTTCAATTGTATTATAACTAATGATTTTTCTTCCTTGGTCAGTTTTTCACTAATGAATGCAAATTTGGATTGAGTAATTTTTTAAAAAGGGATATACGTTGTGTACCTCTGTGTAGGTAAGTGTGCACGTATATATGTATATATATATTTTTTTTTTCGTTTATATTTATTTGTTTATATTTCGGTTTCGATTCCTTTGGAATATAACTGAAGGGCCTATGACAAAGCCACCGAACGCGTTCTCGGGTTGCGGATAGAGGGTCCCTGTACCAAGGGTTTCTGCTGAATATGGTTACAATAATTAATAAGCAGTCGCGGACAATTGTCTAGGGATGGTCTTGAAGGAATAACCCCTAAGCGAAAGCGTAACAACCGTGCCGAAAGCTGTATGGCACCTAGGTGAGGTGTCTTAAACGGTGACTATGGGATACCGGGCGACCTCTCAGAGTATGCAGCCTTATCCTTGCATGCGGGCTCTACAAGGATGGACGAACCCTTTCCCTAGCTGCTCGTGGGAAGAGTAATGACACCACCAAAACACCAAAAAGTTGTAGATGCGGTTCAAAACGATCGAACGCGCAGAGCACGCGACAATCGGTCGGCAAACAATGCCGAACATCCTAGAGTTCGGGGTGCTGAAAATAATGTAGATGGAAACACGACGACGAACCGGCGAAACGCCCACATTCAGAGGGCGGATCAACCCAAGGATGACTTGCTAGACTGCTACGATGCCAGCATTATCCCTGTTCACCGAGGCTTTATGGCGCGTATTCCCACTCTGTGGTGCCCGAAACACTCAGAACACACAGCGCTTTCCCAACCGCTGCTTGGTCAAGCTGCAGACGAAGAAGAGGAAGCGACATTAAAACCAACCGTGGGAAACAGGCACCTTCTGAGAGATGATCACGACTTCAGGACAAGGAGGAACATTAACATGCAAATTCCTACTAAGTCCCAAGATCTGGCTGAAATGGATGCCTCCCTTTGTGGAGATATTCCACAAGAGTCTGACCTGTGCACCATCAATTGCTCAGTTTATGGTGCTGCGAGAGCTTTGGCTGATTCAAATCGAAGGCTAAAACCGACGATGGATCAAAAGACCAAAAGACGCTTGCATCAACCGAACAAGAAGATTGGATGGGCAAGACAGAATGCGTCCTGTGTTCAATGTGTGACTGACTACATAACATCTGGTAGACCGTTCACGGAAAGGGTTCGAAAGTTCGCCCAAGAACTAAGGATCTTGAATCAGACACTGAACAAGTCAAAGCTGCTGACAATCAAGCAGCATATTGCTGACAAAATACGGCTGTTATCTGACGCAAGGAGGAGAATACAGAAGAGGGAGGATCAATTTCTTGCTGATGGAGGAATGTCCATCAATCACTGCCGAAGAGGTGAAAAAAGCACTCAGAGGCACGAAGAACTTTTCGGCTGCTGGACCAGATTGTATGAAGAACTTCCGGTGGAAAAAGTTTACTTTTACACACCAACATTTGGCCCGCATATTGACCTTATAGTTAAAGTCGGAGACGCCCATTCCGCAGTGGCTGGTCTTAGGATGCACTATACTCCTGTCGAAAAAAAGAAACTTGTCCAACCCAGAGCATTACAGGCCAATAACTTGTTTGAACACACTGTATAAGATCTTTACAGCTGTCCTAAACAACAGGATTGTTCGACCAATTGAGCCTGTATGGCGAGAGATGTACGAACAACGTGGCTTGAAAAAAGGTGTAGTAGGCTGTCGAGAGAACCTGCTAATTGACAGGTGTGTCTGTAAAGACGCTGCAGCCCATCAGCGTGTGCTGTCAATGGACTGAATTGACTACCGGAAAGCTTTCGATTCAACCTCTCATAGACTTCTCATCTCTCTATTGGAAAGCTTGAAGGTACATCGACACATAGTGAGATGCACAGAGAGATTGATGCCTCTTTGGAAAACTAGATTTACTATCTCATCTAGAAATTATCGTGTGACAAAAAACAACGTCACCTTCCAGAGGGGCGTCTTTCAAGGTGATTCTATGAGTTTTTTGCTTTTTTGCATCACACTTCTACCACTATCTCTCACACTACGAAATTCTCCTGGATACCTCTGTGGCGACACTAATCAGCGCGAGCGTAAGGTCACTCATGTATTTTATATGGATGACCTGAAGATCTATGCCTCTGGTAAAAGCAAACTTCTGACTGCTGTAAATATCGTCAAGAACTACACAGGAGAGATTGGGATGGACTTTGGTTTGGACAAGTGTGCCAAAATTAATCTGAAGAAGAGAAAGATTACTGGCGTTCGCAAGGAACCTGAGCTTGTGGATATAAGTGTTATTGTACATCTTAATACTGAAGAGACCTATACATACCTAGGCGTGCCTCAAAGCCGCATTCAGGACGTAACATCAGTGAAGGAGTCTCTCCGAAGCAGATACAAGCATCTTCTTCGACAGATTTGGTCTTCCAATCTGTCGGCGTTGAACAAGGTATCTGCGACTAACATGCTTGCCGTCCTGGTTCCACTCTACTCGTTTGGGGTGGTTCGCTGTACGAAGAACAAGCTTGAGGTCCTTGATATCACCACACGCGAGATCATGCATATTCATGAAAGCTTGCATATCAGTCATGATGGGCAAAGGAGCGTTCCTTTACAAAGCCGCGGAGCAAGCGGCCGAGACCCTCGGTCTGAATTTTAACATCAGAAGTGAGGAAAGTGCATTACTCCATCTAGATGCTTCACTTCTAAACGCCGAAGTAAAGAGAGCAGAGGTTGGAAAATTTAATTAACAGCTACTCGACAAGAAAATGCACGGAAACTTTCACAAAAATGTAGGAAAAGCAGCCCTTGTCGAAGGAGCCAACTTTTGCTTTCCTGAGATCATCAGGGCTTAATTCAGGTACAAAGGGTTTTATTTTCGCATGCCAGAACGGTGTCATTTCCACCTTAGCATACCGTGATCGCATTTTATGCCAAGAAGTTCCCAGTGATAGGTGCAGAGCGTGCCATGCTCACGCTCAGTACCTAGAACACATACTATCGGGGTATATAAATTGAAATAACTGAAATTAATACCCGAGTAATTGAACAATTTTTTAATTTTGACTTTTTACAATCATAGAGTACTGCATTTTTATATTGGACGCTAACTGTTCAATGTCTCCCTTTCATAAATTTTAATTTTTCAATTACAATTTCATAGGTTGAATTTTAAAAAGTATTATTAACAATTTAAAAAGTATTAATTTATAAACGATTTGCTGATGCTCATCGACTTCCGCATCTGTTCATATGTGAAAAACTGGGTTTCACAACGGGAGCACATTTTTTTCCAAACCGGGAGAAATCGCGTGTTTTTAGCGGGAGAACCGAGAGAAAGCCGGGAGAAAAAAGTTATAAAAATGGAGGCTACCCTGAAAACGTTTGTTATCAAAAATTCTAAGTTTAACCGCCTTTAATTTTTAATTATTTATTCTTATAAAACTGCATTTGAAAATTCTTTAAATTAAAAATGTACGTTCGTTGAAGAAATTTCAATTGTTTTCACCTATTCACCTAAATTAAAAATGGTTAAAGTATGAAATTTTAGAATTACATTGCCACTTTTTCCATCATTTTTTAGCGGAAATCATACAAACAATTTATTTAATTCCTCATATTCAGTAGATTAGTATTTCACTTTAAATTAAAGTAATCGAGCATACCTATCTTATTAGTGAGGAATTCCATCTTTGAGGAACGTAACATATCGCATATCGATAAGAAAGCGATAGAGTTTATCGATATAGTAAATAGCATGCGGTAAACCCTCTTCGAATTGCCACCAACAGCGCAGCGCACAGGTAAAACAGGTAACACTGGAGTGGGGACTTATCTGGCTACTAGAGGGGTGAGCTATTAAATAGCCGCTCCTGACAAGAAAGCTCGTCTTTTCCCCGATGCGTCGGCTAGAGCACCAGCTCTAAGGGAATAACTGCGGTTCCCCCTTAGAGACACCTAATAGGTTTCTGGATTTAGATGCGCGTTGACAATTAATTCACTTAGTTTTCAGGACAGATATAAAGGACGTATAGTCCATAAGAATCTTACTCCAAGTAAGAGAAGATTCTTCCATATGTTAGAATTGTGTAAGGATATATAGGTGTTTACATAACAGTCTTGTTACCTTGCCCAGACGGCCATGCGACATAGATATATCTATATATAATTATCGATGTTTCTTAGCACGCGTTCGCCAGCTGTGAGAGCACGAGTAACGGACCTTTAAATGCTTCCGTGTATTTCACATCATTTCCCGAGAAAATAGTCGGGAATTCGTCGTAGAGAGATACCTGCCTAAATTCAATTGTAAGGTGGTATTTAAGTCCTGTAAATGAATATAGTATTTGCTTCACGTTTTCTGTCTTTTCTCATTAACCTCCGTTAGACGCAACCCTAAAACGTCATAGTTTAGCCGGAATGTGCCTGACAAGCCATCTGTATTCATTCGAGGAGCACATCAGAAATAATTGTTATAGAAAGTTATCTTAAGGTTTTTGGGGTCGCTGATCACGATTCTGATGTTGGAATTGCATAATTTAAAATGGTGTATCCAATATGGGGACTATTGAAAGGTAGAATCGCAGAATTAGCGATTTCTTTTCATCTTGTCTGAAACTTGATGTGCGGGGGTTTTTGGGATCGCTCATTACGATTCTGGCATTATAATTGCAAAACTTGAAATGGTGGATCCCATATGGCGACTATTGAAAGGCAGAATCACCGAATTCACGGTTTTTTTATACCTCCTATTATGAATTTTCCCTTCGGAATAAATGAAACTTTATTAGTGACTCAAAAAAGCTTTGTATACTGATTTTCGTTGGAATGAGATAAGTTTTCGAAAATACTGTCAGCCATATTGCATCCGCCATTAAGTTTTATGTAAAAATGACGACAAATATATTATCATCGGCTCATGAGACTCCAGTATGACGATTGTCATCGAAATCGAATAAGTTGTTCATGCAAGTGTCCGCCATATTGCAACCGCCATTTTTTGTGCAATTGACATCAAATTCGTTATCAGCAACCCAAAAACCCCCCTTTGAGTAAAATTTCAAGTTTCAATTATGAAAGCTTTTTTTTTTTGCTAATTTGTTGGCGACTTGGTCCGCTCGGGTGCAGGGAACTTGGCAGGTTTGAAGGATCACAGTCACATTTTACCTAGTCTGCCATAAAACTGATTAAAGGTTTTCGAATGAGCTTATATTGATTAACCAATGCTAAGAAGGTCAAGCCCCCGTGCGCGCTGTAGTACAAGAGATGAGCGAAAACAGCTTGAGGTGGCCTGTCAGGCCGGTTGCGTCTAACGGAGGGTTAAGAGCATGGCTCATTGAGAATGTTTTTTTTTTCATTCAATTCTCGAGTACTGTAAAATTTATTTATGAGTAAAAATGATTAAATTCAGTATTCCAAAAGGAGAATAAATATTCTATTTTTTGTTCTTTGAGTTTTTTATGGTCAAGTACTCATCTCAAATAAGCAAGTTTTATTTATAAGCAATTATATCTCGTTAGGAGATTTGTGTGTGATTCTTCCAGTAGATTCAAGTAGGGAAAAGGTGATTCTGCTGAGCAGAATCGCCCATTGTGTTACAGGTCATAATTATGAGAATTAGTGATTTCTAATATCTCATTAGAGATTGGGTTTAAAATCCAGTATTCCAAGAGGAGAATAAATTTTCTATTTTTTGTTCTTTGAGTTTTTTATGTGCAATTACACATCTCAAATAAGCAAGTTTTATTTATAAGCAAAATTGCTTATAAATACGAGATACAATTTTGTATCTCGTTCGAAGATTTGTGTGTAATTCTTCCAGTAGATTCAAGTAGGGAAAAGGTGATTCTACCAAATTGCGTGGCTGGAATTTAGTGATTTTGCAATTTCCGTTTTCAATATACATTTTGTAATTTCTGCAGTACTTGCAATACATTTCAAATAGGTAAATAAGAAGCTGTAAAATGTTTACAATACAGATAAAACTACTGACATCTTTAACCCACGAGGACAGCAGGGATGACGGCACCAATTGAATATCCTCCCCGACGAATTTGAAAATTAATATTCTAAGAATAGCCAACTTTATATTTTTGGAAAGCGTTTCTTTGCGGGAGCCATCTGAATACTTGCACAACAAAAATCCAAAAATGTATCTTCTTTGTCTGACGTCTGGTTCCTCGATTTATGGGAACAACATTTTCATAATTTTCAGGAAACATTATATCAACGCCATAAGTGTAAAGCTATTCCGCCCACAATACATCCAACCAACCATGTTATGTTATGTAAAGTTTATAGACCTTACCTTTGTTACACAAACTATCGTGAGAATTATAGCAAACTGATGGTCGGGTTAAAAGACTGAGTTTTCCTCCTAGGTACACAATATGCTGTTCTTCTAAATAACTGAAAAAATGTCGAAATTATAGATACAAATATATATACCATTAAGCCATTTCCCTTTCGGCGAGCGTCAAGGGGTAAGCGTGACACTACCCGATTCGGGTAGTGTTTCTAGGTGGATAGTTTCTTGTAGTAAATAACTACAAGTGTGGGCTCACCACACCCACCACCGCCAACAGCAGCGCAGTAGTATCAGACGGTCACCCATCCAAGAACTAACCGCGCCCAACACTGCTTAACTTCAGTGATCTAACGGGAACTGGTGTTTCCAGCGTGGTATGGCCGTTGCCATACAAATAATAATCTATAATTAGCGTCAAGAGAAACCATAAACAAATTTCATCTTAAATAAATTGCCATAGAATTTTCTTATGAGAAAATAAGTTATAGATAATAAGGTATACCATATAACAAAAATGGTACGAAGTGTTATCATTTTTCCGTGTTTGGAACAGAAAATAGAGAAAAACAAAATTAAAATCACTTGCTCAAAGAAAAATTTCTCTGACTTACCAAATTTTTTGGATAATCCAAGTTGAATTTATATGAAAGCATCATCAAATCCAGAAAATTTCTTTCACAAAGAATGTCGAAATTGGATTATCTGAAGATATTCGAAATTGATATTTTATGGAAACCGTTTCTTTGCGTGAGCAATCTGAATAGATGCACTTATTGAAGGTAGTTCGAAAATATCTCGTAGCTAGCTGATGTTTGGCAACAACAGTTTCTCACTTGAAGCTATCTTGAAATAAATTTTTTATTTGAGTTATGTTTTCGTGAAAGAATTAACTAATCTGCTAGTATCTATGGTGACCATAAGAGTCTACGATAGCATTCAGCAAATTGTTAATAATTGTCTGGAATCTGTCGTAGACCCTTGTCACCACCATTATCTATATCATATCCCCAGACGTCAATAATACGAAGCATTTACACCTCATCCGTTCTTTTATGACTAACGGGTATCACAAAAGTCTTGAGACAAATTCAAAGAGCCGTATATTGTATTAATAAAAAAAAACTTAATGTTGCTAGGCAAAATCTTTAGATACAGTAAACTTCCGTTTATTTTAAAGATCGCTTATTTTAAAGTTCACTTAGTTTAATCCCCCTACACGCACTTATTTTAAGTTGCGCAGTTTCGTCACCTCCCACCACCGTCTTTGTAAGGTCAGGCCCGCGGCAGTGGCTGCCCGATGAAAAAAAAGGTGCCCGAAGAGCGGGAAGCCTTGAATTGAGTATTTTTCACGACGTCATGGGAATACATCTCACGACGTTTTCGAGAAAATATGAGACATGTAAAAGTAAATCAGATCGATTTGATCCGAACCGGGTACTCTCACCTCAAATTTTGGATAGTTGATTATATTTCGCGAAACACTTGAAAAATATTACTATCGAGACCTTTATAACTTACCTTTGTGTTTAGAATGAAAACTCGTATGCAGTTTCAGTCCCATGCGATAACCTTCCTGACGGCTGACATTTCCGCCTATCCTAACATTCTACACTTGCAAACTTTTAATATTTAGACCTTGGTAATTTAGTTTTACGTTTAGAATCTTTTCTTCAAAAACGCGTGTGCAGTGGCAGTCCCACATATGCTAACCTACCTGACGGCTGCCATTTAAGCGTCTAGCCTAGCATGGCCGCGAACTCATGCTGGTAAAAACTCACTATTCTGCGAAATATTTGAGTCGTTTTTTGATCTATTATATTGATTTTCAGTTGGCAAATTGTCGTACGTTAACAAAAACACTTGAAAGGCACTTGAAAAACACTAACATTCTAACCGAACACGAATTTTTCAACTGCGCAAATCGGGACCGTCTAAACCGTTTCCAATTGGAATACATAATATTGCGCAATATACTGGAGGCAAGAATCGCAACCATCTCTTGCCCCTTGAGCTGAGAAACTGCGTGGACCAGCAGTTCTAGGAATTTTTGGGTGTATTCGTCTGTATTAATATTGATAGTATTTATTGATTTCAAATCGACCGCGGTTTTCGGCACATGTGCAGTTGAAAAAGTTGCTTAGCGCAAGCGCAGCGATACAAGGCCGGAGCGGCCAATGAACGGCGTTGGTAAAAATAAACTGCCGACTCGCGGCAGAGGTGGGGGTTTCAAGGACCTTAAAATACAAGGAACTTTACTGTAATTTTATAATCTTTCGGAAAAAATATTTACATAGCTTTCAATGGGCCATTCTCTTCGATATTTTGGAGGGTTTTCTTTTCTCGCCAGTAGTCATTATTCGAAGAAAACGTTGCAATGGCTCACAGAAAAAAGTGCCTTTCGTGCCAAAAGATGACAACCCGCCAAATGTGCCACAGGCACATCCGGTTGAAAATTTTGAAGGTGTTCTCACTCAGTTGGTGTACGACAATGGATGGGAAGCTAAAACTGAGCGAAATTATTGAATAGAATTACTCGAAAGTTGAAAGAAGTTAACATATGTGATCCAAGCTATGATGAAGGACACCAAGAAAACCCTCCGAAAAATCGAAGATAATGGCCCGTTGAAAGCTATGTAATTATGTTTTCCAGAAGATATTAAAATTAACTAAAGATTTTTCCTAGCGATATACGGTTTATTTATTTATTTGTACAATCCACGGCTCTTTGAATTTGTCTCAACACTTTTGTGACACCCGTTATAAGCTTACATCATTGTAGATTTTGTAATAGTTCCTTAATATATCCCTATTGATTTTTACTATTTTTGGTCTAAATGACTATGGGTTGCATGAAATTTAAATCAGAAATGAACGGAAAAAATTATTCAGAACCCCTGTTTTTAACTTAAAATTCTCTATTCAAAAAGCATTTTATCTGAAGTTGCAAATCAACCCTATTTTTACAATTGTCTCATTCCAAATTCTGTCTGAGGCAAAAATTAGGAATACATTTTTGAAGTGTACAAGTGCATTAGTTAATGTAGAATGTTTCTGAAGTAATTATTATTATACCATTAAGCCATTTCCCTTTCGGGGTAGGCGTGACTTGCTCGGTTGGAAAATAGTATTGGGTATATGGGTGAATTGGTGTAGAGTATATAGGTATAAGTTAGATAGGTATATAGGTGTAAAGTAGATAGGTATATATGTTTTAGATTGATCTGGAATCCTCGTGTCATTTATTCAAATGACACGTTTATTCCGCAACACTGCTCCGACCCAGGTTGCTGATCAATCTCTCTAGCGATCACCCCAAGTGAAGAGCCTCACAAAATTGTTATGTATGGTTCCCCACTTGGGCCCATTAGATTCCAAGGTCTTTGTTTCAGGCTTCATTCATTCTATTGTCACTCTGTTTACAAACTATTTGTCGCCACACTTTTCTGTCCTGGCATACTACTCTAGCTTCCTTCACGTCCATGCATTTTTTCATGCAAGCTCGTGTGTTTCTATGGCTTCTTACGTCTCTTCGGATTAATGTCTCATTTACCGATTCTAACCATTCTTTCGGCGGTCTACCGCTAGGCATTCTGCCATTTACTTTACCTTTGTACACTTGTTTGGTCAGTCGCTCATCTTGCATTCTTTCAAGATGACCGAACCATCTTAACTGATTTCTTTCCCATGTGTCAACTATTGTCTCTTTTGCACCACATTCTTTGAGGATTGTCTCGTTTCGGACTTTATCCATCAGTGTTTTCCCACGTATTATGCGCAGAGGTCTCATGCCGATCGCGTTAATTTTACTCCTGTTCTTTTCTTGACATGTCCATGTTTCGCTACCGTATAGTACAGTCGGTACGAATATAGAATTATTTATGGCCATTTTAGCTTTTTTTGATATGTTTTTATTTGTTAGGATGGACCCTGCTCTACCGATAACCTGCTCACCCATATTTATGCGCCTATCTAACTCCCCATCTATTTTTCCATCGCTAGTGAATAGACTACCTAGGTATACGTACTTGTCAATTTGTTCTAATCTCTCATCATTTAGGACAATGTTGCACATTGTTTTCTCACTCTTTCCCTCAAACACCATGATTTTTGTTTTATTTACGTTAATTTTGAGTCCCATGTCCTCCATGCTTGTACGAAGTTAATTCAACATTCTTTCCAAGTCCTCGACTGATTCTGCCATAACAATCTTGTCATCTGCGAAAGCTAACCCACGTACCTTAACTGTTTGGAGATCTACACCTTCTTCGTCGAAGAGTGCAGTTCTTAGACACTTATCCATGAATATGATAAATAGCCACGAGGACATAACGAATGAATAATAAATATTATCTAGAAGAAGTTGCATAATTTAAAAATTTGACTATGGATATTTTCTGTACTGAAATTTTATAAATATTATCAGAATTTAACCGGATGTCGAATCTTCCATCAGAATATTCTTCGATGGTTTAAGTTTTGGTATTTTCGAACAAAAAACATTATATTGAATTTATTAAAGATATTTTTTAATATTATTGTTGACAAATCTGTATCAAAGATATTTATTATAAGCTGAAACTTTTCTTCAAAATTTTTTCTTTGAAATTCAATAGTATTATAGCACGCATACTAAGTTTAATTGTTCATACCAAGTTTGCTACAAAATGTCGAAATTTATTGATTTTAAATAAGCTAAAAAATAATTTCTGCTTCACAGTATCTACGTTACGCTCTATCCCGATTGAATAAGCTGCGTGCCTTGGAGAGCCACAGAGGGTTCGATACCTCGATGATGCATGTCTCGAAGATGACATTCGACGTTGAGTAAACGGGGAAACAACGACCGTAATGTCCCAACTAACGAAGGGACGATATAATTCTGGTGCGGTAGTAGTGGGTGGAGGTTTGACGTACGCGCCATGGGAATGTACGTTCTCCCTAGCGATTTTCCGCCGATATTTGCCATTGGATTCCATCGACAATTAATTCAAACTCACATTCTTCTTCGTTAGATCGTGCGCGTAAAATGGTAATGAAAGCCACTACATTTATTCCGAGTGATTGATTTTCATATATAGCTACACGATGAAAAAAGATTGGTAAAATTTACTGGATGCTGCATAAACATATAAACAACATGGCTTTTGAATTTTTTAGTAGATTTTACAAGCGTTTCAGTCAAATCCAATGATTGACTGTAAATTTCACCTACCTTCCAGGAAAATATTCTAATAAGTCATGTTGTCCATATTTGTACCGAATATTTGTTTCGGTTCGGTTTCTGGATATTCAAAAGTAGTTGACTGTTATTGATCTTTTTGTTATGAGTGAAATATTTATCTTGTTGACTCTGGTTATACTACTCATTACATCGGATGCATTGCATCAATGGCATGGCAGTAGCTATACCGGCAGCGAATCTCGATTCGAACGAGTGACGGTCGTTCAGTAAAGTGAAAAATGAAGGTGCTTAAGGGGCCAATCCACAAATCGAATTTGACAGGAGTGACAAAAAACGTATTCTAAATTTTATATTGCACAAAAGAATTATTATTTCATGAACAAGTGAAGATTTTTCAATGGTTAAAGGCTCAAGCAAGAGGTGAAATACAAAAAATCACCTTTGAAAAACATCAAATAAATCAATTCATTTTCCGCGCTCCATAGTGGGGCAGAATTGTGAAAACACGGACGAAAGTCTTAATTGTTAAGTTTTCAATATAAACTCAAAATTGTTATAATTACGTTCTAATATAACCCGTCAAGAATGTAGTAAAAATATTTTTATACGTTTTTGAGCGAATGAAAAACGACCCTATGATAGTTGCGTATTCGTAAACTTTCTATTTCTAGCTTTAATAGCTTCCTACTCAATATTAACATAAAGAAAATAATTAAATCCTGCCGAATCATTAAGATTCGGAATACTTTTGTGAGATAAACCCAACTTTAAAAACTTTCATGCAGAATTAGTAGAACGAATTTAAATTCAAACCAATTTAACAATATAACTACGTCTATAATACAAGAGTTTATTTGTCCAAATTAGGTTTTTATTTAAGACCTGAAGTTTACAATACAAATTCAAGATATAAAGACAAAAGAATTAAATAAATTTCAACTGGGTCAGACACTAAATTTAAATCAGACAAAATCACATGCGTCAGTGTTTTGTTTTTCGGATGTTTTAGGGTTAAAAATGTCCTGGTTCCCAAGATTCGCCACGCTCATTAGCGCCCCTAGCAACTGCAAATGTCAGTCGCCATCTCCATAAGATGCAGTGATCTAGTTGTTGGCGATTACGGCGTTGTTCCAGTATTCCGGGGCTCTTACGGTCCCAATCCAGAAAATAATAATATAATAATAAATTCACAATAACAAAGCATTTCCACATTTTGTGTCAAAGGTTAGCCACTTAACTTTTCTTCAATCGAAAGCTGATTACATGAGAACATGGCCCCCACAATGGGGTGGCTGGCCTGGCTGCAGTCAGGAGGCCCGGGACCGCGGGGGGCCCGCGGCTCACCATCTACTGTTTTTACAATATGAATCTTTAACCTAATAATCACTTTTAAGTGACTTCACCTTAGTGGAACAGAGAACGTTCAGAAATCCATTCACTATTCAAAATTTAAGTTTCCCGCTTTTGCATAGCAAAATACATAGCAAAATTTTGTGGCCAGGGGGCCCTTGTCGGGATGTGGGGGCCATGCATGAGAATACATACGATATTCTTAATGCTTGAGTCACTTAAAAGAAATAATACTATATACTATAATTCTCCATAACCGTTTTTAAATATTTTTTGCTGGTCTGAAGACTGCACTTCCTAAAGTTAAGGTATATATTAGGTGCTAAGAGCAATTTCTCAAATCGTTGAACTTGAAAACCGGAAAAATTACTTAAAATAATAATATATTGTTATAATTTTTATATTTTCATGTACTGTAAATATCTTAAATAGATTGGCAATGTTGGAGATATTTCGTTCACATAGTTCTTATTCTATGTTTTGTGTCGTGGTCGCGCGTGATCGACTCATTATCGGAGATGAGTCGGATCACGAAACGAACGGTATTCTCAGAGATAGCCCGCATATTCGATCCATTGGGATGGCTAGCACGAGTCATCGTGAAGGCTAAGGTATTCATGCAGAGTCAATGGGCTCTCAAGGTAGGTTGGGATGAACAACTTCCAGCTAAATACGTCACTAATTGGTCGAAGTTCACAAATGAGCTACCTGATCCCTCCACTCTAGCCATTCCCCGTTGGCTAGGCTATACATCTGGTACCTATTGTGAACTTCGCGGTTTCGGAGATAACTCGGAGAAGGCAATAGGAGCCGTGGTGTACCTTCGCGTCACACTACCTTCAAACCGAACTCGCGTGACTCTCGTCACGGCTAAGACAAAGGTAGGTAGACTAAAAAAGGAGACCTCAATTCCTAGGCTCGAATTGTGTGCCGCTGTCTTGCTAGTGAGATTGGTATCTCATGTCCGAACGGTCTTGAGTCTCTCTGCTTCTGTACCGATAAATCTATGGTCCGATTCTGAGAATACTCTGGACTGGATTCGAGGACACCCTCTTCGATGGAAGACATATATCTCCAATAGGGTTTCAGAAATTCAGCGTATTCTACAAGAGGCGGTTTGGCATCATTTACCTGGAGTAGATAATCCTGCGGATTGCGCATCAAGAGGCATAACACCCGTTCGATTGGAACACCATTTGCTTTGGTGGCAAGGACCTGTTTGGTTGGCCAAACCTGAAATTTTTTTGGCCGAGGTCTACTGAAACTATCGACCCTTCTGTTGATAGAGAGGAACGAGTCACCACACATTCCGCTCTAGTCGATCAGGGACCACCTTTGTGGCTCCTTACTCAATACTCTTCGCTTACGAAGCTGTTACGAATCACTGCTCTCTGTTTGCAGTTCGTTGCTCGGCTTCGTAGGAAAAAGTTCGAACAGCCGCCTTGCCATCCGATGACGGCCAATCATAAAATGGCACAAAAAGGATTGATTGGACACGTTCAGCGTCAAGCCTTCTCTGAAGATATCATCAAGCTACAACGAAAATTGCCGGTCTCAAAATCGAGTCCGCTAATGAAATTGTTACTATTTTTGGACTCTGATGGGTTACTGAGATTGGGATGTCGACTGACTGATGCCGTGTTGGGCTATGAGGAAAGATGTTGGCACGATGTGTGGTATGTGCTCGAGATCGGGCAAACCCGTGTAATCAGCTCATGAGTCCTCTACCATCTTTCAGTGTCACCCCACGGGTTCGACCATTCGCAGCGGCTGGATTAGATTACGCGGGCCCAATCTGGATGCGCACGACCAAAGAAAGTGGTCAAAAGGTGTATAAAGGGTATATCGCTATCTTCGTGTGCTGTGCCACTCGATCCCTGCATTCGGAGGCCGTATCCGACTATACTGCTGATGGTTTTATCGCCACCTATAAGAGGTTTTCAGCTCGACGAGGCGTCAGCCACACTCTTTACAGCGACAATGGAACCACCTTCGTAGAAGCTGATCGACAGCTGCGCGAACTATTTTCACAGGCATCAGCTGTGTCTGATAAGGTCGCTCGCTATCTTGCTGACAACCATACAACCTGGAAATTTAATCCACCTGCCGCTCCACACTTTGGAGGATTATGGGAAACAGTGGTACGATCGGTGAAACACCATCTGCGGCGTGTTATCGGAGATACTACTCTAACTTTTGAGGAGATATCAACTTTTCTTGCTCAAGTGAAGGCGCGTCTCAATTCAAGGCCAATGCAGTCTTTAAAGGATGATCCCAACGATTTAGTCGCTCTGACGCCTGCACACTTTCTCATCGGCTCTTCGATCTTCACAATACCTAAACCTACATTAGTAAATGAAAGGCTGACTCCTAGAGAGCGTTGGCAACTCTTAGCTCAGATGTAGCAAACCTTTTGGAAAAGACGGTCGTCCGAATATTTACATAAACTGCAAGCTCGCCCTAAATGGCAGAAGCCAACACCTCCGGTTAAAAATGGAGATCTAGTATTGGTTCTGCAGGAGAAAATTCCTCCTACAAAGTGGTCTCTGGCTCGGATGATTCAGGTACATCCGGGCTCAGATGGTCATGTTCGTTCTGTAACACTCAAGACGGCAACTGGTCTCTTACAATGATCAGTTGTGAAAATTGTTTCGATAACAGTTTCTGTTTCAGGTTCTACCGATTCTGCGCCATTCAACCGCCTGTGTATGGCAAGGATATCTGAAAAGATATTCGTCTCCTAGTTCATAATCCTTTACAAAAGTTTGAAGATCTTTATAAGGGATTCCCATCGTCAGTGGTGGTCCTGTCTTCTTCCAGTCATCCCAATTAATAATTTCGGTATAGTGTTTGGCTTCGAAGTTTAATTTAGGGATTTCAAATTTGCGAAGTGATTTTTGCGATGTCGGCCTTGCTTCGACAATACGACTGACAGCGAGTTGACGCACACGCCTTTCAGGGTTATGAAGCATTGAGACTAGAATGTTATTTGAATGAAAAAAATAAGCGTTTTCTTGGATGATATTTTCCAGAACAGCTCTCTTTTTCTTTTCCATGTAGCGCGTCATTTTAATTGAAAGCCAAAGAGCAGGAACTCCATCAACGCATTTGTGTTGTGCTCGATGTGGAACCGCAGTGGAACATACATCTTTAGGATAAAATTGATCAATACGATTTGTACCTTACTCGGATTAGAGGTGCTAATGTAGTGTCGCATCAACCTATTAGCTGTATTGAGCCATCTTGATTTAACAATTTTCACAGGATTCCATCTTGCTAAGCTGGCAGAGCATTCTCCTTTCGAAATAGCTGTCGCCATTTCGAAGAGATACTTTCAATCTTTGCTTAAATCATTTATATTTGTTATATTTAAATCTACTGGTGTTTCGACTGGATGAAAGTTTACCATGGGGAGACTTTCGCAATCCACAAGCTGACACGCATTGAAATTAATTGTGTACCGTTCAAAATAAGTTTAGGAGGTTCTACTCCTTTTTCTTCAATTAAATAGCGTAAAATAAATTGCGCATCGAAACTTTTTGCATTATGTGCTATACATAAAACGTAACTGAAAAAAGTTAATTCACGAGTTGCCAATTTACCACTGACACAGACTTTCTACATTATCTTCTGCAAAGCACATTGAACAAACTTAATGTGCAACACAAAGATTTGGTTCAGGTATGTGAATCGAATTATCACCCTCGAATGTTTTAGTTTGACACGTCTCAAAATCAGAAAAAATACAAATTGATTTCATATCGTTCTTTCGAGGTTTAATTGGACTCATTTAACACAAGTGATTGTAAGGCTTTTTAGTTTTACAAATCTTACAATAACTCATACTACACTCATGATTGTTGCTTTTCTTTCCAAACGTGATAATTTTGCAACACTGCGAGGAAGATTTTATCTTTAACTATGTAGTTAATCTATTCTCTATGTTTCAGTTTGGTTGAATATGCTGTTTAAAACAAAATTCACCATAAAAGTAACGTCGACAATAGGCAAAATAGATCCAATCAATTGTATTATCAGAAGGTGGACATGCGGACATATATTTAAACATCTGTGGATGGCTGCTCTATTGTAACCTATCTTGCATGCAAAACAATAAATCTTGGTACCGATAGCATTGATTAGGTTCAAAATTGGTTGATAACGATGACGTCTTTCATAATGCATTATATAAATTTCGTGCTCTAAAGACACATTTGCATTTTTTAAATAACACGTACCATCGAAAAGAGGTCGCCGACCTATACCAAATTCAGAACATTCGTGTACGATAATCGCGAAACATTTTTATACAAGATATTTCTGAAATTTCTTCACTTCCGGAACACCGCGACCTGTGGTAGGTATAATAACGTCAACTATTTTTGTAATTATTTCATAAAATTCTCGTTCTTTTTTACTGCATTATTGCCAGATTTTTTGCCATGCATCATGTAATGTACCTGATCTAATTTCACGATGCACGGCATACACATATGCAGTTGCAATAGAAACTCGGTATTACTTTGAATTACGCTGTACAGAATCTCCCACATATCCTCTACATTGAAATTGCTTGCGAGTCTAAACGAAAGCCAGGCTGAGCCTCGAGAAAAATACTCGCTGTATAATTTTACACCGATATTATCGTTAGGGGAGCAAGACTCGGATAAATAATTATGTAGATCACGCATAGCACCCTGTAACCATTCGATTTCATTTGTTTCAGCTGGAGGTTGTCGCATACGTACACACATTTGTCGTCTTTCTATCCTAAAACGTTTGGCTTCTTTACGTATTTCGCTTAAAATTAGAAACCTGCATTCAGGTGGTTTAATCACCTCTTCATCTTCATATTCATCGTCATCATCGCTTTCTTCTTCTTCTTCCTGTTCCATATTTAAAACACCATCGTGTTCTTCTTCCGGATTCATAATATCACCTTTTTCATTTCTACTGATAAGACCGTCTCCTTCCTCTCAATATCTCCCTCCACCGATCTGGTTACACGTGTGATTCCGAGGAGTAGCCGTAGAATTTCCTGAAAGTCTCATATCAAAAGTAATAATAATCGTTCTTTTCTAATGAACCCGTATATTTTTTCTCAAAAATCTTTTTCTTGTTTTCAAAAATGTACTTTTTTTTAATAAAATATAAAGCTTGAAAAGGCTTTTTCTGAAAAAATTTATTTAAAGAAATGTAGGATGTAGATTGAAAGTTTTTTTAAATTCTCATCTTCAAAAACTATATAAGAGAAAATAAAAGATTCGGATTGAAAGGTTTTTTCTTAAAGTAAGACACATTACTAAAACATGAAAGAAGAAAATTGGAAAAAATTAATGATACCTATTCACATGCTACGTATGAGTTTGGATTTGCATGTCCTTGGTATCGGTTTGAGTTTTCGATTACTCAAATGCATATGTACACAATTTAGAAATCATCGTATACAATAGAAGTTTGTGTACTTGTACTTGGTTTGAAAACTGTATTAAAATCGATAAAACTGGTCATTTGTCTTAATGTAAGATCCGAAATATCATCTGGTATGCAATAAACAAACGCAAAAGAAAACTATTACAAGAATTTCACGAAATACAGATTTTGTCTAAACAAACATTTATACAATTCTAATTTTTTTTTCACTGAAAATAGCTGAGATATTCGGGTCTTGTTTCTCGGTTATGGTTTCCACACTGTCATTTAGAACAGCTGAAATATCCGGGTCTGTTTCCATGACTTTATTCTATTTTTCTCCTACATTTCTTCTTTATTCCTTCTCTTGTTTCTCTCTCTTATTTTTCCCCTCATCTTCGCTTTGTTTTTATGTAGATGCATCTTCTATCGACGAATCATCTTCTGTAGAGGAATCATCTGATGCTAATTCTGTAGAGGAGTCATCTGATGATGATTCTGTAGAGGAGTCATCTGATTATGATTCTGTAGAGGAATCATCTGATGATGATTTTGTAGAGGAATCATCTGATGATGATTCTAACTATGTTATGTCAGATGAAATAGCCTCAGCCTCCATTTCTTCTTTAACTGATTCATTTTTCTTTTCAATAGGTTAAACTACTGCAATAGATTGAACTTTTTTTTCATTTATAACAGGCTCCGTTTTTTTTTCTCCGTTTCGTCACCTTGTATTTCATCTTCTTGTCCAGTGTCAGTAATGTCACTATAAAAGTCTTCAATACGTGGAATAGAATCACTTTTTCTGTTGTTGGAATAGGTTGAACCACACTTACACTATTAATGTCACCAACACTTTTTAACGGAAGCATAATAACATTTGGAGATAGTAGCAATATATCTGACACAATTCGAGGTAAAATGGGATTACACTTTTTCTTAAACTGGTCGTTTACATTTTTATTTTCGAAGGATGGTCCAGGAATCGGTTGGTCCTCCTGAACAGAAGAACTAGGAATTGTTGCTGAATTAACAATCTGACTGCCTCTTGCGTATTTTATCACAGTCGGCCGTCCTTGTTGTAGTTCTTCCTCTCTATTTATCTTTCTTCGTTCTCGCAGTTTTGCGCGATCATAAAGCTCGGCATCCAGTTCTTCAGAGAACTCGAGAGCTTTCAATAAAAGTTCGTACATTTCTTTGTCATTCGAAAATATCAACAACTGTCTTCGGTGATGCATGTTGGCTTGTACAGCCAACATCATTAAAGGTAATTTATTTCGAAAAAGCTGTTGATCTACTTATTGAGTAGTTTTTTCACTTTTATCGGTAAACTTTTCACCCACTCTTTATCGCACCTTCTCTTCACAGTTTTATTGCAAATTCGAACAAGTTTAGCCAATCCGATTGTGCACCGTATATATGCGGACCGGTCACACATGATTATCTCGCGTGAAATCTTTAAGCTGTCTGATCATAAACTGTCACATAGTATGCATTCCTTCTTGGAGGGTCTTTGCCGCACAGTGGGCTATTCTGCAAAATTTACTTTTGCAAGCTAACATCTCTCAAAAAAATTGACCAAAATGAATGTTCCCCAAACGTGACAAAAGCTAATTGATTTCACAATGGGGGAAAATTATGAAGAAAAGTTTTTTCGAATTTACCGACCTGGCAAATGCGGGAAAACGCCGTAGTTTGTTGAAAAACTTTACAAAATTGTACTGAATCTAGCAAAAAGTTTCTTTTAGTGTTAGATAGATTATTTTATAGATTTTTCAATGCTAAATTCGAATCTTCTAAGAAAAATAGCGTATCACATTGTTCTTTCCGAGAAAAATCCGGTTAAAGATGAAAAATTCAGTAAGGAGAGATTAGAGAGACACAAATCCGAATCATGATGCTAACTCGACAAAGTTGATTATCTTTAGGTTTTTAAGGTCGGTGAATCTAAATCTAACGTCAGAATATAAAAATATAAAATGGCGGATCGAATGTGGCGGAACAAAAATTTGAAAAATATAGCCTGAGCGAACCAGGAAAATGGCTGATAGATTAGGTTTATAAAGTAGCGACTTCTTTGTTAAGAAGGGCGAAAATCCTGTTTCCTTAGAGAGATTTAAATCAGCGCACTATTGACAATGCGTCATCTACGAGCAAGCGTATCTGGCGAAAGCTAGCGAGAGCTTGCCTACTCGAGTCAGTAAAAATGCTGCTCGAGTAGAGCAGTCTGTCCGAACTAGAAATGTGCTATGTGTTACAGTTTCCAGTTGTATTTAATAAACGCAATTATACTATTTATATTTGCACAGCCTCATTATATGGATTTCAAACTTTTTAATTATAAACAAATTAAGCGACTGATCAAAAAACGGAAAACAGTAAAACACATTTGGAATCGTCTCCGAAATATCTAGGGGCACCTTTTTTATTTTTTTTAAAATTACCTTATTTTTGAAGTTCTGAAATTGTTATGAACAAACTAAGCGTCCGATCGAAAAACCAAAAACAATGATGACAATTATGATACAAATAATCATATTATAATTATTATTAGATGTTAGTTGTTGACCAGTGCAGTAAATATATACGAAGATGTTGGTTTTGGATCTACTGATCTTTCAGTTTATTTTAAACAAGCTTTCGCTCCACGACGTGGAGCCTCTTCAGGTAAAAATTATCTTCTCCATCATTTATCTGAGGAACATAAGGTAAATGCACCTATTAATGTCCGTGTAAGGGTTACGGCAGAATTTAAGACCAATAAACAAGTGTAATCCATTCCGATTCGCTAAAAAACTATTACTGATCTAAGAACATACATACATACATACATTGATTAGCAGTTCGAACTCGAAAGTTCATTGCCTCACTACCCGAGTCGGGTAGTGTTTCTAGGTGGATATTTACTACCAATGTGGGCCCACCACACCCACGACGGGCCAACAGCACGCAGTATTCCTGAACAGTCACCCATCCAAGTACTAACCGCGCCCAACAATGCTTAACTTCAGTGATCTTACCAGAACTGGTGTTTTCAGCGTGGTATCGCCGTTGGCAAATCTAAGAACATATATTATTTTATAGAAAAAAAAATTTTGTTGAGGCAAATTGCTACAAATTGCACCGGAAAATTCGAAAATCACGCAAAGATGGCATTGTACGTCGTTGCGACCACCTGATTCGTTTTTGGATGTATTTGCGTCCACGCGGGTTGCCCCTATTTGCGTCCGGTCGCAAACTGGTACCAGGCTGGTACTTGCACCAGTTTGCGTCCACACGATAATACATCGTTCGGTCGCAAATAGGGACAGGATTTGTAGGACCCTATTTGCGTCCGCTCTTCAAAGGTCATGATAGACTCGAATTATTCCGATAAAACTTACGTCACTTTATATAGGTTGTACCGCATAAAAAAAGAGAGAATATCGAAAGAGAAATATTTTTCACATCACTTACGACCATTTTTAGCATAAATACACTCACAGTTCAATTATTTCGAATATTTTAAACATACGGACGCACGCATGTACATCAAAATGTTGTTGCACTAGTTAGCGACTATTGTGTGAAATAAATAATTCACTGACCATTCGTGTGATGGAATCAGATTTCTGAATAGCTTGTTGAGCTGGATTGCACACGACACTTGACTCACCTAGTAATTATTTATCCGGATCCGCAATAACTACAAAATTGAGAGTCCGTTTTACAGTCCGCTCTACTAAGAATTTGCTCTCTGCGCACTGGTAAACATAAATGGCCACTTACGGCGCGCAAAATGAAAAATGAAATTCGTGTTATATTTCTAAATTCCGATCAAACACATATTTCAATGGACGCGCATGTAAAGTATTGTCAATATAATAAAATAAATACACTTCATGAATCAATAAGTATAAAAATTCATTAAATTTATTATTTTTCAATCAGGTTAGGACGCAAATAGGAGCATGGACGCAAATATGTGCATTTACCTTAGAACGACGTTTCTTATATAACAAAATTTTATTGAGAATATAACATATTTGTAGATATGGAACATTACCTATAAACTTACCGATACGACGTTTACATTTGAGGGTCATATAAAATGCACACCTTATTATTATAAAAAGTTGTTCGAAAGTTTTAAATTTACAATAATATAAAAATTAATACTCTCAAGACCCAACGTTAACACTGTTATAAAAATTTTCTTTTGCGGGCCAACATATATTAATCACAGAATAAATAAAATTGATAATGAAGTTTATTTTTTGGAAAAAAGTTAAGTCATCTTGCTATATATGACCAGATTAAATTATTTTTTAAATGTCAGAAAAGGATACTAAAAAACCAAATCAAAAATGGCTTTTAAATTTATCTGATAAAGAAATTCCGAACGATGTTGGATACTTCTTAAGTTTAGGTAATAAATTTTGTACTAGTAATTTTGTAACGCATACAAAGGTAAAATTATTAAAAATGTTTTAGCAAATGTCGAAGAAAAAATTCATCTTGTCCCTAGTGAAAAAAGAACTGAATTTAGATCCAATATTTCTATTAGACTTTCGTTATATTTAAATAGTAACTATTATAATAATAATATTGTGTCACAAATTGAAACTCTTGGTAGTAAAACAAAACAATTTGTAGCAGAAAATCAAAATATCATCATTACTAGAGCAGATAAAGGTAAGATAACGGTGGCCATGAACAAGAATGATTATCTTGATAAATGCTATACTCTCTTATCAGACCCAGACACTTATATCAAACTTAAAAAAGATCCAACTGATAGTATAAAAAGTTATCTCAATTTAATGATTAGTAAATTTAAAAAAAGTGGTTATATCAAGAAAGACACAGTTAGATGTTTAAAAAGCTACAATTCAGTTGCTCCAAAATTGTACGGATTGCCTAAGGTCCATAAACCGGAAAATCCTATGAGACCAGTCACTTCTTTTTCTGGATCTCCATTACTTTTATTATCTAAATTCGCTAGTCTATCTATAAAACAAATAATTGGGAGAAATAAATAATAAAATCAAAACTTTCAACATACCCAATAACTATAAATTGGTTTCGCTGGATGTAAAATCCCTTTTTTTAAATATTCCTAAAGATTTGGTTCTGAAAAATATTAAATTAAATTGGTATAAAGAGAGAAAACTGACCAAATTACCTGTGAAAAAATATTTAGGACTCGTTGAATGTTTTATAGACAATTCCTATTGCAGTTTTCAGAATGAATTTTGTAAAAAGAAGTTCGGTACGCCTATGGGCTCCCCGTTATCTGGTGCAATTGCAGATCTGGTTATGGAAAAACTGGAGCAAGATGTATTCAAGAGTCTTTCTTTTGATTATGTTTTCTTCTACAGGTATGTGGATGATTTTTTCACATGCGCGCATGAGAATAATATTTGTCAACTATTAGAGGCTTTTAATGCATACCATACCCAATACTATTTTCCAACCGAGCAAGTCACGCCTACCCCGAAAGGGAAATGGCTTAATGGTATAATCCCAGAGTCCAGTTTACTATTGAAATAGAAATTCATTCGAAACTTAATTTTTTAGACGTTACCATCTTTCGAGAAAACAATGAGCTCATTATTAATTGGTATCGTAAGGACACTAATTCAGGTAGATATATAAATTTTGAATCTAATATTTCGATTGAAGATAAAATTTTGATAATTTATAGTCTTACGGATAGGGCTATTAAATTATCTGATCCAAAATTTAGAGATGATAATATTTTAAAAGTTATAGAAATTTTAACACAGAATGATTATTTTATCACATTTATAAAAAAATACATTAATAAAAGAGTTGAAAAGATCAACAACTTTGATGTACAGATTCAGATTAATAACTCACAAGCCTTTGACTACAGCAAAATTGTGATTTTGCCATTTGTTAATGAACTCTCCAGATCATTTACTAATATTTCAAAAGAATTTAACATTAAAGTAGTCTTTACATACCAAAAAGATTTGTTCAGATGCTTTTCTAATAATAAAGATGCTATTCCTTTCGATTTCCAAACACACGTCATAAACCGCACTCCTTGTGAATGTGGTTTAGTTTATATAGGACAGACAAAAAGGTGCATAATAACTAGGATCAAAGAGTACATAAATGACTGTAAAAAGATGAAAGAGGTACTGCATTGGTTTATCACTCGCATGTTCATGATCATCAATTTTTATTTTAAAAACTAAGATTTTAAGTCATGAAAGCCACTATAGAAAAATAAATTTTAAAGAGATGTTTTACATTATCAAATATACAAATTCTGCTAATAAGAGATCTGATGTAGAATACCTTAGTAAAATCTACCCTAGTCTCATTTTATCAATTTTATCATTTTATCAGGCAGTACATTTTTTGACAGAATATGAGTAGTATCTAACGCTAGGAAAAGTCTAGAGCGGAGAGAGAGGTAGGTCAGAGAAAATCAACAGTTTTTGTCTGACCCATCTCGACTCCTACAAGACCCTCCAGTTACTGTCGACCATCCGCCCAATCCAGAGGAGGTCGAAGCATGTTGGAGAGAAGTCTACGAAGGCCAACATCCACTTGAAGAAGGCTCAAAGAACATAAATAGATTCAAGGAGCTGTGCAATGCCCTCATAACAGCTAAGGAGGAATGCCCACCTATCACTACCGAGGTGGTGAAAAACGTATTAAGAGGCATGAAGAACTATTCCGCTCCGTGACCAGATGGTATCAAGACCTTCTGGTGGAAGAATTTCCTTCAACCAACCAGCATCTGGCCCGAATTTTGACCTCATATCTAAAGTCGGAAGAGCCTATTCCAGGGTGGTTGGTGGAAGGGCGCACAGTGCTCCTGCCGAAGACGGGCAACTTAGCTGAGCCTGAGAATTACAGGGCAATAACCAATCCTAAATGATAGGATTGTTCGGAGAATTGGACCTGTGTGGCGAGAGATGTATGAACAACGCGACTCAAAGAAAGGCGTAGCAGGATGTCGGGAGAACTTGCTCATCGATAGACGTGTCTGTAAAGACGCAGCATCCTATCAGCGATTTCTATCGATGGCCTGGATTGATTACCGGAAAGCTTTCGATTCAACCTCCCATAGACTTATCATCTGTCTCTTGGAAATCTTAAAGGTTCATCCACACATCGTGAGGTGCATAGAGAGATTATTGCCGCTTTCGAAAACCAGATTTACTATCTCGTCTGGAAAACATCGTGTGATCACTAACAGTATCACCTTTCAGAGAGGTGTGTTTCAGGGTGACACCATGAGCCCTCTCCTCTTTCGCCTCACATTATTGCCACTATCTCTCGCTCTTCGCCATTCCGAAGGGTACCTCTGTGGCAAACCTGGAAACCGAAAGCATAAGGTCACTCATGTATTTTACATGGTTGATCTTAAGATCTATGCTAGAAATCAAGAGAAACTACATCTAGCTCTACAAATTGTCAAAGAGTACACTCAAGAGATTGGAATGGAGTTCGGGTTAGAGAAATGCGCGAAGGTTAATTTGAAGAAAGGAAAACTTAATGGCATCCCCGAAGATCCTGAGCTCGTTGACAAAAGCGCTATACGACATCTTTGAGCTGGAGAGACCTATACATACCTGTATCGGTAAGTTTATAGGTTATATTCCATATCTAAAAATATGTTATATTCTCGATAAAATTTTGTTATATAAGAGACGTCGTTCTGTGTTCCTCAGATAAATGATGGAGAAGATAATTTTTACCTCAAGAGGCTCCACGTCGTGGAGCGAAAGCTTGGTTAAAATAAACTGAAAGATAAGTAGATCAAAAACCAACATCTTCGTATATATACAATTATATTATTTTGTAATGTTCTGCAATGGATTTAATTCTTTATAGAATGGTTTTAAAAAATCTGCCCGCTGCACGGGCACATTCTCATTGATTTAAAATTGTGCAAGACCGGGGCGCGCGTCTGTCGGGTCTCTCGCTGCGCTCTCAATAATATTTCTGCCTCGCTCTGCGCGATCAGTCTTTATACTTTCCCAACATTTGTACACAGACTTTTTAAAATTGAAAGTCAAAGCATCGACAACTGTAATTTGGTAATTGTGAATTCTCTTTTGTTAAAGCTCGGCTTTAAAAAACACATTCTCGTCACGTGTCTCGTGTATGACACTCGATTAAGATATGTCCAGAACGGGATCTTTTCTATATTATGTTGTTTATATATTATAAATATGTTTATATTATAATATGTATATATATTATGTATATTATAATAATTTCCGTACCTTGGTCCGTGAGTGCTCAATTGCTAATTCAAATATTGCAAAATAATGTACAAATTTTTCTCTTTATAATTACTGTAATATTTGTTCCTTATTTTGCATTAATTTTTGTTCTCAGCTACACTGACAAATGCATCATTTCAATAAATTTATAGTACTACAATTCATAATATGCATTGATATTAAAACAGACGTTCTTTTATTGTTTTGTTCATTGTAATAAAAAAAATGTGCATTCTATAAAAAACAATTTTTTGATTTAACATTCCATTGCAGCTTGTGTCGTTTTTCCATAAATTTCATTTGCTTATTTTCAATGTTCTTTTTTACGATTTAAACAAAAATACGCATCCTAGTGTAAAATAGCTCTAAGAAAATTTGTAGATATAATTAGGGAGAACAACTGTGTTAAATAAAATGTTATTGTAGCTTGTGTCGTTTTTCCAAGAAGTTAATTTTTTATTCATAATGTATTTTATAACAAAAATTGTTAACAAATTTGTAGGCCTTTTTTGGTTGAACAACTTTTGTCTGATCCTTTTTTTCATAGCTTGTGTTGCTTGTTTAAAAATTTAATTATTTTATTTTTAATGTTATTTTTTACGATTAGAAAAAAACTGCGCGTCCTATCAAAAAATAATTTAAAAAAAATTTGTAGACCTTTTTTGTTTCAACAACTTTTGTCTTAGTTTTTTTTCGTACCTTGTGTAGTTTGTTAAAAAATGTAATTTGTTCTCATTTTTAATGTTGTTTTCTACGAATTAAACAAAGAAAACGCGTCCTATCAACAAGTGATTAATAAACAAATTTGTAGATCTTTTTTGGTTGCATAATTTTTGTTTTTTTCATCTTTTTGGTCCCTAAGAACGTTTGCCAAAGCCCAACCTGATCCGATTAGTCTTTTAAAAGTTATCCGGTATACAGACGAAAACGACGATAACAACACGACGACAGATAGACAGACAACATCGTAAAACCTGTTTTTTCGGATTCAGGGGATCTTGAAACGTGGAGATTTAAATAATCCAAAGGTATTTTTGTTTTTTCAATTGGACGCTTAGTTTTTTTATAGCAATTGCAGAACTTTGAGAAATAATGTAATTGTTTAAACCATGTTTAACAAAATAAAAAAGGAGCACCTAGATGTTTTGGAGAAGAATCCAAAGGTGTTTTTGCTGTTTCAATTCGACGATTAGTTTGTTTATAATTATTACAAATGTTTAAAATCCATATATGGGGCCACGTGAACGTACGCTTCTGTCAAATGAAGTACAAAAATTGTTAACAACATCGTTTAAAAAAAGCCCACTTAGATGTTTACAAAGCGAATCTAAAGGTGTTTTCGGTTTTTCGATTGGACGCTTAATTTGTTCAGCATGCTTTGTAAAGTTTGAAATTATTAACATATGATTTAATTGTTTATATAATGGTTGAAAAAAAGTAGCACCTAGATATTTCGGAGGCGATTCCAAAGGTGTTTATTATCATAATATATAAATATAATTTGATAACTAATTACACTGCACCTATTCTATCTGGTTCTCATTTTCCGTGTCCACATTCGTGATAATTCCAGGACAATTCTTCAACTCCTGCATAACATCCCTTCCATTTTACGCCGATTTATGGCGAGTCGTTGCCCGAAAATAAGAGGCAACCGTTGTCCCTCAAGTATGAGACGGCTCATACCCCGAAACTGAGGCAGCGGTTGTAAGGTGAAAATCTGCTGTCAAAATTGTAATTTTGGCGTTTTCGTACTTTCGTGCTTCTTTTTGGTGTTTTTGGTATAAAAGCATTGTCTTTAGTGTAGTGTTTTTATGTTTAGAAGGACTTATGCATCTCTGAGTCTCTGGACTGATCAAAGTTTTTATCTTCTAATCTTCATCGGAAAGGTAAAAGAATATATAATTTTTGACATAAATGAGGTTATGTGAAAGAATACAGTTGCATCGATCAAAATTTATAGTCGAAAATATAAAGCGAACTAAAGTTTTTTTTTCCGTTGAGGATTAAAAATTTATAACCTTAGGAATTTTATGTATACGTTTTACAAGACTTCAAATTTCTACACTTCCATACATACTTTAATAATTTCTTTAAATTTGTAACTGTTAATTAATTCTAATTTTTCAAATTTTTAAGCGTTTTCATTTGGCTTTTCCAAAATATTGAAATTAAAGAATTTTTTATTAAAAAAAAAATAGAAATTGAATAATTTGTTAAATTTTAAAGGGTTGTCGACAGCGTGAAATTCTTTTTTCACTAATAAAAATTTAGAATATTTGTGAATGCGATACTTATAGCAAATGATCGACAATTAACTTAAAATCCTAAACAGAAATTGAATAATGTCAGAATAATTTCAAATATGATAAAAAGTTTATGATTTTTCCCCTTTTATATCCTTCAAGACTAAATTTGAAAATTGAAGGTCTTACTTGTTGCTTAGCTTTTAGTTTGAGACTTGCAAAATTTAATTATTTTAAACTAGGCTCGTTTTAAATTAAATAATCTTAAATTGAAATCACTTAAAATTGAATAATTTTAAATTGAAACATTGAAAACAGTTTGGTGTAATTTTTGAATCTTTGAAAATTGCATCGTTTGAAAATAATTATATTTTATTTCATTGAAAATAATTATAAGTAATGCTTAGCTAAAGAATTGTGAGCTGAAATGTCTAAAGATTTATAGTTTCAAATTTAAATTAGTACAAAATTGCAGGCTTCTAATATTTTGAACCGAAAGCCTAAGTAAATAATGTTTATCATGTTAATTATTCTTCTCCAAAGCCAATAATTGTGAAATTTCCAGTGTAAAACGGTTTAAATGAAAACAGTTTGTAATGAAGCCATTTAGAATCAAAAGTCTCAAAATTTTAATATATAATTAGTTTAAATATATATTAATATTATTAATACTAATATTAATTATTATATTATATTATTATTGATTTTAGTAATTATTAGTAATTATCATTATTATTAAAATTTGATTATATATATTCAATGATATTAATTAATTATAATTATTCAATATAATTAGAAGACCTGCGCAAGCTCAAATAATAATTTTAGTACTAAAAATTGACAGCTTCACCAATTGCTATACAAATAAAAATGAACCATATTCAAACTTAACAAATTTACAAGTTATAAGCATCCATATATTCACAAAACGTTGATTTAGTTTAAAATAGCATTACATTTGTAGTACACTGCTTTTTAACGTTTGATAACAAAAATGACAAAAGTTATTTGAATATTAACCAAGATTATAACGATATTCTTCCTAGGAATGATCAGGTTAACAATAATAAGACGGAAATCGAACAGATGAAGCATGTTTCTACTATAGGGGCGGGGGATAAAAATAAACCGACACCCGATATGAAATCTGACCAGCAGATAAAGGATTCGGTTGAAAAAGCAGACAGTTTGTCAGAAGATAAGAAAATAAAAATATTTGAAATCATAAAAAAACATAAAAAAATATTTTCTGATGAACCGGGCTGTATGAAAGGCTATGAACATGAAATACGAGTCAAGAATAAAAAGGCGATAATTCGGAAAAATTACCCGGTACCTATTGCAAAAAGACCCAAAGTTAGAACAGAATTGGAAAAATTAGAACAGTTAGGGATCATAGAATCTTCATTAAGCGAATACTGTAATCCTCTTAGGATAGTGGAAAAAAGCGATGGTAACGTACGTATATGTCTTGATGCAAGGTATTTAAACGAAATAATTGAGTCAGAACATGATGGGCCACCCGATATTGACGATATCCTGCAGAAGTATGAGGGAAAAACGGTTTTCAGTAGCACAGATCTTACACAGGGTTTTTTCCAGATTCCTTTAAAAAAGGAATCTCGAAAATATACTGCTTTTGTTTTTGAGGGGAGAGCTTATCAGTTCTGCAGAATTCCATTCGGTATCAAGACTGCAAGTAATGGTTTCGTGAGGGCGTTAAATACAGTTTTTGGTTATAAGTTTAATGAATTTCTTACAGTTTATGTTGATGACATTTTGGTCACATCTAAAAATTTCGATGAACATCTTGACCATTTAGATAAAATCTTCGCGAGGCTAGGACAAGCAGGTCTAACCCTCAAATTAGATAAATCATTTTGGTGTCAAAAAGAAATAAAATTTTTGGGCTATATACTTACACCAAAATGCATCAAGCCAGATCCCGATAGACTAAAAGCGATAAAAGAAATCCCACCTCCAAAAAACCGGTCAGAACTCCAGGGAATTCTAGGCACATGTGGTTATTATAGCAGATTCGCGAAAAAACATGCAAATTTTGTAGATCCGTTTCGTGACCTGCTAAGCTCGAAAAATAAATTTAAATGGGAAGAGAAACATAACGTTTTTCTTGATGAGCTGAAACGAAATTTTCTGCATGCTGTCTCCTTATCGCATTATATGCTTGATAGGCCATTTTGGTTGCAGACAGATGCAAGCAAAAGGGGGATAAGTGCGATTTTATTCCAAATCGATGACGAAGGATGTGAGAGAATCGTTGCGCTAGTAAGTCGATGCTTGACAGCTCATGAAATAAATTATACAATCACAGAATTAGAATTACTTGCAATAGTATATGGTTTAGTCAAGTTGCAAAAATATCTACTGGGAACAACATTTAAAATTTGCACTGATCATTTGGCTTTGACCTTCCTTCTAAAAACCCAGTTTTATAATTCTAGATTATCTCGATGGTCGACGCTGATCTCGAATTTTTCTTTTGAGATTATGCATTGCAAAGGGGTAGATAATATCGCTGCTGACTATCTGAGTAGAGTTGTAACTGGGAAAATCGATCAAAGAGATGAAAATAAATTGGTAGTAGCCGGAATAGATTTCAGAAAAGTATCACAAGAACAAAAACAAATTGAAAAATCAATAGGTAAAATTAGTAGAGGCCGCGACCCATTAACTAAATTAATAAAAAATTTAGCTAACATACAAAAAAATAGTGAGGATAGCATGCAACTTTATACATACCTTTTGGGAGGCAAGACTATTGAAAACTATAGTCTAATAAATAAAATAATTTTCCATAAAACAAAAAACCGGGAAAAGTGGCGAGCATTCGTGCCTAAACAAATAAAAAATCAAATAATTGATTTATTTCATGAAGATGTAGGCCACGCAGGGATTCAAAAAACAATAAAAGTCATAGAAAAGAACTTGTACTGGAAGGGATTAAAAAGGGACGCGAAGAAAAGAATAAAAACTTGTGATCTATGCCAAAAAACTAAACACTTGAATATTGTAATGGAAGGCGAATTCCAACCAATTATTCCTCGGCAACCGAATGAAATAATTGCAGTCGATTTTTACGGACCACTTCCGACTTCACGATCAGGAACTAAACACATATTTGTAATTAAGGATCTTTTTTCGAAACTAATCACTCTTTACCCTATAAAGAATGCTAATACGCGAACCTGCTTGGCGAAGTTAACAAACCACTATTTCACAAAAAATGGCAAACCACAAAGAATACTATCGGATCATGGTACGCAGTTTACTTCGCCAAAATGGAAAAGCGCATTAAACCAATTGGGGGTTCAAGTTTGTTTCTCCAGCATCCGCCATCCTCAGTCTAATCCGGTTGAAAGAACAATGCGAGAACTTGGAAAGTTTTTCCGTACATATTGTTCTTCACGCCATTCGAGTTGGGCGAACTATATTAGTAAAGTTGAAAATTGGTTAAATGTGCTAATTAATGACAGCACGGGTATGTCTCCTCATGAACTTCATTTCGGCAAACCACCAAGGGACAAAATTGCTGAAATTTTACATATTCCAGATGAATCTCTAGTTCCTCGCGAAATCCAAATTGAAAATGCTCGAAAGAAAATGGAGGAAAAAGCAAAGGCAAGAGCCAAGCAACAAAAGAAAATTTCTAACATAAATTTAAAAGCAGGTGACTTGGTTCTGTTAAAAATCCCACATCTTTCAAATGCAGAAAGAAAAGAGGTTCATAAGTTTTGGCATATTTTCTTTGGCCCATACAGAATTAAGTCACAGGTTAATACAAATGCATTCCAATTGGTTGAAGTTGAAAACGAAAATAAGTTTAAAGGTATATACAATAGAAAAGATTTGCGAAAGTACTATGTAAGGGACGATTGATTTTACCTCCACCTCGAGAGGAAATAAACAAGATGATTTTACAGTTTAAGATAGAACCGGTTACATACAATTATAATAGAAGTAAGATAACAAAGGTATAACTTAATGATTGTATATAAAGACTGAACCGAAAAGTAAAAATTATTTGACGAATGTATTTTATGTACACAACTTGAAAAGCGAATGTAAAAAGTATGAGGTATTAGCAAACATAAAATGTAAATACAATAAAAGAGAGGTATATATAGTAGAAGGACTATGAAAAGATTTAAAAATGGGTAGATAGAACAAATAGTGTATTAATGGATGGACGATGAATGAAGAAGCACAAGCAGAATAATAATATGACGGTGAACATCATCGATGGATGCTGATCAAATTAATTAAGACAAAATAAGAATCAGGACAGTTTCGAGGCTATTTTGGGATCTTTCTCGCCAAATCTCAACAATCCCAAGGGGGGATCATGTAGTACACTGCTTTTTAAGGGCTATTTTGCAATCTTCCTCGAAAATCTCGAAAATTCCAAAAGGGGGATTATGTAATGCCCTGCTTTCAAATGAATGGTCTTCAAATTTGAACTTACGCACCTGGGTCTGACGAAACGACCCATGTGATAAGAAATGACGGATAAGAAGGGGACGAAGGACGAGGAGGAAACCGAAACAAGCAGATCCACCGGTAAGCCCGGTGTAACCGGATGTTTTACACTGTTACTCAATTTTACATGTCTAACTAAAGACTAAACTCGGATTATTTAATTTGTGTGTGCAGTTGCCTCAAAATTGGAAGCTAGAACCTAATTTTATTTCGGGGACGCCCGTAAATCAGGACAACAAGCTGTTGGTATTACATCTGAGTTAAATTGACCCGCCACCAAGAAGTCATCTGAACATTGGAGAACCTAGGAGATAATCAACATCGAAAACCTGCATCATTAGATCATCATTGCTCACAAGGTTTCTTCGTTAACGCTCATGTGCTGAGGTAGGCTGAATATGGTGTGTATGGCTAAATGTGTATCCGAAATTGGTTCTCTGTATTCAAAGAATTTGCGAGGTTGATAGAGAGAGTTTTTTCTAAAGAAAGAGATAGACAATGAGCTTATTCAAATTATAACTACATTTTCCCCTATTGTGTATTGTGATCGCCGGGCTGGATATTTAATAAATATTTAAGTGATAGATTTAGAAAAATTGGATTTAATTAACAATAGTTAGTAAAGCAAGTGAAGGTTTGAATTAGAAATTTAAGGATGTATGTCCAAAGGTCGCCACAGCGTCCAGACGGGTCAACACACATTTAAATATTATGCACGCACAATTGATATATTTTTTTTAATCTCTTCACATGCAAAAAAGAGGTTAAGTTACTTAAAATCAGTACTTTCTGCTTTACAGAATTTAGAGGTTAACTATACATTTACTAAAAAAGCTCACAGTCAAAATAAAGTTGTATAAACACTTCTTGTAAATGTTCCAAATTGTTTGTTTTTAAAGAAATATCCTTCACGATGATAAATCAGGTACAGGTAGGGTTTCCACCTGCTCGGGCCTCGCCCGGCAGTGACGGGCCTAGAAGGTTTTGCCGGGCGGCCGGGCTTTTGAAAATTTTGCCGGGCCACCTCCTGGTCAGGATCGAAAAAGCAAAAATTAGCATTATGATTACTGAATCGCCACCACGAATCCACGATGGATTTGACCTCAGCAACTACAGTAGTGAGAATTGGCGAGAATTGATTTTGTTCATGATTTTAATGTTTATAGGACTTTTCAGCTTATTTTTTTGGTATCACGATAAAAAGTCAGTTGTCACTTATTAATCTTGGAATGTTATTCTAATTTTCAGGGTAATACAGGGGCCTAATTTCCTGTAAAATTTGTTTTCATTGGATTTCAATGGTTATTCCTTTTATCTACGTCATCTTCACGTAAAACTTTCATATTCGTTCTATTTAAGTCACATTCGTGCAGAATTTTCATGTTTGTTCGTTTTATTCGAGTCACGCTTGTGTAAAATTTGTGTGTCTGTACCTTGTGATTAAGTGTTGATAGATACTTAAGGATTAATGCCAAAACAAAGTGACTGATAGTTTTCGTGCAAAATAATGGACAAAATGTGCAAATTTCTAATATATTTATACTACTTCATATTTATATTTTTGATGTAGTTCAAATAAATAAAATATTACGAAATTGGACTTTTTTTAATTTCCCGCTTCTCATTGCTACCCCCCCCCCCCCCCCCACACACACACAACACCACCTTTATAATGTGCCCGGCGAGAGACCTGACCGAGGTGGCAACCCTAGGTACAGGACAACACGTGCACTCACGACTCGCATAACACCAGGGTTGGTAACGTATAATACTCCACGTATTATACGTGGTTTTCTACGCGTATATTACCACGTATATTACCTCTTTAGTTTTCTGCGTAATTTGACGTATATTACGTCCGAATGGAAACTTTCAGTGCGCATGCGTCCATATCGAAAAATGCTTCTCATAACCTATTTTTCTTGTGGGTCGTGGACGCCATGTTCACTCGTGAATCTAGCGCCAAATGCCAATGTTTAAAAATTCCTTGCATTTGAATAAATGTTTAAGCAGTTTGAGGTTATAATTAGGGAGACCCTGCTGAATGACATATATATTATTCAATATGTATGTATGTATGTATGTATGTATACCATTAAGCCATTTCCCTTTCAGGGTAGGCGTGACACTACCCGATTCGGGTAGTGGTTCTAGGTGGTTTCTTGTAGTAAATAACTACAAGTGTGGGCTCACCAAACCCCACTATGTGCCAACAGCCCTCAGTTTTCTCGAATGGTCACCCATCCAAGTACTAACCGCGCCCAACGCTGCTTAACTTCAGTGATCTGACGAGAACTGTTTTTTTCAGCGTGGTATGGCTGTTGGCATATGATCAATATGATTGATCAATATGATCAATATGATTGATCAATATGATCAATATGATCCATAATAATTATTATCGAAAGAATCAACAATTATTTACATAGCTGTGGCTCTCTAGACATTTTAGGCTAGTATTTTTTAACATCTTATCACAGAAGACACTTTGTGAAAGTTTTCTCTCCTTCCTTCTTCCGCTCAAAAAACAAATCCTTCCATGGGATTGCATTAGGATGTTGGGTATTTTTGACCATCCCAGGCATAATTATTATTTGCAATTACTATAACGCATTCAACAGAATTATTAATAATTATTATATTTCAAAAGTGAGGTTATGTACATGTCAACAATTATTTTACAAGTCGGCCATCTTGAAAACGTAACTTGCAAGAGCTTTCTACGGTTTTCTACTGTTTTCGACGTATATTACGTCAAAAACTTATTATACGTAGAAAATACTCGAGTTACGCGTAACTGACCAACCCTGCATAACACTAGTCTCGAAAACATGAACAACGGCTGTACTTTGCCACTGGTACAGCGCCAGCGCTTGCGCCGCAGAAGTATATCTGCTGTCAGAAAACGGGCAGCAGCTGCCCCAAATGGAAGTATAAGATTCATCCTAGCCCTCCAAGTCTACACTTCTGAAATTTTCCGCTCAGCCTGCACTGGGTGTTTTGTGCCCGGCCAAAGTTCAAAGTCCAGTATCTCTGGATCAAATTAACGTATGGGGATACATTTTTTTTAGACTTTAGTTAAAAGTCTCACGAAAATGAATATTGTAAAATCAATAAGGTGAATTCAACACATACTATAAATATTTTCAAAAAACTGAAACAACTTTTCGGTAAAAACGTTTTTTCAAAATTTTGTTGTATGATAGCTTAAAGAATAAACAAATTATGTTTATCGGCGATAATTGTGGAGCGCGAGAGTTGCAATTTAAGAGCTTCACAGCAGTTTTTTGTTTTATTCAAAAAAACATATTTTTCCGGTTTAACGAAAATTGCCATATTTTTACATTTGTAATATGAATGGTTTCCCATGTATTATTATTTTCATCTTAATGTCTGTGTACAGGGTACTTAGTCATGATACGAATTAACAATTTATTTTCGAATTCAAATAATTTATTTATAGAAAAGCTTAAGATTAGCCAGTTTAACAAGCTTTAACCACGCTTTGACAACGGCATCGAATCTACGTCCTCTTCTGTTTCGCTCTCGCTCGAAACATCTTCTTGTGGCGCAGTGTCACTATGTTGTTCGACAAAATCGTCATCGGAGCCGATTTCCGAAGCGCAATTTGATGTTTTACTGTCCTCTATTTCCTCAAGAGCCAGTGAGCGCGTCACGCGCTTGGACATGCTCTAAAAAATCGGAAACATCTCATTTTTTCTCACATTCAATTGAAAATGAGGACAAAATGTCTCGTAGTATAAGTTTTTTCATTGTATAATCATATACAGTGATATTTACCTTGTGTTGGATTTTGTTCTGAAGTCGATTTTCAAACGTTGAGCCTAACCTGGGTTATTTATAACCGAAGAAAAACTTTCGATGCGTACCCTTTGGTTGTTAAGGCCCGACTGGCACTAGTCGAATGATGAACTAGTAGTATGCCCCCCCCCCACTATTTTTTACGCACACTCCTTGGGACTTTTCGTTGCCATATTCTAAAGATACAGCAAGCCGAAAATATCGTCCGGGTAAAAAACACCCAGTGTAGGCTGAGAGGGCTAGCGTATGGCGCGGCTGTTGTGCCTATGGGTACGTCTGTACCAACATTTTATCCGTGCAAGAAATTGAACATCGTCTCATTTCGATATTGGGGTGCTGGGCCGTCACTTAAGAAATGTAGAAAATTCACATGCCGATTCTTGAAATCGTCATTGAAAATAATATCAAGATGAACCCAAATTGCTGTGGTGTTATGCGCCAACGACTCTGACATCGTGAAATAGTAAGATGTCTGTAGTCTCCCTTCAGTTTGAGTGTAAACAACAACTGTGTGCAACGCTATCTCCCGTGTGCATATATTTCGTCTTGGGTTTCGTCTTGACGACGGGCAATCAAGATATTTTCAAGACTCCTTGAAGAGCTTTTGGAAAGTCTGGCTTATGAGACGTAGCCAGGCCTTAGTTTATGTGTTAAATCAGGAAAACGGTTTCTAATCCCAACCTGCTTGTAAATTTATTATACAATATGCGTATTAAATTAATCCATCCTATTCTATTTATTGCTAGTATTATACTTTTTTGGCGACAATGTCGTAAATGTTGGCCGATCTTCCGTATTTCTTATAGTTTAAGAGATCCTTATAAGTCCAGTTTTGTATTGGCCTAAGGCTATGAATTACTCAAGCAAACGAAAACTTCAGCTAAGGCATAACAGAAAGTTACAGGTCTCGAGACAAGCTCCATTCGTTTTGTCACTAAGAGCTATAAACATAAACGTAAGACGAATGTCTATGACGTCTACCTTACGAGACGGAGCTAGACGTCAACGTCTTAAATACCAGCCCAAGGGCAAATACTTTTGTCGAGCTTTACTGTCATAATATTCAAATCGCTTGAATAACTCGCTCGGACACAATGATTGAAACGTTAATTTTAATATCTACCGGTGCTTTGAAAGAAAAAGTTTCTAAATACGATAATAATAGTTATTTCGATACTTAAAAACGAAGCAGCTTTCGGAGACCGAATAAACTTGTAAATTTAGTGGGACTTATATACTTGAAATTCAAGGAAGCTGAGTAGGATTCTCCGGCTCCATTGATTCCACTTAAAGGGTAAGCGCTTTTGTCCGTAAGCACTTGAAAGTCTCGCAGTTGCGTTTTCGAGTCACGCCACTATCTCCAACGTGGGAGTAACATGCAGAAAGCGAAGAAGAGGAAGAGGAACTATGAGTGGAAATGCAAGAAGAAGTGATGGCGGATCTGATACGAGGAAAATGGATTCCTGAAACACATTGAGGAGGAATTTGTCGACAGGGTGAGGTAAATACTTCAAAGTGTAACGCCATTGTCGTATTAATGGAAAGGATTGCTTGTTCAACTGCGTAATGGGTAGGATCTAAATTGAAATTCGATCGTCTCGCGTCGGCGATGCTGTTACAAGTTTGCCATCCCCTAGATGTATACAAACATACTTACACGAGTATGCGAAATACACATTCACACAAAATCTACAATTCTGAAGCGAGGCTCGGCTAACAACGACCTTGGATGCCAGTAGCAGTTCTCATTCCGTTTGCATTTGTCTCGCTGAATTTTATTCTTTACGAGTAATGCGTTAATGGAGAATCGGTTTCCTTCAAAAAAGTCATTTGTATACTTTTACCTGATGAAGAACTTCGCGATTAATACGCGGGTTCAGCTTGAGGAAGCTAGATTTTTACCCACAGCTTTTTATATGTTACACGTTTTCCATGCGAAAGGACGAATCTCGTGCACGTGCCTTTGTCACACTCAGTAGACGTTAGCCAGGCACTATGCGTGAAAGCACTACTGAACGCACGTTAAAACGAGTCATAGACGTCAAGAACAGAAATGCGAATCCCTACACCTGGGCATATTCTGAAATGCACGTGGCTTTACAAAGTATTACGCTTGGATAAGAAAATCAACTTCATGCATGCTTATCATAACCAGATGAGTTACAAGCCCTCATGCTAAAACTTTCGTCAATAACTGATAGGGACAGGAAATTGATTATTCATTTTAAGGGAAACTGATACATCCATTCACTTCCTTCTCTCCCATTTCTGCTTTCTATTTTCGATCGGTTGATGGATCCATTGATATTACTTCTATTAATATGAAGTTCAGTACTTTGTATATAGTTTTATACTTATTGATTGCTCAATGATGTGAGCCAAGTTCAATCCCGCAAAGTCATAAGAAAAAAAGTTCAGAAATTTACTTATGCGCATATGTCCGAAAATTTTCATTTTTCAATACAAAACTAAATAATAACATTTTTTTAGGCACAATATTAGAAACTTGACTATATTAGATAATAGTATACTGTGTACCTGGGAGGTGAACTCAGTCTTTTTACTCGAGCGTGAGTTTTGCAAACACTCGAGAGGGAAAAGACGTTTTCCTCATTGGTTCACACGATATTTTATGTAACAAAGGTTTGATTTACAATCTTATCACGTCTGACATTCAAGTTTAGGTTGACGTGGCCACAACTGTACACGGGCGACAGCGACTACAGAGTGTGCTGAATACGATTATGATCATAATTTTACCCCGCACATGCGCACTTGCTGTCGATTCACCAGTTGTGTATACGGCTACTTTTAGAGCTAAAAAGGCGCTGATAAAATGCGTCAATAATGCCTGAATTACATATAGGGGGCGTTATTTCTCAAGTGTACCCACTCAAAAAGTCAAAGTTGTCCGATCTAAGTTAAACTTAGGCAAAGCGTTGTGCTATTGTATAGTAGTTTATGGGGGAAAAATTTTGTCATTCGGATAAGTATTGACCGACGGGGAAAGGGGTGAAAGTTTTGGGATTTTCGTGGATATCGTTTATTTCGGCGATTGTTAACTCTTCTAATAGCGATAAAAAAAATTTTGTCCAGTGCAGTTTCGATAGAGTTTTTCACGCCCTTTCGATTGGTGCTACGCATTTTTTCAAAAAATAAATATTTGACCTTCAAAAATGAAGGTCAAAAATAAATTTGACTTTTTTCGAAATAAGACAAGTTTTTTTTTTTTTTTTTTTTTGGT
>CAKNYM010050085.1:57369-78333 GCA_932195095.1 Andricus curvator
AAGTTTTTTTTTTTTTTTTTTTTTTGGTCTTAACAGAAAGCTTAGGGTTTTTCCTATAAGACTATGTAGATTAGAAAGTGGGATTCAAATTTGTAATTCACGAAAATAAGCTTGAGTACTCCGGTACGCGCATGACGCTGGCGCTAGAGCCCCGCGACGCACCGTGGTGCCTTCATGATACTGTTTTTACGAAAAGTAATAATATATGCTAGTATATTTGATCGCTCCCAGTATTTTACACGGTTAATATTGTCATTATTTAAATGTCTGCATTACGTTCACTGATGAATTTTGAAAAAAATGTTGAATTTCGGAAAATCAAGTTATTGAATAAAAGGTCGGGTCGAAAAAGTGGTTTCATGAATTAACTAAAATTAAAGCTTGGAGATTTTTTTATGCTGATGTCTCCTCTTCCATCTGCCTTTCTTTCAGCCTTTTGTTTTTTTAGTAACAGTTGTTTTCACTTTCTTTTCTACTTTTTGTTTATTCTCTTTTGGGAAGTAGTCGCATTCCGTGGCTGAGGAAAATTTCTTCAATTGAAGTCTCCCATCTTCAGTAGGTATAAATGCATGGTATTGCAAAGTCCTTTTGATTGTCACTGCAGCACCGAATCTGCTTTTCAGATCTTCAGCAGTGGCTTCGTGATCTTCCTTGCTACTAAAAATGATTTCAGTTTCCTTGCAGTACTTCTTTGGCCACAGAAATACGGATGAAGCATCTAGCATGCAAACTTTAGCGGAACATTGTAGGCTAAACCTTGCTGCATTTCGTTTAAAATTCGTCCCTATGCCATCACATGCTCCCTTACCATGAGCGGTAGGATGGTAATGCCACTCAGCTGCAATTCCGTAATCTAACTTATGAGCTAGGATATTAGCAATGAGCATGTGAGCATATGGGAGAATGTTAAACGAAATGCAGCAAGGTTTAGCCTACAATGTTCCGCTGAAGATCGCATCCTAGAAGCTTCATCCTTATTTCAGTGGGCAAACAAGTACTGCAAGGAAACTGAAATCATTTTTAGTAGAAAGGAAGATCACCAAGCCACTGCTGAAGATCTGAAAAGCAGATTCGGTGCTGCAGTGACAATCAAAGGGACTTTGCAATACCATGCATTTATACCTACTGAAGATGGGAGACTTCAATTGAAGAAATTTTCTTCAGCCACGGAATGCGACTACTTCCCAAAAGAGAAGAAACGAAAAGTAGAAAAGAAAGTGAAAACAACTGTTACTAAAAAAACAAAAGGCTGAAAGAAAGGCAGATTAGAAGACTAGACGCCAGCATAAAAAAATCTCCAAGCTTTAATTTTAGTTAATTCATGAAACCACTTTTTCGACACGACCTTTTATTCAATAACTTGATTTTCCGACATTCAACATTTTTTCAAAATTCATCAGTGAACGTAATGCAGACATTTAAATAATGACAGTATTAACCCTGTCAAATGCAGTGAGCGATCAAATATACTAGCATATATTATTACTTTTCGTAAAAACAGTATCATGAAGGCACCACGGTGCGCCGCGGGGCTCTAGCGCCAGCGTCATGCGCGTACCGGAGTACTCAACGCTTATTATCGTGAATTACAAATTCGAATCCCACTTTCTAATCTACATAGTCTTATAGGAAAAATCCTAAGCTTTCTGTTAAGACCAAAAAAAAAACAAAAAAACCTGTCTTATTTCGAAAAAAAGACCCTCGGTCAATACTTATCCGAATGACAAAATTTTCCCCCCATAAACTACTATCCAATAGCACAACGCTTTGCCTAAGTTTAACTTAGATCGGACAACTTTGACTTTTTGAGTGGGTACACTTGAGAAATAACGCCCCATAGGTACTTATTAATGATATTTTGTAATTGAACAGGTGAAAACTCTCTTCAAATATATTTTAATGATTAAAAAGTATTTAATTATTTGAAAAAAAACGCTCTATCGGATGTCATTTTTATTCGAATAGATTTGACTATTGGTAGACGAAAATTTGAAAACAAAAATAAAATTCTGAAACGAAATTAATTAATACAGATTTTCTTGAATGAACCTGATCCTGGTTGAGTTAACTTGAAATGCATACTGCATTTTATAACCTTATTTCGTATCTTTATATTTTTTACGCATAAAAAGCATACGAAAAAAGTGATTCAAGACAAGCTAATTTCGTTAAAAATCGAACATTCAAACTTCAATTGCTTTTGATCTAGAGTATTAATATATTTTAACCCATTTTGCAGTGTACGTTCAACTATATTGGATACCCCGAAACAAAAATTTATTTATAAATCACTTAAACTAGTTAAATATCTTTGAGGGACATGCCAGGGAAAGTTTCTAGACATATGCCCTTATTCTTAAGCTATGTTCGATTGTTGGCTGCAATGATCAATGTTAAAACTGAACAACAAATTAATTTATTTCAATATTTGTATCTCTCTAACTGTCTTTGAATTAGTAAATGTTAATTTTGAATAATGAAATTTTTGTCCTGACATAAAGGCGTATTTCATAGCCGAAACTTTTAGCGATTTTACTTTTTTCTGATAAATATATTACTATTATTGCGTTTTTTCTGGGTGCTCGCAAGTTTGAGCGCGCCTAGGGCGCGCGACTGTTGGATCTCGCGCTTCGCGCTCGATCATATATTTATCTAGCGCTTCGCGCTCGATTATGTATTCACCTCGCGCTACGCGCTCGGCTCCTATAGATTTTTGAACTTCGTGTTCGACTTCGATGAAAAGAAAAAGTTTGTTTGCAAATATTATAAAATTATCAAAACCTCTACATATTAAGTGATTGTTAAATTTGTTTTTATTTTAGACTGAAAAGGAACTTTATTTACTCAAGGTCCTATCGACCTTAAGGAACACATTCTCATCCAGACACTCGCGCTTCGCGCTCGATATTTGATTTGAAAATCATTTGAACCTTGCGTTCCACGCTCGGTTCTGTACACCGTATGATCGAAACAAAAAAGTTTGAGCGCACTTACGACGCGCGATTTGGTCGTCGCGCTTCGCGCTCCGAAATACACTGATCGCGCACTTTGTGCTTCGTGTTATATGTTCTTCATATACAAATTACTAAATTTGTATTTGATTTCAAATGAAAAGTAATGATATAATTTAGGCGACAAATTCTATTAGTTAACATTTTATTTTAGCTTGTGCCGTTTTTCAAAAAAGTTAATTTTTACATTCTCATTCTAATGAGAAGGTATTGGTTTTATGTAAAATTTGACATAGTCGGTTTTCATCAAATCTCCACGTTTTGAGACCCCCTGAGCTAGAAAAAACGATTTTTACCAAGGTGTCTGTCTGTAGTCTGTCTGTCTGTAGCCACGATAACTTTCGAAAAAATGATCAGATTTGATTGAGCTTTGGCACACTTTTTTATGGCCGAAAAATAGAGAACGAGTTCCTTAACCAGCTATTTAGGATGAAAATCCAAAAAGTGAGCACATTTTGAAAATTTTTGAGACCACTTTTTTTAAAGATTTGAAAATTCTATGTACGGTTATTAGTAGTACGCAAAATGACGAACAAAATATTCTTATGACTTTTCGTGATAAAAAAAAAATTACTGGAGTTATAGCATTTTCAAAATTCCAAAAAACAAACGAAAATGTACATTTTAAGCCGAAAAACGCACGATATGAAAAAAAGTCAAGAGGAGAAAAACGTTGCTTTTTGAACACCCTATGATATTTTCACAACAACTTTTTGCATTTTTTGAAAAATAAAAAATTCAAATTTTGATCGCACAAAAAAATAATGAAAAATCAAAAGTTCAATTTTGCTGTGAAACTATGCAAGATACGAGAAAAGATCATTCTACCAAACTTGTGCACCCAAAAAAGATCTACAAATTTCTTATCATTCACTTTTTGATATGACGCGTAGTTTTTGTTTTATTCGTAAAAAAACAGCATTGAAAATAGAAAAATCAAATTTTTAGACGAATAACACGAGCTACGAAAACAATGACAAGTACAACATTTGTTCATCCAAGGAAGAGGTACAAATTTGTTGTAAATCATGTTTCGATAGGATGCGTAGTTTTTGTTTTATTCGTGAAAATAACATTGTCAGTAAAAAAAATCAAATTTTTGAAAAAAACAATGCAAGGTACGAAAACAGATAAATGAACAAAAATTGTGCATTCAAAAAAGATTTACAAACTTGTAATCAATTTTGGTTGTAAGAATATATTCAAAATGAAAAAATTAACTTTTTTGAAAAACGGCACCAGCTAAAAGAAAATTTTAGTGAATAAAATTTGTCGCCTAAATTATATCATTATTTTTCATTTCAAATCAAATACAAATTTAGTAATTTGTATATGAAGAACATATAACACGAAGCACAAAGTGCACGCTCAGTGTATTTACCAAATCGCACGTCGTAAGTGCGTTCAAACTTTTTTGTTTCTATCATACGGTGCACAGAACCGAGCGTGGAACGCAAGGTTCAAATGATTTTCAAATCAAATATCGAGCGCGAAGCGCGAGTGTCTGGATGAGAATGTGTTCCTTAAGGTCGATAGAACCTTGAGTAAATAAAGTTCCTTTTCAGTCTAAAATAAAAACAAATTTAACAATCACTTAATATGTATATATATGTGTATATATATGTATAATTTTATAATATTTGCAAACAAACTTTTTCTTTTCATCGAAGTCGAACACGAAGTTGAAAAATCTAGAGCAACCGAGCGTAAAGCGCGATATAGATACACCCGAGCGCGTAGCGCGAGATAAATATATGATCGAGCGCGAAGCGCGAGATCCAACAGTTGCGCGCCCTAGGCGCGCTCAAACTTGCGAGCGAAGCGCGCGATGAGAATGTGCCCGCGAAGCAGGCAGATTTTTCATTATTTTTTTGTGCGATCAAAATTTGGATTTTTTTGCGTTTTTCGGCTTAAAATGTTCATTTTCGTTTCTTTTTTGAAATTTTGAAAATGGTATAACTCCAGTAATTTTTTTTTTATCACGAAAAGTCATTAGGATATTTTGTTCGTCATTTTGCATACTACTAATAACCGTACATAGAATTTTCAAATCTTCAAAAAAAGTGGTCTCAAAAATTTTCAAAATGTGCTCACTATTTGAATTTTCATCCAAAATAGCTGGTTAACGAACTCGTTCTTTCTTTTTAGGCCATAAAAAAGTGTGCAAAAGCTTAATAAAATCTGATCATTTTTTCGAAAGTTATCGTGTCTACAGACAGACAGACAGACTACAGAAAGACTACAGACAGACAGACACCTTGGTAAAAATCGTTTTTTCTGACTCAGGAGGTCTCAAAACGTGGAGATTTCATGAAAACCGACTATGTCAAATTTTACATAAAACCAATACCTTCTCATTAGAATGAGAATGTAAAAATAGATATATATATAGATATATTTGATTTTTTCTTGTAAAAAAGGCCAGATATTAAAAACCAGGAACAAAACTCACAAGACACGTAGTACATGTTGCCATCTATCTCTGAAAAAAAAACTTTTAAAAAGTCGGGATTTTGAGAAAATCGACTTTCAAGAATTTCAGAAAAAACAACCGCCATTTTTTAATTTTTGAAAATTAAGAAGTTTTATTTTTGACCAATTTAAAGAGCGAGAATTCCCACGTTCACAAAAAATTCCGAATACCTACGCTTGTTCGAAAAATACTACATTTTGAAAAAAGGTACGTGTTCCTTTATAATATGTAAACATATTTTGGGTTAAACTGGAACTTTTACGCTACACGATATGTACAAGTGCCAATTTTATAACAAAGGAATGTTTTGATCCCACTTTTTCTTCTGTATAATTTCTAAGAAGAAAAAAGGCTATTTTTTTAATACAAAAAAAATTTGAAACAAAATTTTTTTTAAAGCCAATTTCTATTTGCATTTAAAGACAGAATTTTGTTCACAACTGTTTTTGAAATTAATATAACAATCTTAAATTATGATAATAGTATATTGAGATACAAGTGGGGAAACTATTTTTAATGACGAATGCATAGAAACTCGAATAAATCCCATAAAGAACGAATTCTGGATAATAGTGGTCGAAATACGTAACGGCTCTAGGTAATGATTCTATTTTATTTTTCCAGCTCATCAATTATTCATAAACCTTGCAGTTAATATTTCTCTCGACATTTTGGGTAACAACTTCGATCATTTTTCAAAACTTCTTGGGGTACCTCAGCATCACTGTCATCTGGATCTTTCAACTCATTTTTACAGAAACTAGTGACGCGGATAATTTCCGATACCAACAGTGTTACCAGACCCGAGTTGTGGAATTGCGGAAGCGCAGGCTCAAAAATGCGGATTTTATTTTGCAAATGCGGAGGTTTTGAAAAATTGGTGTAAAACTCATATTGCTATTAAAAAACTGAAGAAAAGTCTTCTAGCTGTATAATAGCACCGTATCATACTCATTGTAATGTATAAATAAATACAGAATATCTTTTCTTGTAAATCAGAGCTGCAGATCGTGGACCTTCAGAATAGGGAATAGAAAGAGGGAAAATCGAGAAAGTCGACTTGTCTTTTTCTAAGGATGGTGATTGGTTCTACTCATCTGCAATCTGCTTTCATTAGAAACGGACCAATCCACCAATTACCAATCGCCATCCTTAGAAAAGGACAGGTCAACTTTCTCAATTTGTCCTCTCTTTCTATTGCTATTTTTTTTCTTTCTATTGTTTCCGATATTAGTGCTCAAAGAGTGCTCTGTCAAGTAAACCTACGGAACTGTCACTCGCCGATTTTGATGAAACTTTGCAAATTTGTAGAACTAGGGAAGATAATCAACACGTATTGTTTCATATCGGCTGAGAAAAAATTCTAAGGGTAGACCCTCGTATATGAAGGGTGGTATTCACGTTTCAACGAAAAAAAGTCGCTGGATCCAAATCTGAGGCCAAAATTACGAAATTTAAGGCGGTGCATCCAATATGGCGTCTGCTCGTCGCACACGAGGGGTAGTTTCTACCAATCACATCCTTCCGAGAGATTGTAAATAATTACAGAGCCTATCCGTTACTGTTTGGTGTTTGAATCGCTTTAATATCTTCATTAGAACAAAAGATAGTATAGTTGTACATTCTTGTAATTTTAAGCAACAATTTTTATTATTTCTCAAATTTGTCAACTGTGATTTGTTCACAAATGTTTTTCTCATATTGATGAATTTTTTCAAATTTTTCGCATTGCCTCTTGTATAGGAAATAATGCTCTAAACTTGACTGTTCTTAAATGTGCCCGAAATGCCTTACTTTTTTTACATTTTCAGTCTGCAAAGCACAAACAATTTTTCACATTAACGGCTTCAAGCTCATTTACGTGGAACACTTTCAGCTTTCAAATTCCTATTTACTCATTAGTCTAGCATTTTTTTGGCTCAGTTGTTGAGCTTCAAAGGCAGATGCCTATAGTTTTTGCGCCGATAGTAGATTCTAGGAACAAGAAGCGTAAAACACGCAAAACGCTACGCAAAGCGCGAGTCTCCGTTGGACAGAATGGCTGGGTACTGGCAGGTGATAGTCAGAAGTGCCCTCGTTCTTACGCCGTCTGCATCATATGATTGGGCAGAGGAATCCTTCAAAGTCAAAAATGCGGAGTTTTGGGCCATCCGCATTGCAAAATGCGGTTTGCGGATTCCAGTCTCAAAATGCGGTGTAAAATGCGGAAATGCGGTGTATCTGGCAACACTGGATACCAATCAGCTCGTCAGATAGCGTTAGCTGTACTGTTCCAGGAAGTCGAATGATTATTTATAGATTTAATGCTTACACGGTGATTCATTATGATAAAAGGAGGTGTTTCGGGTTTCACTCGTGTGTAAAACTACGAATCTTGCCGACGCACAGTGGGCTAAAGTGAAAAAGTTCGTGACAAAATTGTAGAACTTTTGACAGGGATGACCTAGAGGGATGGATTTTTCTTAGATTTACAGATGAATAACTACAGAATAAAGGAAAAATACGGAGAAGCTGAAAATTTATATCTTTTACCTTGAAAATGTAGGTTAAATTTGACATCTTTTGACAAAAAGTTGTATTATTGGATACCATGAGCGCTCAGATATTATATTACATATGTTACACATATATTCTAATAGATTTCGTCATGCCGAATCCAAATATGGGCTCTAAATCAGACTAGGACTTCCTGTTTGTACTAAAAATGCAATAAATTATCTATTTTAAACCTTCATGGCATGAATGATTCCCACTAATGTAAATTCCACTATTTGTCGTATTCAAGGGGTTTTGGGGTCGTCGAATTGGAATACAAAGTGAAAATGTCAAAATTAAAAATGGCGGATCCAATATCGCAGACCAAAATTGTAAGACCGAGCAGATATGACTGACAATTACTGTGCGGGGGGGTTTTCGGGTCGCTGATTTCGAATCTAAAATCAAAATGTCAACATTCAAAATATCGGATCTAATATGGCGGACCAAAATTGTAAGACCGAGCCAATATGACTGCAAATTACTATGGGGGGGGGGGGGTTCTAGTCTCTGATTTCGAATACAAAGTCAAAATTTCAAAATTCAAAATAAAGGATCCAATATGGCGGAATTTCATTGTGAGAATATTACCGATTTTATTGAAAACCGTTACTTAGGGTTTTTTTATGTCGTCGATATCAAATCCATAGTGAAAATTCAAAAATGTTAAATATCTGATGTAATATTGCATCAGACATTTAAAATGAAAATTCAAATTCAAATCATAAAATTTTTGAATTTTTACTTTATATTTGAAATCGACGACATACAAAAACCCCAAGTAGCGATTTTTAATGAAATCGGTTATATTCTCACAATGACATTCCGCCATATTGGATCCTTAATTTTGAATTTTTGATTTTAGATTCGAAATCAGCGATCCGAAAACCCCCGTACAGTGAATTTCAGTCATATCGGCTGGGTCTTATAATTTTTGTCCGCCATATTGGATCCGCCATTATGAATTTTGACATTTTTACTTTGTATTCTAATTCTACGATCCAAAAACCTCTTTAATAGGACAAATAGTCAAATTTACATTAGTGGAAATCATTCATGACATGAAAGTTCAAAATAGATAATTCAATTGCATTTTTCTCGCAAACAAGAAGTCCTAGGCTGATTTAAAGCCCATATTTGGATTTGGCATGACGAAATCTATTAGAATATATGTGTAAAATATGTAATATAAAATCTGAGCGCCCATGGTATCCAATAATACAACTCTTTGTCAAAAAATGTCAAATTTAACCTAGATTTTCAAGGTAAAAAATATATTTTTTCAGCTTCTCCGTATTTCTCCTCTATTCTTTTGTTATTCATCTGTAAATCTAAAAAAATCCATCACTCTAGGTCATCCCTGTCAAAAGTTCTACGATTTTGTCACGAACTTTTTCACTTTAGCCCAATGTGCGACGTTTCGCAAACGTTGCTGTTCACTTCTGCAGGGCTAACCTGAAACTTAAGTCTCAGGTTATGCTGTTCTTATATATATACTATCTACGATACATGTGACTGGCCAGAGCGCCCCACCGAGGAGACTGGTCGAACTTAATTGGCTAATTAGGCCTTTTTTTTAAATCCCAGGAGAACGGAAAGCCAAATCGGATTGGTACTGTATCCATTGTCCCTATCGATGTTATTAGGGTGCTTTAAAATTTCAATTGCTTCTCTATGTTTTCTTGGAAAAATATTGTACGTTTATGCGATGACGGTCGCTTTGTCAAATAAAATTCTGTGTCCTGTTTTGCTATGATACTCAGCTAGTGATAATTGCGTGAAATGTTTTAGCCTGACTTTACTGTCAGGTTTCATTATACGTTGGCTCACCGCTCTCCGGGTGTCTCCAATATAGACTTTGCCACAAGAGGTTTGTTCGTAGAATTGGATATGGTCAATAGAAGTGTTTTTTAAACAAAATTTTCCCGCTTATCTGGTTTTGTTAGATCGTTTTAAAAAATTGTAAAAATTTTTTGAAAATCGCGTAAAACCATATCAATTTTTGACCTTAAACAAATTATTTAGCTGTCTAAAAATAAAATAGCGACACCGGATAAGCAGGAAAATTTTGTTTAAATCAAGTGTTTTGACCTAAAAAATTAATGTAGAGATTCGCTGATACGTAACTTTGAAAACAGTATTTTAAAGCCGCTTTAGTTACGAAATTAGTGAAAAAAGGTAAAAAAAACCTTTAAACCAGATTTATTTTGACAGAGCTCGATGAAATATTTCCATTTTTGTCGAAAACAGCCCTATTTATGTCCTACTCAAAGATCCTGCAAAGATCTGAGACTTTCATGAAAATTTTATTTAACTCCCGTTCAAGCACGCCATATACGAACTTCTTATCTCTGATACAGTTGAAATATTCTAGCTCTAAAGTTAAGGGCGGATAACTTGATTGCAATCATGTTTAAGTATTTAAGAAGACATTTAAATATTAAACTTTTACTGCCTTCAATATAAATAAGTAAGTTTGCAAGTTTGTGTTTGTTAAAAAATAAAAATATTTACAGATTTTACTGGAATTCGCGTTTAAAAATTGGCACATGGAAACTTATGATCTGGAATATATTCCTAATTTACTAAATTTTTAATCGCCACAAGGAGAGATTAAGAATTTTTGTATTTAAGCTAAAGCATTATTTTGCTTAAGAAAAATATGATAGTTTAAATCATTTATAATGCCAATGAGAGAGTGCACAACATTTTGAAAACGTATCTTCATTGTTTTGATGAAGAATTTTGTTATTTTAATTCAAACATTCTATATTATTTATAATATTACTATATGAAGAAAGAATATAAATAAAAGCCAAATACAAATAAGAAGAAGGATTTTTAATTTGTAAAATTTGACTTTCAATTGAAATTTTTGGCAGGTTCTTATAAAATTGATGACACTTTTCCAGTATTACTCCTATTCGGCTAAGAGTTGAGGACACCATTTTCTTCGCTGATATTATAGGTAAGAAGCCGTGATATGCTCGGTTTAGAGGAGTGACCCATTGGTTAGTATACTCTGACCCTGATTCCACCTCTAACTCGGTTCCTGAATCTGATTTTGATAGGGACTTAGATGCCTATTCTGAATATACTGTTCATTGTAAAGACTCACTATTAAGAGCATATTTGTAGAAAATTTGATAAGGAAGTTCTTCACGAACGTTGATTTCTCTTACTTTAGGCCAAAATATTTTCATGTTATCGACGTCCTTAACCCAGCAGCTATCCTCAACTAATTCTTTGAAATAAAAATACGTCATCTTGCTTAATTTCTTCAACAATGTAGGCATTTGGATCGTATTTGGCAGATCAAATAATTAAGTACCATTCTCCGGGAGCGTAAGCAGTTTTCCCCCGACTTGCTTTTTCTATATTTGTGTGCTCTAAATCACCTTCGTTCTGCGTATTCAGGGTGGCGATTCGGCGGACGATTTCAAATTCCCGGTCATTTCCCGGTTTTTCCCGGTCAAGTTTTTCAATTTTCCCGGTCAACTAAAAGTAACATATTCATATTTGCCGCAAAAGGCAAACCTTTATTTTCATTCATGACGTTCGTTCTAAACATCTTCTAACACAACAGAGCAAAACGTTGCAAAATAAATGAATTTTGAAAGAAAGACTTAAATTTTCCACTGAGAAATATCAATGTTTTACAAAAAATGGAATAGTTAAACTTTCATTTGGAAAAATTGATTTTCAACAAAAAAGCCGGATTTTCAACAAAATAGTTCCATTTTCAACCAAAGTGATGAATTTTCAAATAAAATTATGAATCTTTATCTGGAATAGTTAAATTTTAAACCAAAAAGATAAATTTTCAACTAAAATGATAAATATTTAACTGGAACACTTGAACTTTCAACCAAAAAGACGAATTTTTAAAGAAGATTACATTTTAAATAAAAAGATTAATTTTCTACCCAAAAATACTTTTAACCCAGCAGTTGAATTTTTAACTAAAAAACGATGAATTCGCAACGAACAATGTAAAAAAAATTTCTATTATAATTCAGAAATATTTCTTCTTTGAAATACTACTTCTACTCTGAAAACTGCTTGAAGTACTTTTATTACCTAAAATTTAGAAGAGGGAACTTTCAAATTGTGAAGAATTATGACTTGGAAGAGGGATTTTTGAAAATTCCTTTCTTCTAAATCCGAATTATAATTCCTTTAAAAAATTCCCATTCCATGTAAAAAATTCCCTGTTCCAAATGAAATTATATTTCTTGAATTTTTCTGTAATCAGAAGTAAATTCCCGGTTTTTAAATTAAATTCCCGGTCATTTCCCGGTGTTTTCCCGGTCAATAAAATGCCAGGTCATTTCCCGGTCTTTCCCGGTTTCCCGGTCAAGTCGCCACCCTGGTATTGCCAACTTCTAAAGAAACGATGAGTGATTTTTATATTATGTTTCATTGCAGCGTACAATGGCATCGCAAAAAAGAAGCGTTTTTGATTTGGTCCTGAACAATAGTCAGAGAAAAGTTGAAAATCTTGCATTCTCTCTTTGACTTCTTCATTGATGAAGTCCAGTACGAAATCTTATACATATCAAATTGGAACCCCTGTGTGTCTCTGATTCATCCCATACATAGGAATAACGCGGAAAAGTAATAACGTCAACAGGGTTGTGTACCTTTTAGATTCCCTTTCAACTACCGATTTAAGCATATTGAATCGCGGAAATACACCAACCTTTATCACAACTAGATTTTATGAGTTGATTGACCTGACCTTGTGCTCTATATCCACTAGCGAAGCATTCAGGGACTAGCACGTGTCGCTTGAGATATCCCTATCAAATCACAGGCAGATGTGATTTTCACTAACATCTGACGAGACTGATCCGATTATGTATATGAACCCAAGAGCGACTGTCTGGAATAAATATATGGAAGATATTGGAGAGTCATTGAAAATTATTCCTGAGAGGATGAGATTAATGGATTAGCTGGAGTTTGCTGTGGATGCAATGAATAGGACCACATGTAAACCTTATGAGGATAATTTTCCTCTTCGTATGAGAAAGCCAGACAAGGATGCTCCTTGGTGGAATTGTAGACTGCAGGCTTTGAAAAAACAGCGGCACTAGATTCCATCTTAGGTATGCCACCGCTGCACCTTCTAATTGGGCAGAGAGCTGCGGCGGAGGCATACAGACTTTCCCTAAGGGAGGGTCATAGAAAGCCACTTTCCTTGATCTGCTTGATTTAATAAAGAGCGTATTATCGGGGGATGAAATCACTAATAACATGCCTGAAGAATACTCGTTTGTGAAAACCTTTAAGGTGATTTTCCCGAAATGGGAGAACTGGCATGATGAACAGAGGAGAAGCAATTTATTTACAACGGGGGGACTCGTCTGGTATACAGACGGCTCTGAAGACTACCTTGGATCTGAAACTAGAGTATTTCGGATGAAATCTAGTGTGAACATATCAATCGCACTAACCAAATTCCCTACCTTATTTCCAGCTGAAATCGTGGCCATCACTCCCTGTCTAGAGGACATTCGTAAATGTAGGTTTGTTAACCACCACATTTATATATGCTCCAATAGTCCAGCTGCATTGAGAGCACTTCAGTCAGGAGAGTTTACGTCCAGACTTGTCTGGAGTTGCCTAAAAGAGCTTCTCGAAGTGTCCGGTAAAAACTGGGTCAACTTGATCTAGGTTCTTAGACATAAGAACATTGAAGGTAACGAGGAAGCAGATATGCTTGCAAAAAGTGGGGCTACAATAGCTCTCAACGGACTTGAGCCATACTGCAGAGATTCGTATGCTTCGTCTAAGTATGCCTTTGAAAATTGCTCTCGGAGGAACACGCGAGGTATTGGAAGATGGCTAAACGTATGATACACTCTGAAAAGTTTATCAAAGAACAATGTTTAGAAAAATCTTAAAGAAACTACTAAACACGGAAAGAAAGCAGGTGAAAATAGTGGTTGAAATGCTCACGGGGCACTGGCACTAACACTTCAAGATGCGCTTGACTAACATGAAGATCGACAGTGACCCTCGATGTCGAAAGTGCGATAATCCTTGTCACTGTCTTTTCTCGAGTAGTGAGATGGAACTTTTTCAATACTATCGATATGATCCCTTATAGATAATTTTATTATTTCTGTTTTTTCATTGGCTTTGTTCCTATACCTGTCACGCATATATACATCTACTGGACCACTGATGTTGGTTTTCTTCAAAGCGGTATACAGCCATTGCTGCTTGACATCTAAAGTGTGCAGAAAAAAAGTTTTACATACTTGTACAGGTTTTCCATTCACAGTAAGAGAATATTTATAAGTATTTTCTCGCCTAGAATTCCACTATGTAATTCCTTTTGTTTTCAATATAATAACTACATGAGAAGAAATAAAATCCCATTGACGAGTATGATTCCTGATAGCCCAGAAATTATCAAATATTATTCTTCTGTCATCGGGCCTGATCTGAGATTAACACTCAGATCTACAGGTTTGTGTATATCCTGTTTTTATGTTACGTTCTTGTTTCATTTTTTTTTCACATTTCTTCTAAATCACGTGTACGTTTTCTGAAGATTAAATATCAAGGAAGCAGGTTTGCGAGATATTTTTCTCGATCGTTTTAGATCCAAAGCTGCGACGCTAAATTGTTCTGCTTCTATCGTAAATGTCGTTGATCCAAATTCTACTGATAGCGACAATGAATTGTTTTACGAATCCACCAAATGAAAATTGCTATCATCGTTTTCAAATAGTTAAGCTGCCTACCTTATGGATGTATGTTATTATTATTGACAATGTCCAAACGCAGTTCATTGATCTTCCTAAATGTACACAGGCACAATCATTCTCACGTAAGAGAAACTTAATTTTAATATGATTAGATTTTTGAAGATTTTAAGCAATATTTAAATAAATAGAAATAATTACTATTATTATTTTACATGCAGTGTTTGGAACTGTATTAAATAAAAATTTGGAAGATCAATAATATTTCAAGCATCTCTATATTTGCTTACACTTTGACATATCAGATTGGGAGTTTACACGAATTAAATAGATATTTTAAATGTTTCTACCTGGATCACTGTTTTATAAAAACCTATACTGTATGTACAATCAGAAAATAAAACTGTGAACTTTTTTTAAATACTGAGTAAAAGATCAAAGAAGTGATAAATAATAAGATCGATATGCTTCAAAATTAAATAGATGAGTTAAATTGAACTGTTTAAGGTTAACTTTGTTCGAAATTCACTTTCTATAAGTACTTGATAGAAGTTCAATTCCGATTATATTACAGAAATTTAATGGTGTCGTTTTTGTGAAAGTAATATATACCATTTATTTCTTAAAGTGAACTTTTTATTATATTATACATACAGTTTCTTATAAAAGTTTTAAAAATTACTTAATACTATGTATACTTAATCTAAATGAAAACTAATCGCTTCCTTAATATCGCCCACTGTGGCTTACGGCACAATCCAACTAAATGCAACTAAACTTTAGCCCGAAATAATAATTAGTATTCATAAAAACTAATTTTTTATTAAAAAATTGACTATTTTTCAACGTAATTTCTACAGATTTGGCTGATATGATCTCAACAGAAAGTGGGTCATTGTCCTCTACAGGAGGTCGAAGCATTTTGGAAAGAAGTCTACGAAGTCCAGCATCTACTTGAAGAAGACTGAAAGAACATAAATAGCTTCCAGGAACTGTGCAATGCCCTCATAACACCTGGAGAAGAATGTCCACCTATCACTACCGAGGAGGTGAAAAAAGTATTAAGAGGCATGAAGAACTATTCCACTCCGAGACCAGATGGTATTAAGATCTTCTGGTGAAAGAAGTTTTCCTCAATACACCAGCATCTGGCCCGCATTTTCACCTTATATCTAAAGTCGGAAGAGCCTATTTCGGAGTGGTCGGTAGAAGGGCGCACAATACTTCTTCCAAAGATGGGCAACTTAGCTGACCCGAAAAATTACAGGCCAATCACTTGTTTGAACAAAGATCTTCACAGCTACCCTAAATAATAGGATTGTTCGGACAATCAGACCTGTCTGGTGAAAACTGTACGTACAACGCGGCTCAAAGAAAGGCGTAGCAGGATAACGGGAGAACCTGCTCATCAATAGATGTGTCTGCAAAGACGCAGCATCCTACCAGCGCTTCCTATCGATGGCCTGGATTGATTACTGGAAATATTTCGATTCAACCTCCCATAGACTTAACATCTGTCTGTTGGAAAGCTTAAAGGTTCATCCGCGCATCGTGAGGTGCATAGAGAGATTGATGCCGCTTTGAAAAACCAGATTTACTATCTCATCTGGAAGACATCGTGTGACAACTAATACCGTCACCTTGCAGAGAGGTGTCTTTCACATTATTGCCCCTATCTCTTGTACTTCACTATTCCGAAGGGTACTTCTGCGGCCATCCTGGAAATCGAAAGCATAAGGTCACTCATGTATTTTACATGGATGATCTTAAAATATATTCTAAAAATAAAGAGCAACTACACCTAGCTCTAGGGATTGTCGAAGAATACATTCAGGAGATTGGAATGTAATTTGGGTTAGAAAAATGCGCCAAGGTTAATTTGAAGCGAGAAAAACTTAATCGCATCCCTGAAGACCCTGAGCTCGTCGACAGAAGCGCTATACGACACCTTAGGGCTGGACAGACCTATACATAGCTGGGCGTGCCACAGAGCCGCATTTAGGACGAGACATCTATGAAGGATACTCTCCGCAGCAGATACAAACTCCCATCCGGCAGGTATGGTCTTCCGAACTGTCGGCTAGAAGCAAAGTATCTGCAACGAACATGCTTGCCATCCCGGTAGTACTCTATTCATTTGGAGTGGTTCCATGGACGAAGGAGGAGTTCAGATCCTTTGATATCGGGTCACGAAAGATTATGCACAGGAACAAAATCATGCACCTTAAGTCTTCTGTTCCGCGACTCTACATCTCACGCTGTCAAAGTGGTCGCGGAATACTGAATCTTGAACGTCTTCACAACAGGATTCTTGTGGGTACAGTACATATACTTGCAATTGGAAGAGACCCTCTTCTTACAATGATCAGAAAGCACGCAGAAGTGGACAAAGGAGCGTTTCTGTACAAAGCAGCAGAGGTGGCTGCTGAAACACTCGGCCAATGAGTTGTCAAACTCATACGGAAACGACTTACATCCAAAGGCTCAATGCGGCACTAAGACAGTATAGAGAGAGAGAGAGAGAGGTATAAAGACCTTGTAAGAGTGTTGCGACGTTTATACCCGAAATATTCTGTTAAGCTAATCGGCCTGATCATGGGCGCTCTTATAGGTGCCGAGCGTTCACTGGTTAGAAGCCTGAAAAGCATCCTTCCGTGTGAACAAAATGCTAAGACGTTTGTGGGGAAGATGCAGAAGGCGGTCGTCCTTGGGTCGCTTCGTGTCCTCAGGGTGCACGAGACTTTTGCCGGATCATCGTCTTAAATCCGTGACAGACTGTAGTAGATAGATAAACGTTTATTTTTTAGCCTGCTGGCCTTAAAAAATTGACTTGCTTACACTTCCTTTACAGAATTTTCTTAAAACTAACCCTTAAAACTAACATCCTTCCACACCTTATCTCTAACGCCGCTCGCTCTTATCGCATTGCCTTCCTCGCTTCGCCTCGCACGTATGTCCCTACTTTCTTGCTTTGCCTCGCATTACCAAACTCTGTCTCCGCGGCTAATCCCTCATACTTATCTACTATTTACAATATTTACATTTACTTATATTTACTTCCTCCTCTATTTACAATCTTTCCTTCTCCATTCCTCTTCCTCCTTCCTTCTCTTCTTCTCCATCTTACCCAAGACTCCCTTCACCCATGCTACTGCCCTTTTGTCCCCCCTTTTATGCATCAGTACCTCCATGCTTATCCCACTCCTTTCCACCTCTACGCACTCCTCCAACCAATGCTCCACTCTTGCCTCCCCCTTCCCACATAGTTCACACATCCTCTTTTCCCTAGCGAGCCAGAACCTATTATAACCCTCCATGCACCCACATCTCATCCTCGCTATAAGCTCCTGACTTCCTTTCTCTCCTTTCTCACACAAATATTGCGCTCTCGTCTTCGGCATAATCCACACATAGTTCCCATTAAACCTTGTCTCTCTTATTCTCTCTTCCATTGCTGTCTTCTCTCTCTCCATGCTGTTTTTCTTAACCAACTCATATACCTTCCTTCCTTCCTCATGCATCCTTCTCACTTCATCCATCTGCAGTTCATTCGTTCTAAAATACTCCCTAACCAGCTTACTTCCCCCCTCTTCCAAAAATTTCTCCTCATACTTACACGCCCGACTTCCCACACTCGTTCTCCCTGTCTCCCTCCTGGCAATATAATTAGGCGTGTTCCTTGCCAGCCCCAGTGTCCACTTTACATACCTCTCCTGTGTCATATTTACCTCTTCTCTTTCCTTCCACGTGACAGACTGTAACCGCCTATCTAACGGTCGTGAGACGTGGTTACAGCTGAAATTTTACCACGATTTCGCTGCGAGCGGGTGTGGTTTTTGAGAATAGCACCCGCTCGCGGCGAAATCCCGCTTTTGTTCTCATGACAAACTTGTAATTATATATGTACGTGACGGGACGTGACAATGGAAGAATAATTGAAAGTGATTAATGATGTAGTAGGATGGGTTATAATAAAACTTTTAGAAACTGAGAACCCCTAGTGAGTCACCGAAGAGGCAGATTTATTTTCTGATATAGTACACTTCCGATATCTGCCATCTCCGTATGTTCCCGCTTTCCACCACACGTGTTTCAACGCACATAATATTGTGTCTCCTATTTAGGCGACTGCGAGTCTCTGCGGTAGCCTGCGCATATGCCATCGTGCGAGTTCCAACGTGGAGTAGAGTGGGGGTACTCTCTAAGTGCCTAATTCTTGGAATTATACTCCCGTACAGCCTCGTCAGGTGGCAGATACCAGAAGTGTACTGTAGATAAAGTCTAAATGCCTCAATTTATCATAACTATATTTTTGCAGATACATTGAGCTACGATTGAAAGTCCCTCAATATGTTCAACAATATGTTCAACAGGAGGACGAAAGGCGAACGCGCATGTGCGGCGTGGCCCAGAGTACAATTATGATCATCAGATGATCATAATCGTTCTCCACGTATGCGCATTCGCTGTCGTCTTCACCTAGAGTGTGGAATCGACCATTTTCCATGTCTGTAAACTGTGACCAATCGAGGGTTATGCATATATGTGCAAAGAAAAGACTGTTTCACTTCTACGTACGCAATATACTATTATTTTATGGCACCTGTCATGATTTTGAGTTCTAGTGAGTTTCACCTTAATATTTAGGTTAGAGAATCAAAAACTGCATAACAGGAATTTATTTAAATCAGAAATCTTAGAATTAAAACAATTTTAAATTTTTAACTTTTGTGTCAGAAGTAAATAACAGAGCTCTGTTGTATGCTGAAAGCTATTTTTACTTCATAAAGAATTCAACTGGAGATAAATAATCAAATAAGTGATATTTATGTAATTAACCGGAAAAATACTAAAGCTGAGCCTAAAAAATCGTGAAAAATTCAAAAGTATGATGAATACTAGAAAATCATCATCCTGAATTGTACGTCGACAAATTACTTTTACATCCTGCAGAGGACCGCATATGGGGCCTTATCTTTCAAGTGCGCCATAAAATAAAATGAAATTAGTCCGATCTGAGTCACACTTGGGCAAATTGTTGTGCTATTGGATAGTAGCTTATTTGGAAAAAATTTTGTCATTTGGATAAATATTTACCGAGGAGGACTGGGTGAGAATATTTGGAGTTTTATGGATTTCGTCAATTTTAGCGATTCTTAACTTTTCTGATGGGATAACAAAATTTCCTTCAGTACTGTTTAGACAGGTTCTTATGCCTTTTCCATTTATCTTGAGCATTTTTTGAAAAAATATATATATTTTACCTTCAAACGTGAAAGTCGAAAACAAATTCGACTTTTTTGGATGAAGGCATATTTTCTTTATTTTTTTATCTCAAAAAAATCTCATGTCCTTCCCATTAAGAGCTTTTAGGATAAGAAGTAGGATTTTCAATTATTATTTATGAAAATAAACGATGGTTGGTTTTCGAGAATATATCAGCTGCTTTGGCGATTTTCGACTCTTTCAATAACAATAAAAAAATGTTTTCTACTACAATTCAAATATGCTTTTTCACGCAATTTTCATTGATTGTAAACATTTTTTGAAAAAATAAATATTTAACCTTCAAGAATGCAAGTCAGAAATAAATTTGACTTTTTTCATATGAAGACACTTTTCTGAAAATTTGTTCAGGCCGAAGAGAAAGCTTGGGCTTTTTCCTTCAAGTACCTTGCAATTAAATAGAAAAGTTCAATTTTTATGGATGAAAATAATTTTTAAGTGCTCCGATATACATAATGACGCTTTTGCACGGGCGCCGGTGTTCTAAACGATTTTGTACTAATTCAAAATTAAATTTTACTATTCAGTCTCAAAGTTCACGAAGAAAAAAAACACTAAATTCTTTCTACTCCAAAAAAATTTCAAAAAAGGGTCCTTCTAATAATAAAGGTTAAATATTTACTTTTTCAACAAATTCTGATGATCAGTAGAAAGGACAACAGCATGAATTTGTTGATCAATATCGACAGTTTACCTTTATGCAAATTTTCGCTTAGAATATCATGGCTGATTCTGTGCTCCGATACGAATTAAAGAACTATATAACTGATTGAGCATATAACAGAATTCATCAGCCAGCTGACTCTAATTAATTCTTAAAATAATTTACAGACGAAGCAACAACCCCGTGTGTACAAATGGTATAAGTTACAAAGGTTGCAAAATTAATGTAATTTTTACATTCTCATTCTAATGAGAAGGTATTGGTTTTATGTAAAAT
>CAKNYM010050085.1:88333-114856 GCA_932195095.1 Andricus curvator
CATAATCTAGAAAATTTGGCATGTTTGACCAAATTGAGTTTGTTCAATTTGGTCAAACATGCCAAATTTTCTAGATTGTGTTGAACTCCTCTAACCCACCGCCAAAAGTGGGAGGCTTCTTAGGGGGCAACCCACCAGAGGCGGTGCGAAATATTGATGATGGTAGAGACAATCTTGTCGAAGCCGTAGAAGTGCAGCTAACGGAAATTTCCGTAAAGAAGAAGAACCGTTGCGGAGCACAAAGGAGAAGAGACCGAACAGCGCGTCTCGCAAACAGCAGCCAAGGCTTCTCACAGGGGGCAGTGGCATGCGGAAATTGTACCCGGAGCAACTTCTCAGGCTTATTCCATAGGAAAGAGGAAGAAGGGCTACGGAGAAACTCCCCAAAAGAGGAAGTTGAAACGGCAGAAGGCTCTGGTAACACAGGGCCTTGCTTTCGCGCAGATGGCTAACAACGCCGTGGTGAGAGTTGTCGTTGCGTCAGGTTATCCTGATAACTGTCTAACTCTCGAGGATTTGGACAGGCTGACGGATAAAATCTCTAAAAGGATTGACGCGTTACCTCGCCAGGGACGCGCCCCCAGATTCAACGACATCTTCATCAGGTCGGGGGCCATCGTTGTGGAGGTCGCGAACATCTGGTTGGGAGACTGGATTGTGAAAAAACCCCGACGTTTAGGCTTAAAGAAGGTCTAAACTTGGGAGTCAAGGGGACGGAGTGTTTGCAAAGGTACCGCAGAGATACCGTACTGATTCCCGGCAAGCCCGAGAGTCCAGTGATCGTTCTGAGGCGCCTGAGCTCTCAAAACCCATCTCTACGAACTGATTCGTGGAAGGTTTTTTCCTACAAGCAGGGATCCAGGTCGACGGGATTCTAGTCGTTGGTCTTCCCGAATCCTCAATCGAAGCCCTTGCGGCTCTAGATTATCAACCCTATCTAGGGGCGAGTAGGGTTACCTTCCGCGTGACCTAACTGGGATCCGCAGCGGGACCAGAAGCGTCCGGATGTGCCCCGAACTAGCCTTTCAGTGGCTGAGACCGGAATCTCCATTATGCAGATTAAGTTGCACCACAGCAAAGGCGCCTCAGCGGTTCAAGCCAGACGCATGTATGTGGTGCAGACAGGGCTTGCCCTAATCCAAGAACCCTGGTTATACAGGAAGAGGATTTGTGGCTTGTCAGGATGTGACTCCATATATAAGGAGCCACGCGAAAAAACGCCAAGGGCATGCAAAGCCGTCAAGGGTATGCATGGTAATTCCCTGGCGATGCCGGGGGACCCCGCCTCCCAGAGAGGTGGAGGCTCCAATTCGGCACTGCGAAGGGAACAAGATTCCTCTGTTGTTGGGCTATGATGCGAACTCTCACCACACGGTGTGGGGAAGCACAAACATCAATGACAGAGGGAGAGATTTAATTGAATACATAGCAGGCACAGAGCTGGAGATTCTCGATTTGACTCTATGTTCGGGTGTAATGAGGAGCAGGGTAGCGGACTGGAGAATTTTCGATGAGAAGGTTCTCTCGGACCACAAAAATATCGTGTTTCGATTATTCCTAGAAAAACTGGTGGTTTCCAAGTTCAGGAACCCCAGAAATACCCTTTGGGACTCATATAAAGAGGAACTTACAGGGAGGCTTGCGGAATTCCCAACAAGCTATGGTACCATTGATGATTTGGAGCACGCCGCGGATTTTTTGCGAAGGGCTCTGACAACATCATATGAGAACAATTGCCCTACAAGCACAATTAAGTCTAAGAAGGGAGCAGAATGGTAGAATACCCACCTGGAGAGACTCCGTAAAAAGACAAAAATGTTGTGCAATAGGGCAAATAGAACTAAATTGCCTTCAGACTAGGACATCTATAAGACAGCCCATTGTGAATATAATAAAAATATAAGAAAGTATAAGCAGGAAGATTGGAGGGGCTTCTGCGAGGAATCAAAAAACATTCCGGAAACAGCGAGGCTCCACAAGATCCTGGAGAAAAATCCGGAAGTTCGCCTCGGGCTCATAAGGCTCGATAATGGTGAGTTTGCCGAAGACGAAGAAGCAACGCTGAATCACCTGATGAAAGTTCACTTCCTGCATTTTCAGCGAATCCGGAACGACCAAGAGGAGGAAGGCTGCGGCAAAGAGGTGGAGAGGGCCGACTGGAATTTCGCCGCTAAGGTCGCTGATTACAAAAAGGTGGAATGGGCCGTAGGGTGCTTCTGTCCCTTTAAATCACCAGGGGTGGATGGCATTTATCCAGCGCTTTTACAAAAAGGCATGGATTTAGTCGTCCCCTCTCTGACGAAATTATTTAAGGCAAGTATAGCCCTTAAACACGTGCCATCGGCATGTAAGGATGGCAGAATGGCCTTCATACACAAACCTGGGAGGGATAGTTACACTGCTGTAAAATATTTCTGACCAATCAGCCTAACGTCTTTTATGCTGAAGAAGTTGGAGAAGCAGGTCGAGAGATACATTAGGGATTAGGTGCTCTTGGCCTCCCTGCTGCATAGAGGGCAGCATGCTTTTCAGGCAGGCTGCTCGGTAGAAACTGCGCTTCATGCTGTTGTGGCTAAATTGGAGCAGCAGTTGGAACAAAAGGGGTATGCTGTGGGCGCTTTCTTGGATATAGAGGGTGCTTCCAGCAATACTCCTCCAGAAGGCATCTGTCGAGAGGCTTTGAGATGTGGTGTGCTGGACCAGCTAGTATGCTAGTTAGGAGGCATGCTACGCCGGAGAAGACTCGAAACCAGATGGGGTGAAGGCCTAGTAAGGGGGATAGCTCCACGGGGTTGCCCACAGGAGGGTGTCCTGTCGCCCCTCCTGTGTTGCATTGTAGTGGACGGCCTTCTTCGAAGGCTAAATAAAGAGGGGTACTATACTCAGGGATATGCGGATGACTTTGTAATCCTGGTCAGGGGGGCTTATCTGGAAACGCCGATGGGTCTTATAAGGTCGGCGCTGCGCATCGTAAAGCTCTCGTGCGATAGCTAAGGGCTCTCGGTAAATCCGGAAGAGACTAACCTGGTCATTTTCACGAGAAATTATAAAGTTCCGAAAGTTGACGCTCCTGTATTCTGTGATGGGGAGCTGCCGTTTTCAGATTCAGTTAGATATCTGGGAGTAATCCAAGATATCAAGCTGAACTGGGCGAAGCACCTGGAGACCCAATGCAGGACATTTTTCATGCCGTTTTTCAAAAAAATTATTTATTTTTTATTTTGAATGTTATTTTTTACGATTAAAACAAAAACTACGCGTCCTATCCAAAAATTATTCATGATAAATTTGGATGAGTTTACACTATTTATTTAGAGAGCAACTTTCTTCTATTCATTTTTTTCTTAGCTTATGACGTTTGTCCTAAAATTTAATTTTTTTATTTTTAATATAGTTTTTGAAAAATAAAAGAAAAGAAAGCATTCTGACAAAAAGTGATAATTAAAAAATTTGTGGCTCTTTTCTAATTGAACAAATATTGTCTTATTATTTTTTTTTCGTAGCTTGTGCCGTTTGTTCAAAAATTTAAATTTTTTTATTTTAATGTTATTTTTTACGATTAACACAAAAAACACGCATCCTATCAAACAAAATAATGAGTCATACAAAATTTGTAGATCAAACAAGAGTTTACCATTTTTGTCGATTCATTCTTTTTCCTATTTCGCATAGTTTCATCGCAAAATGGAATTTTTTATTTTTCGTTATTTGTTGTGCGATACAAATTTGAATATTCGATTTTTTAAAAAAATGCAAAAATTTGTCATGACAATCTTGTAGGGCTTTCAAAAACCAACGTTTTTCTTCTCTTGACTTTTGTTTATATCTTGCGTTGTTTGGCTTAAATTGTTAATTTACGTTTCTTTTTTTGGATTTTCAAAATGCTATAACTCTGATAATTTTCCTTCTATCAAAAAGAGTCATGAGGATGAATTGTTCAAATTTTGAAGTACTACGAACAACCGTACATAGCATTTTTTATACTTGAAAAAAATTGTCTAAAAAATTTTTAAAATGCTCCAACTTTTTGAATTTTTATCCAAAATAGCTGGCTAATGAGCTTTTGTTCTTTCTTTTCACACCCTTACACCTTTAAGCAGTGTGCCCAATCGAAATCCAATCCGAGTAGTCTTTCAAAAGTTATCCGATATACAGACAACAACAACGACAACGACGACAGACAGAGACACCAACGTCAAAACTATTTTTTTACTTTTGTAGGGGGCTTCCAAACGTCGACATTTATTGGAATCCGCAAAAGTCATTTTTACCATAAAACCTTCTCATTATGATGAGAATGTAATAATTCATTATTTGTTGTGCGATCAAAATTTGAATTTTCGATTTTTCAAGAAAATTTAAAAAGTTGTTCTATTAATCTTGTGTGGCTTTCAAGAAGCAACATTTTTCTTTTCTTGGCTTTTTTCCATATCGTGCGTTGTTTGACTTAAATGTTAATTTTCGTTTTTTTTTTAATTTTGAAAATGCTCCAACTCTTGACAATTTTCTTTTTATCGAAGAAAGTCGTAATGATCAATTCTTTGAATTTCAAAGTACTACGGATAACCGTAAATAGAATTTCCAAATTTCGAAAAAAATGGTTTAAAAAATTTTGAAAATGCTCTCACTTTTTGAATTTTTATCCAAAATAGCTGGTTAACAAACTCGATCATTCCTTTTGGTCCCTGAAAATGTGTGCTTAATTACAATCCTATCCGATTAGTCTTTCAAAAGTTGTCCGGTATAATATACACACACACACACATATATATATAATTTGAAAAAAAAGTTAAACAACCACCGCAGGGTCCCACTAAGAGCAACTGCCATCCGACAAAATGTCAATAGCCCCCAGTAGCACCGCGGTAAAATCACACCTATGGCCACGTCTCACAACCGTGAGATGGGTGGTGATATGGTGGTATATATATATATATATATATATATATATATATATATATATATATATATATATATATATATATAATTGAAAATATCGACCACCTAAATTTTCTATTGTCCATGAGATTTTGTTATATACGCACAAACACATGAGTGCAGCCTTCTGTTTCATTATACGCCCACAAAAATTATCCCCTTTCCTGATGGACCCCCGCACATGTGGCCCCAGATTAGACGCCATCGGTTCGTCTCGGTAAATTCCTAATTTTTCTACAGATATATAATACTTACATTATTGTCCATTGAATTGGCAGGAGATGAGTGAAATTGGTGCAATCTCCCGCTCATTCTACCTACAAGTGATCTAAATCAACTTTAATGCAAAGCAAATTGGAGGAAGATTATTTAGCTGTATTTTTAGAATTATAATCAAGTATGATAGATCATTAAGTTCATTGCTGTAATTCTTACATTGTACTACATCCTGGAGTATGATTTTCTGATCCGATATCGAATAAAAGTTCTACACAACGGTGAAACAATTGACAACTACATAATTACTACATTGAAAATTACGCCAACTTTCACCTGCACACTCAACATCTCAACTTTATGGCCTGGATAATTGTTTAAATAATTGAAAAACAAAGTTTCACAGTAAAACCAGAAAATTAAAATCGTCTGGTAGTACCGTTTCTACGTTTTCTAGTTCGGTGGCCCAAAAACTTCTCGATTTACAGCAGTTTTTCTAAAAATGGTGGAGGCTGACCGGAATCTACGCGCAGCTGCACGCTGGCAATGGGTGCTATTATGCAGCAAACACGCTACTAAAATCGCGATTGCTATCTAGAAACATCAAAGTAAGAATTTACAAAACGATAATAATGCCGGTCGTCATGTACGGGTGTGAAACGTGGGCGCTGACGAAGGAAGAGGAGAATAGGTTTAGAGTTTTCGAAAATAAAGTAGAGGAGAGTACCCGAATTTGAGATATTCTCCTAATATGAGATAGCGGGGTTTCAGCTAAACTAAGAGGCGCATGCTATTGGTTCTATCACCAACTTGTAGCCCTTGAAGAAAAAGTAATTTCACGGTAAAGTTAATTTTTTATAGTGCTTCTAAAGATTATAAGCAAACTTTTTGCGAAATCGGTGATGGTCGAGTTCTTGGATGGTGAGTCTTTGAACCCTATTTATTATCTATTAAATAAGTATTTAGCAGTAAAGTTGGCCTGGAGGGATAGGGACCGAATAACTAAGTAGGAAAATATCGACAGTGTTCAAGTTTTTCATTGTACAGGTTAGGCGTAGTAAGTGAGTAGTTGCACGGTGTGGTTCTCATAATATGAGATACCTGTGGTACAATGCATCTCCTGCTCCAGCTGGGCACACTCTGGCTGCGCGGGGGAAACTGGTTACAAATGGGTTTGTGACTACTGTAAAAACTGAATATATCTGAATAACAGTGAGTTGATACTTCGGAAACATAGAATAAAGTTTTCCATAAAAAATAATACTTTATTTTGCATTTTATTAGCGATTTCCTGGGGTATCTCATATTATGAGAATAGTTTGACGAGTTTGGAAAAAGCACTTTTTTTACATTTTTTGGATTTTCAGCAAAACTAAAAATTTGATTAAATTTTTCATTTCAGCACCTTATCGTAAACTAAATTCCCTTTAAAATGACTTACATTAATTTTAAATTCAGTCCATAAAATTCCGGCAATCACACCAAACAGAGTTGGTATCTCATATTTGGGTACTCTCCTCTACTTAGAAAAATCTATGGTTCAAAGAGGGACGAAGAGACTGGTGAATGGAGAAAACTGCATAATGATGAGCTGCATGCTCTCTACGGGCCAGCAAATATTTATATTCTTTTAGCATTGGATATCTGTGTATTACGTTAGTTAGGAATATAAGTTGGAAAATGTACTATTAGATGACAGAAAACAAATTAAGACACATATGGCAGGATATATTTGTGTTTCCGTATTTTTTGTTCTTATAAAAGTTTTATAATTTTCAATTACATGTCAATTACATGCAGAAGTATTTAAATACGCCAGTATATATATATACCATTAAACCATTTCCCTTTCAGGGTAGGCGTGACACTACCCGATTCGGGTAGTGTTTCTAGGTTTTTCTTGTAGTTATAAATAACTACAAGTGTGGGCTCACCACACCCAGTAATTTGGATAAATATTGAAAAATCGTAGCGCGCGTGAAGCGCTAAATTTTAAAACGTTGCCTCTTGGCTTTTACGCAATGATTTGATATAAAAGCAAAAAATGAAACAGTAAAGATACAAATAATTTGTTTGGAATGAAAATTAAATTCAGTTTTTACGCAGGTTCTTAGCCAAATATATTTGGTATTGCATTGCAATATCGTTCATCTATACTTAAACGTGTTATGTGAATCACAATTGACGTCTTATTTTATTCTCATTTATCACCCAACAATCCATTATCGTGAAAATAAAGTGATCCATAATTTTAGATGGTAATAACTTCTTATAACGTAATATTTGTTATTTTAATGAAATGAGATATATTTGATATTTAGACAACATTCTAACATTCCACTAAACGCTCGATTCTTGGATTTTTTCATTAACTACTTTTATTCGATATCAGACAACAGCAAAAAAAGATTGATCCCAATATCACTATCAGAAAACTGCGCTTTATCCACTTTTTCGTATATTTCAAAGAGCATGTCTGGATAAAACGCAGACTTCCAACAAAGATATAGCGATAAATCTTTTTTTCTGCTGTTGTCTGAAATCAAATTCAAGTAATAAGCAAAAAAATCCAAGAAACAAGCATTTCAAGAAAAGTTAAAATTTTCCCGAATTTTTGGGTACAATTCAGAGTACGTGTGTGGATAAAACGTAATCTTTTGATTAGAATATTTAGAAGAATCTTTTATTGGTGTTACCTAATATTAACTGAAAGTAATGAATGAAAGAATATCCGAAAACCGAGCGTTTAGTGGAAAGTTACATTTTTCATCATATACTATATTATTTTCACGATGAGTAAATACCAGAAAATTGATTGAAGTAATCTGAAAAAAAAATTATATTTTCGTTAATAAGCTTTGCGAATTTCAGTGAAATATTATTTCATTGTACTGTTTGGTGAAAATACTACCCTTTTACTTTATTCTTATGTGAACCACAGTTATCGTCCTATTTCACTCATTTATAACTTAAAAATCTTCAAAGTAATTATTTTAATTATTTTTACTATTTTTCTCTTCGTTTAAACCTTATATTCTATTATGACATGTGAAAATCAATATAAAGTGTTATAGTCTTATTATTGCTCTACAGTCTTACTATACTTATTGTGAACTTGTCATTGTCTTTTGTAGCATGTTTTATTCTGTTATCAGAAATTAAGTGAATGTTCTATCTCTCTAAATTTGAAGTACATAGTAAGAAATTATTAATAATAATCTTCATCCTTTATGTAAATTGCTGCGTGTGGTTCAATTTGTTCTGTTGGTTTGCAAAAGATACTATATTCTGTTGAATCATTACACGTTAACCATCGACCATTTTCACTTCTGCAGTATGCGATATAAACTACTATTTTGCACTTTTTGTGGCATTTTCCGGACACGATAAAAGGGGATTGGGAGGAGGTCAGAATTAAAACTTATTGAATGGAAATTATTCCTCAAACATTCCTTGAAAGGTGACTATATTCCAATTCGCCAAAACTTCATAACAAGTACTTATTTTTTCACTTTTGCGAAAACCGAACTTTTCCTACTTATAGCCCTATGATAATGGCAAAAGCATGGGTTAATGTTGAAAAAAAAGTACGGAATTTCGTTTTTCGGAAAACGAAGATTTGGGGGGCGATCGATCAACAAAAATCGAACGCTAAATTTTTGGACCACCTTGTTGCGTGCTATATATGGCATGGAACGCAAAAAATATGTATTTGTATGGTCCATGTATGGTATATGGCTTTTTAAACAATTTGTCGTATGGGGAAAGTAATTCTAGAGAATTTTTGTGTGTACTGTTTTTACTGCAAATAAGCAGAATAAAAACTGAAAATATATTTTTCATTCAAATTACCATTTTATAATGACGACTAAAAGGAACATTTTTTTCACTTGGCGTATTTGTCCACTAATTAAAAAAAATTTTCAAGCCTGTCCGCTTGTTTCTTTAGTGAGCATTGATCAAACAATTTAAACTCGTTTAAGTTTTTGAAAACATTTTTTTAATCAATCATTTGATTATTTTCACGATTTGGCCATTTACATAGCTTTGTAAGTACTATATTAGTTTAAATAACCGACTTTCAAAAAATAATTGGATTGAGACATATTCAAATAATATATAATAAATAAAAGTCACCCCTACTGCAGGGCCCAAATAGTTGGGACCTTAAACTGACCTGTCCTTGCGTCATAGTTGTTTTAGTCCTCCGCAGGACTAGCTCGACGCTAGGCGTGTATTTGTCTACAGATTTGTACAACTGTGAAACTCAGTAAATAATATTTCGATATCCACGAAGTCGGCTATCTTTGAAAATACTAGTGGAATCTTCGATTCATTGTCAGTGAAGTAGTGAGTGATCATTAATTATTCGGTGATATTTTCACTTGAAATCACCGAAAAACACATACTCAAGGGGAAGTAAGTGAGCTCGACAGTGATTGCGTGAGTGACAGTCCTAGGAAAGGTGAGACGTCACGAAACCAAGTTGGCAACAAGGATGTCATAACGCCTGCCTAAGCGTCAGCGCTTTGCATCCCCTCAACGCCTCAACTTCTATCACAGGCAGCAACAAAGAAGCAGCTTTAGATTACAATTCAGCAGCTATATTCGTCAAAAGAAAAGATTGTGTATGAATTCTTTCTTAGGCAGTATAATTTTGTCATTCCTGAAAATATATTTGCGTTCAGGTTATACTGCGAGAATAGTTTTAGTAAATAATCAATAAGCTAAATTCTATATTATAAAAATCGATAAAGAACAGCATCGAAAATGTCAGCGACTGACAATTCCGAAAATAGTTCCCAAAGCAATTCCCAAGACGATTCCCAATTATCATCAACCATCCTCCATAAAATCCTTAAGAGGCTCGAATCAATTGAGATCGGTCAAAAATTCCTACAGATAAGCGTACATCTCTTAAATAAAGATAATTTGAAACGTGTCGAGGAAATGAAAAGTATAGCTAGGAAAGAGGACCGACTCATAACGAAAGCCGATGATGAGGCTAGCGAGGGATATTCCGGAAACTCAGAAAGTTTTTTGTATAGGTCGTATGAAAGTAAACGAACGAACACAGATCCCTCTCACCCGTACATCATCTGGCACAGGCTCAACGTGCAACACAGGATGTGCCCTTAAGAAATGTGGGTCCTCCGAGTCCAGTAGATCAGGATTTACAGCTTCCAAACTTCACGCAAGGCGTACCCCTAAGGAATGTCGGACCCCCAAATCAAGTAGTTCAGGGCGTACAGATTCCAGATTTTACGCAGAGCGTACCCCCAAGGGATGTGGGTCCCTCGAATCCTGTAGGTCGGACCGTACAGAGTTCCCATACTAAACAGCGCGGACGGGATTCAGATTTTTTACCTAGCTCGGTAAACCAGCCCCGGAGATTGGAGATCCCACAACAAAGAGGTGATCTCCTCGTGCCCGCAAAGGAAATAATTCACACCGTAGAAATCTTTAATGGGCGGGATGACCTTGGTACTCAGGATTTTATTGAAACTGTGAAGGGCGAACTATTACGTTGTTCACAACCGGACATGCTGCTTCATATTGTTTCAACTGAAAAAATTGTAGATGATGTCAAGCGATCAATCCGCTATGTTTCAATTAACAGTTATGAAGTTCTATATCAGGCACTACAGGTGTAACAGGTGTAAATTTGAGACTCTTGTAGGCAGAGTACTGATAGCGTGCAAACTTACAAGCTGCGATTCGAGAAATGCCTCAACCACCTCTATTACGCCGTTCAGTCCGAATATAGTTTTTTTTTTTTTTTTTTTTTGAAAGGAGAATTGCAAATGCTTCATGCACTGACCACATTCGAACTTTAGGGACGAATCCGTCAGGAACGAAGGTGAGTGTGGGACTCGGCCTAAAAAACGGCTACACCCACTAAACGAACTCCTTTATACCTACCAACCCATGTTGCCAGAATCCGCTCTCGCATTACTTCAGGAACATGGGTTATAGGCATTCAACGCCGTACCTCGGCGTCCAAGTTGTGTGTCCTGCTTGGGCTCTAAGTGGCACCAGACCCAGCCAGGATGTACGCATCGTCCTCAGTAGCGCGACGAAGTCGCGCAACGGGCTCGTCGGCTTTCGACCTTATGGCTGGGCTTGGCTGGTTTCAATTTTCATCTGAGCTGCTTCCTCGACGCGGCTACCTCCCTAAATGAAGCACATCGCGTGGACCCCGGTAGATGATCAGTCCGGGGATTTTCTTCAGGAGCAGCGCAGAGGAAACACTGGGGAATGCTGACGCACTCCGCAAACTTGTGCCCCTCCTTGCCGCACCTCCAGCATAACTTGGTCCTATCTGGACCCTTGCAACCCGCTGCTATGTGGCCGAAGCCTAAGCGGTGGTAGCATTTTGTTGCATCCTTCTTCTTTCGGACTCTACAGGACATCCAGTCCACCTTTAGATCTCCTGTACGTAGGAGTCGCGACGCCAGTTCCTCGTTTACATCTACATAGGCCTGTAGGTGTCCCCTGAAAGCCTGCTTTGTTAGACACACCTTCACACAGCATGGGTCAACACCACCAAAGTGGTTGCAGAGAGCCTCCGTCACCTCCTCCACGTCTGTTGTCGAGTCCAAGTCTAGGATTGATTTTCATTACAGATCATACAAGAAATTTCTGCTGAAATTCAGCGAGAAAGAGCGGTTTTCTCCACTGCGTGGTCCCTGTAGCTACCAACCCAAACAGGAAAGATTCAAGTCTAGTAGGAGAGGTGAAGGAGAGACGTCTCTGGGAACAGCTATGTGGACGGAAGAAGGGACAAGGGTGGTCGGGATCCGTGAAGGCCAAAGACGTCATCGGTCGAAGTTGTGATTCGACATGAGTCTAAAATTGGAGGGTGAAAGGACGTGAAGGATTAAATACCTTTATAGGTGAGACGAGAGGAGCTCGAAGATCACCTATATGACGTAAGGAGGGGTGAAGGAGGTCGGAATCTGCGAATACCGTATAATCCAAGAATACACAGCACGACATTGTGGAAAGATGAGAGGGTTTGTGCTCCAGGAAGATTTTCCCGATAAATGAGTCAAAACCACTGTAGGGGTTGTGAATTCATTGAAATAAAGGACACCGCAATAGTTATGTAAACTCAAAAGTGGTCTTGGGATTTGTCCATCGCGCGTCTCATTCGATTTTCGACAGTGGATCCATCCCGGTTGGTAACACCCTGATTCCATCTTTCGAATTGAAACTTATGAAATAACGGTACCCATTTACAACGATTCTCCTGCGGCAAAGATAATCAGCAAACAGGAATTCCAATACAAATTTCTTAAAATCAAGCCGCAAGAGGAGCAAATCCAGTATATCTCCAATAAAGAATTTGCGTCACGAATTAAAAATTTTAACAGAAAATTCAAGACTTAGTCATATTGAACCCGAACTTCGCGAAACCGTTACTAAAGTTGTTTAGTCTTACCATGACATTTTCGCACTACCAGGTGACCCTCTGCTGAGTAGCAATTTAACTGCCCATTGCATTGTCCTAAAAACAGACAAAATCATTAACAATAAATCTTATCGGCCGCCCAAGTGCCACAAAATGGAGATTGAAACCCAAGTAACTGATATGTGAACAAAGAAAATAATCAGGCACTCTGAGTCGTCCTATAAATTACCAGTTATGGGTAGTACCCAAAAAAATGGACGCCTCGGGAAAGCGAAAATGGTGAATTGAGGCCCCAGATTCTCTAACCGCCCATAAAATTTGTCGCCTGAGAGTGGGGAGGCCTTTGGACTTCGCTTAAACTCAAGCGGTCAGGGGCCTCCCCACTCTCAGGCGACAAACTCTATATGCGGTTATAGAATCCGGCGCCTCAATTGTTGTAGATTTCCACAAAAATAACAGAATCCACGACCAGGACGCTGATCCTCTCCCTATAATTGACGATATTTTGGACACCCTTGGGAAAGCAACATTCTTCTCGGAATTCGATTTGAGTGCCGGCTTCCACCGAATACCCATGGGATCGTTCTAGCGAATGATGGACAATGCGCTGAGAGGATTAATGGGTAAGATTTGCTTCAATTATCTCGATGACGTTGTGGTATTTGGATCAACTAGAGAGGAACCTAATCAAAATTTAGTTTTGCTTTTTGAACGGCTTCGTCAAACCGGTCTTAAGCTACAGCCTGATGAGTGCGAATACTTACGGCCTGAGCTAGAATATTTAGGACATATCGTTACCAAGGACGGAGTAAAACCTTACCCCACAAAGCTATCTGCAGTTTCAAACTTCAAGCAACCCAGGAACGTGAAGGAGGTTAGATCCTTCTTAGGCCAATGGCGATTTCTTCTAGAATAATACGAATATAAAATAGAATACAAAAAGCGTCCTTCAGCCCACTAAAACCATTGATTGAAAAGACCGAGTCTAACGAAATATCAACCTTCGAACAAGAACCTGAAGAACCTCCTAGTCCAGAAACCGAACAATTATTCAGGGAATATTATAGGTGGTTCTCCAATCGAACAGGAACACGTGAGACTAAAAACCCAACGCCCAGGGAAAACTTCGGAAACGAATATCCAAGAAACGCTCAAATCTGCACCCAAATAAAACCAAGATACCTGAATATAACGAAAAATAGTGGCTGAAAATCTTGGTCCAGCTCGCACAACAGACTATCGATAGAAAAATGATAATGTTGCACCCACATCTCGACGACCAAACAATAACAACTACCGAGCGAATCAAACTCAAAATCCTAATTTCTTTCTTGAGTTATAGGTATCCAAATATTGAAATCCACAGATGCTTCAATGCAACAACAGAACTAAATAACTTAGTATACTTTAGTATTACTCGAGAACAATAAAACGGGGAAGCTATTGGTAGATTGGAAAGGACCTGCCACTATTATAGACATCAAAACCAATAACAGTTACGTGGTCCTCATTAAAAACGAGCGACAACGAATCCAGGCGAACAAATTAAAACCGTACTATCACTAGTTTCAGGTACCATGAGGATCGTATTTCTGGCTATATTAGTCTCCGGAATCCGGGCTGATGTCCAAATTAAGGATCTCGGAAACACCACGATTTTTGCCGGAAACCTTGTTATGGCCAAGCTCTACCATGAGACTTGGAAACTGATCCTGGGAATCGATACGCAGAACTTCGAAAATCGATTTTGACAAATATGTGAAACTTTCTCTCATGGTCTGACACTGTGTGACCAATGCCCTGCATATTTCGAATTAAACCTCATGAAAAATCGTTTAAGACGTTCAGAAAACTCAAAATTTCTATTGTATCAAATACTAGGAGAATCCCGTACTCGCAGAGGATTATTGAACGCAGTCGGGTAAATTTCTGAAGCTATTTTCGGTACTCTCGATAACAATGTCTTAGAACTTATTAATGAAGAATTTGACAAGGTATTTCAAGATAATACAGTAATGGCCGAAAAGTAGGAAATCGAATACGAATGATTAAAAATGTATTGAACAGTGCCTCCCATGACTTACGAACTCTAAATGAACAATCAAGAGATCGTACACAAGAATTGAACCAAATGATCAACGCAACCAATTACAATAAAAAAATCGCAATTTATAATTTGATTACAACTGCAGAGATTGCGATTGCTGAGTATAGTGAGGATTTAAATCTAATAATCGACGCAATAAATGATGGGAGGCATGAAATTGTGCATCCCTACATTTTGACGCCCGACATTTTGATCTTGGAGCTTAAACAACTGGAAGAGATCAATAATAAGAAATATCCTATTAAACTATCTGTCCAAAATTACCAACACATAATTGATATATCCGAAATTGCCATTGGAATAATTAATAGACGACTCGTGTATGTAATAAAGGTTCCTGCCTTAGAGCACGAGGATTTGGAAACCCTTCACCTAATCCCTATTCCAATTCGTTAAGGAAATTGATTTATTGCTTCAATTCCCTCACATATGATTATCCTCACAAATCTTGAAAAAAACTAATATGGACCCATGGATCTTAAAACCTTAAACATTTTTTTAAATATAGAAGAACTCCACATTTTTAAGCTAATGCAACCAACTTATTGAATTAGCGAAATCCATTTCTGCGAAACAACTATTATAAAACACAAAAAAAAAAATGTCTGATCAGACATGCCAATTTTCAGTTTTCAGAATTCTTGAATTGGTATTTATCCCGTTAAAGAACCCTAATCAGTATATCGTAATTCTTGAAACACCTCCAGAATTGAATGTATTTTGCGGTTCTAAAGCACAAACACTGAAACTTGATTCTCCGAGTCTACTCTTCAGTGATAAAGATTGTATAATTCAAACACCGAAATATATTGTAAAATTACGAAAATGTAGTGTGCGACAAAACGACATCTACTTCAAAAAGAATGTATCCTATAAACTTAATGTCGATGATATTAGTTTACTAACTCCGCGATTGCCTTTAATTCAAGAATCATTAAACCATGAAAATTTCAAAGAAATACGACAAAATTTGAACGACATGGAAACCTCATTACAGGCTATAAAATCACGCCGTCGAACCCGGACTGGATCGAAACTAGTACGGACGTTCCTACTTATTTAGGATACGTTGCCCTAGGACTCATAACTTTGTACCGATTGTATAAACAGGCTTCTTCAGTCTTTTAAGGCGAGTCATTCCAAGAAACTTATGAAATTGATTATTTTTCGTTGATACGACCGTGAATTCGACACTTACATTCATTATGCAGTGGTTGCGATGGCACCGCCACTAAATTTAAATCATGTAAAACCGATAGACTCGAACTCTAGATTAATTAACGCTGACATCGTAAAAAGTGTTCCCAAAAGGGTTAAGTTGCGAACTTAGAGGCTACTTTCGTTCTGAACAGAGGGGTGTGACGAGCTCATAGTCACCCCTTCTCCAGGGCCCAAATAGTTGGGACCTTAAACTGACCAGTCCTTTCGATATCATTTTTAAGTTCTCCGCAGGACTAGCTCGATGCTAGACATATATTTGTCTACGGATTTGTACAACTATGAAACTTAATAAATAAAGTTGCGATATCCACGGATATCGCCGTCAAATATTTAAAATGGTTTTCTAGGTTATTAGCCCTTCACATTTGAATATAATATTCTCTTTATTTAAAAAATGTCGAAGTAAAAATGTCAATTCTAATGGGAAGAAAAAGATTTCCACTCATTTTTAAATATTTAGAGTTCTTTTCGTCTCGTCGAAAATAAACACAGTATTAAAATTTTATAGTGCGAGATTTGTTTTTCTTTCACCTCACGCCCTTTTTCATGAGTAAACATACGTTTGGTTGGAAGTCCAATATATGTAGGCTTCCAAATAGTCGGCATTGAATTACGTATATATAGGGCTCGGTATTTCCTGAAGTTGAACAGATCATAAGGGCCCCTTTTCATGCGAACGCCCTAAAGACATACTATACTACAAAGAAAATGGGTACTCTGATTGGTCATCATGTCATATAACGTAGTAGAAATGCCATTAAGAAATTTCGCAAATTATCAGTAAAGTATGTTACATTATATTACCGTAACCCGAAAATTGACACTTGTTAACGTTACCGTTACTTTTTACAATAAGTATCGCGTTAGAGCCAAACGCTGACTTCGATAAAATTTCCGATTATTGTATAGCGTACAAAAGTTAAATTACACAGACCTGCAATTTATGACTTTTCCGTGTTTTTTTAATGCGTCTAGGCATTTTAAATGTATTTTCTGTGCCAATCGTGAATCCGGGCTCAAACATTGTCTATCACGCCAAATGAATGCTCATTTTTACAAGATTTAATGACGCGGCAAAAAATAGTTTATTGGAATTTAAGTGAACCTCTATGCATTTTGGATGTACACTAGTCTTATGTGACTATTTTTATAAAATTGCAGTGACTTTTCATTAGTTTTCACTGTTCTTCCACTGTTTAATTAAAATCACTGGTAATGTATAAGAATGTGTCTTCAATTTTATGAGACTAGTCAGGGACTGTACTTAAATTACGTAACAAATCAGGGCGAGCTGTTAAGAGATTTTGTTACGGAAGGCTTGTTATAAGAATGTGTCTTCAATTTTATGAGACTAGTCAGGGACTGTACTTAAATTACGTAACAAAGCAGGGGGAGCTGTTAAGAGATTTTGTTACGGAAGGCCGGGGGTTCTTTATTCATGTACGTAATTTTTGGATATTCGCAAATTAAACAGATAACTCGCAGTAATTGTACAGAAAGTTAATATGAACTTAATGGCCAAAGAAACTGGGTGAGTGAAAAACGAACCTAGGTAATAATAATTCAAAAAAAAGTCACGGAATTTTACTGGTCAGGGAAAAGTCTTAAAACTTTGTTTTTTAATTATTCAAGCAATTATCTACTCTCTAACGTCGACACACAACTACCCAACATGACAATGCAACCAACAAATAATTTCAAGAAGAAAAATGGATGATTTTTCATTTTTGAGCTATCCCCCACCTTTTCTAAAAAAACTGCTGTGAATAGAAAAGTGTTTAGACCACCGAACTACCACACGTAGAAATGGGACTACAAAACGTAGAAATGGGAAAACCAAACGATTCTGTTTCTGAACATAACTCTGTTATTGGAAATATCTAAATTTGTCGGTCATGGCGGAAATAATTGTTTTTTTAAATATTTAAACAATTACCTACAATCTAACGTGGGCACACGACTACTAAAAATCACAATGCGACCACTAAATGATCCGAAAGAGAAAAATTGATGATTTTTTATTTTTGAGTGATCCCTCACCACTTAAAAAAACGCTGTAAATCGTAACGTTTTTGGGCCTCCAAAATACCAAAAGTAGAAATGGATCTACCAAACGATTATGCTTTCGGCTGCACTTTCATTTTTTGGATATTGTTATTATTTTGAGTTTGACGTTGAGGATTTGTTTTTCTTTTATTTAAAAACCTGTCAACTCATTGAGAATTGACTACCAATTGACATTGAGAATTGACTATCAAACGCTATCAAACGAACACCAAACAGCCCAAAAAGAAAAATTTAGAAATTTTGATCTTTTGGGACAGTGTGAAGTTAGCCCCCCGAATTTTAGTTTGTTCAAAAAATGTGGAAGAAACAACAAACAAACGATTGGAGTTGACTACCAAACACTTTCTAACTACCACCTAACGTTTGCCAATATACAATTTTTTAATTTTTTATTTGAGGGGTCTACTTCGTACCTCTTAACTTGATTCGAAGTTTCGAGATCGAACATGTTTCTGTTGACAAAATTTTGATTGCACTGAGCAAGCTTCAACTTGATACATTCTGTATCCAGATGTACATACAATATATCGCAGAAAACACTATTAAATGATACAAAGAAATAACCAGAGAGACTGGCAAACTGTTAATAAAAAGGTAAAATGTCATTAATCCTTTTATTAAAATAATGAATATACTAAATTTTATTAGGTATATTAAATATTAGGTAAATTACATGCCAGCCTCACAAAAATCATACCTTTAAAAACATGTATTTTGTTTTAAACTTCGGCTAATTTTTTCTGTAGAGAAAATATAGCTTGACAAAGATTTTATTTAACCTTTTTACATTCTCATTCATGAGAGTGTCATGTAATCGTGCAAATTTTTCCGATTTCTAGTTTTTAACAGATCTTTACGTTTCAGCACTTACAGAGTCCGTAAATCATAACATTTTGTCGGTGTCTGTATATCTGTATGTCTGTTCGTATGTGTGGTTACCTGAATTTTGTGTTCACGCTAACTTTTGAAAGATTTATCCAATCAAGTCAGCCTTTGATACAATTTTGGGGGTCGCAAAATGTAAGTCAAGTTCGTTAACCATATATTTTCGACTTAAATTAAACAATTTAGAGAAATTTCAAAATTTAAAAATATTGAAGAGTTTTAAAATTTTTTCTCAAATTTCTAGTACATGAAGAAAGGTTTGCAAATTATCCTCATCACATTAAATATGTCTCGAAAAGATATATTTCAATACAAAGTTTCTCGTACATGACAAGAAGACTTGCAATTATCCTAATGGAATTTTTAATTTCGATGAAAATTGAACAAGTTATATGTTTTTCAACATTTTGAAAATGTTCAAAAAAGAGAAAGAAAAAAAACTATTTTTCTGATATATGAAGAAATTTCAATCAAAATTTTTACTAGATATCAAATATATTTAGAAACTATCATAATAAAATTATCGATTAGAACAAAATAGAAAAAATGAGATCATTTTTAAAATTGTGCAATTTTCGTTTTTAAGATATCCGTAAGTTTTTATCGTGATTTTCAGTGGATTTCAACAAGATTTATAGATTATCTTAATCATATGTTTCAATTTACGACTATAGTCCATCAGGGGTATGAAACTCAGTTTTCGATTTAAGTTCAAATATTTATGATATTTGAAAAAATGCAGTCGAAATGGACACATTAAGCGTACGAAAACGAGCGCTAAGTACACGCGCGCACAGCACGCAATGAGAATGTGCCGCGCAGCGAGCATGTTTTTTTCGAAGTTATTCAACTATTTCTATTTTTAACACTTTTTAAGTCTCTAGGACATGAATTGCATTAGTAAATGAACAAGCTTCAAGTTAATACACCCTGTCTCAAGAAGTAGGTACATATATGTGACCGTCCACGAAGAACAGGGACCTAACAACCTATGCATGTCACATTGACGTTAAGCCGCAAAAGTTACTTGGAGCTTGCACTTATTCCTGAAAGCAAGAAACTTTGCAGAGGTTTTTTAGGGCTTATTTGGGGACGATTTAGAGAGTCTAGCTTTGGGCCTTAATACAGGGCACTTATATTACAGGTTTTCCATAGGTTGGAAGGGGGAATACTGCGGAATATAATACTTTATCATGATATGAAAGAAATGATTCCGTGTGCACACTTTAAAAAAATTTTCGGAAATATTTCCAAAAATAGTCGGGCAGCTAAAAACCCAAATATTTCGGAAATTTTGTGAATGATATGGTCGGATATATTATGATATATTGCCGACGTATAGTTGAAAGTTTTCACAAGGATATATTCGAATATACTGCCGACGTACAGTTGGAAAGTTTTCCTACTGTTTGGTAGGAAACAACACATCTTCGCAAACAATTTCCGAGGATGTGGTCGGATATATTTCCGACTACATAAAATATTTTAAAAAGTAATTATGAATTAAGCGCACAGTTTATTCCCAGACTTATATATATATATATATATATATTTTCGGTTTCGGTTTCGATTCCTTTGGAATAGAACCGAAGGGCCTATGACAAAGCCACCGAACGCGTCCTCGGGTTGCGGATAGAGGGTTCCTGTACCAAAAGTTTTTGCTGAATATGGTTACAATAATTAATAAGCAGTCGCCGACAATTGCCCAGGGATGGTCCCGAAGGAATAACTCCTAAGCGGAGGCGTAACAACCGTGCCGAAAGCTGAATGGCACCTGGGTTAGGTGTCTCAAACGGTGACTCTGGGATACCGGGCGACCTCTCAGAGTATGCAGCCTTATCCTTGCACGCGGGGCTCTACAAGGACGGACTAACCCTTTCCCTAGCTGCTATTGGGAAGAACAATGAAACCACCAAAACACCAAAATGTTGTAGATGCGGTTCAAGACAATCGAACGCGCAGAGCACCCGACAATGGGTCGGCAAACAATGCCGATCAGCCTAGAGTTCGGGGTGCTGAAAATAATTTAGATGGAAACACGACGACGAACCGGCGAAACGCCGACATTGAGTGGACGGATCGACTCAGGGATGACGTGCTAGACTGCTACGATGCCAGCATTATTCCTGTTCGCGGAGGCTTTATCGCGCGTATGCACACTCTGTGGTGCCAGAAACACCCAGAGATTCAGCACGTTTCCCATCAGTCTTTGCGAAATCAAGCCGACTACCTCCGGAAAAATGGATGTGTACGCGGAGCGCTTCCCCAACCGCTGCTTTATGAAGCTGCAGACGAAGATGAGGAAGCGACATTGAGACCAACCGCAGAAAGCAGGCACCTTCTGAGAGATGATCGCAATTTCATTACTAGAAGGAACATTAACATGCAAGTTCCTCCTAAGCCCCAAGATCTGGCTGAAATGGATGCCTTCCTTCGTGGAGATATCTCGCAAGAGTCCGACCTCTGGACCATCAATTGCTCAGTTTATGGTGCTGCGAGAACTTTAGCTGATTCAAATCGAAGGCTGAAACCAACGATGGATCAAAAGACCAAAAGACGCTTGCATCAACTGAACAAGAAGATTGGATAGGCAAGACAGAATGCGTCCCGTGTTCAATGTGTGATTGACTACATAACATCTGGTAGACCGTTTACGGAAAAGGTGTGAAAGTTCGCCCAAGAACTAAGGATCTTGAATCACACACTAAACAAGTCAAAGCTACTGACAATCAAGCAGCATATTGTTGACAAAATACGGCTGTTATCTGACGCAAGGAGGATAATACAGAAGAGGGAGAGATGGTTCAGGGAGAATCAACAGTTTCTCGCTGACCCATCGCGCCTCTTCAGCGATCTACCTGTTTCTGTAAAAAATCCACCCAAGCCCAAGGAGGTAGAGACTTTTTGGAGAGAGGTGTACAAGATCCCGAAAACACTAGAGTTGAAAGAAGATACTGAAAATATCATCCGCTTCAAGGAGTTTTGCGACAACCTCATAAAATCTGAGGAGGAATGTCCATCAATCACTGCCGAAGAGGTGAAGAAAAGCACTTAGAGGCACGAAGAACTTTTCCGCTGCTGGACCAGATTGTATCAAGAACTTTTGGTGGAAGAAGTTTACTTTTACACACCAACATTTGGCCCGCATATTCACCTCATATTTAAAGTCGGAGACGCCCATTCCGCAGTGGCTGGTGTTAGGACGCACTATACTCCTTCCAAAAAAAGGCAAATTGTCCAACCCAGAGAATTACAGGCCAATAACTTGTTTGAACACGCTGTATAAGATCTTTACAGCTGTCCTCAACAACAGGATTGTTCGACGAATTGAGCCTGTATGGCGAGAGATGTACGAACAACGTGGCTCGAAAAAAGGTGTGGCAGGCTGTCGAGAGAATCTGCTGATTGACAGGTGTGTCTGTAAAGACGCTGCAGCCCATCAGCGCGTCCTGTCAATGGCCTGGATTGACTACCGGCAAGCTTTCGATTCAACCTCTCATAGACTTATCATCTGTCTATTAGAAAGCTTGAAGGTACATCCACACATAGTGAGATGCATAGAGAGATTGATGCCTCTTTGGAAAACTAGATTTACTATCTCATCTAGAAATTATCGTGTGACAACGAACAACGTCACCTTCCAGAGAGGCGTCTTTCAAGGTGATACCATGAGCCCTTTGCTTTTTTGCATCACACTTTTGCCTCTATCTCTCGCACAAAAAAATTCTCCTGGATACCTCTGTGGCAACACTAATCAGCGCGAGCATAAGGTCACTCATGTATTTTATATGGATGACCTGAAGATCTATGCCTCTGGTAGAAGCAAACTTCAAACTGCTATAAATATTGTCAAGAACTACACAGGAGAGATTGGGATGGACTTTGGCTTGGACAAGTGTGCCAAAATTTATCTGAAGAAAGGAAAGATTACTGGCGTTCCCAAGGACCCTGAGCTTGTGGATATAAGTGTTATCAGACATCTTAATACTGGAGAGACCTATACATACCTGGGAGTGCCTCAAAACCGCATTCAGGACGTAACATCAGTGAAGGAGTCTCTCCGAAGCAGATACAAGCATCTTCTTCGACAGATTTGGTCTTCCAATCTGTCGGCGTTGAACAAGGTATCTGCGACTAACATGCTTGCCGTCCTGGTTCCACTCTACTCGTTTGGGGTGGTTCGCTGTACGAAGAACAAGCTTGAGGTCCTTGATATCACCACACGTAAGGTCATGCATATGCATAAAAGCTTGCATATCAATTCGTCAGTTCCGCGATTATATATTTCACGCCGTCAAGGTGGACGCGGACTTCTGAATCTCCAGTGTCTTCATAACCGGATTGTTCTAAGTACAGCTTACATCGTTGCGAATGGCAGAGATCCTCTCCTAAAGATGGTCAGGAACCACGAGATGATTGGCGAAGGAGCGTTCCTTTACAAAGCCGCGGAGCAAGCGGCCGAGACCCTTGGCCTGAATTTTAACATCAGAAGTGAGGAAAGTGCATTACTTCATCTAGACGCTTCACTTCTAAAAACCAAAGTGAAGAAAGCAGAGGTTGCAAATTTTCACCAAGAGCTACTCGACAAGAAAATGCACGGAAACTTTCACAGAAATGTAGAAAAACAGTCCTTGTCGAAGGAGCAAACTTTTGCTTTCCTCAAATCATCAGGGCTTAATTCAGGTACAGAGGGTTTTATTTTCGCATGCCAGGACGATGTCATATCCACCTTAGCATACCGTGAGCGCATTTTATGTCAAGAAGTTCCCAGTGATAGTTGCAGAGCGTGTCATGCACACGCTGAGTACCTAGAACACATACTATCAGGTTGCCCGACCCACGCGGGAACGACGTATATCTATAGACATAATGCGGCCCTAAGAGTGCTTTATTACCATCTTTGTCGCTTTTACGGTGTTGGCCGCGACCCTGCCCTGCCGAACGCTCCAAAAGAGATAGAGTCGATTGTCCGAAACGAGAAGTGCCAAATTTTCTGGAACTACGATTTTCGGGCAGCAGTCTCCGTTGCGCACTCGAGGCCTGACATTGTTCTCCAAGACTTCGAGAAACGAACTATATTCGTGATCGAATTCTCGGCTCCGTCCGAATACAACATCACTGCAAAGGAGAAAGAAAAAGAGGAGAGGTATCAAGACCTTAAAAGAGAGCTACAACGACTGTACCCAAAATATTCCGTACAAGTAATTGTCCTTGTGATAGGTGCTCTCGGAGGTGCGAAACTATCACTGGTTCGTAACCTTAAAGCAATACCCGCGTGCCAAAAATATGCCAAGGCACTTGCGAGATGGATGCAGAAAGCTGTCATCCTTGGGTCGCTTCGTGTCCTCAAGACACACGAGGGTTTCGCCAGCCTGTCGTTGTGATTTTGTCGTTGCCTATGACCAACCATCTCACGGTTGTGAGACGTGGCCATAGGTGTGATTCACCGCGGTGCTACTGGGGGCTATTGACATTTTGTCGGATGGCAGTTGCTCTTAGTGGGACCCTGCGGTGGTTGTTTAACTTTTTTTTCAAATCATATATATATTAGGGTGGTTCAAAAAAATCGACTATTTTTTTTGAAAACCCCCACTTCAAAACTTCTGGAAAGGTGTAAAAAGACGCCTGTGAAAAGCGTAGCTCTTAATATTAATATTTAGAGGTCGCTCATCGCGAATTTCTATTTCCCATTTAAATAGCATGTGCAATTTTTTTTTTTTATTTGGAATTTTGTAACTCTTGAATGGCTTATTTAAGGTTAAAGTTGAACACATAATAAATTTATCGTTTTTTTCCTTAATTTTTGGAAAAAATTTGAAATTTATCACTATTTATCGTAATATTTTTTTCGGAAATTTCATAGTTTATAATTTTCTTCGAAAAAAAGATCGTTTAACAATTTTTAAATCGAATAGCTGAGTATCTTTATGTATTACCTGCTTATTTCTTATTAAAATAGTAGTTTTCATCTATTAAGTATCAAGATAATTCAGATACTAATGGAAAGACGTCACTTTTAGAAACATACTCTTTTGTATTTAGTATAGTATGAAAATAAAATTCAATATAGACAATTTTAAATATTAATACTAAAACAACATTATTTATAACTTTTGGCGTTAAAATTATCAATACGAACATTAACTCTTATTTTAATGCTTTCTTGTCACAATCTGGAAATTGTCGACGATGTTCTTGCGCAACTTGTAAAAGATATTGAAGTTGGTCCTCGTTTTTTGTTAAACAGTTATTGCATTCATCAATTACTGCAATACCGCGTTCTGCTACATCATTTACTACCGCAAGCTCTTTAAAAAATTCTACGTTTTCTCGGTAAGAACAATGGAAGACAAATTTTCAAACAATATTAAACTTGATAATGTGATAATTTGAGTTAGATTATTGTTTTTTAGAGGAAATTTTAAACTATACAATTTCCGCAAAAACCATTACGATAATGACTGATAAATTTCAAATTTTTGCCAAAAATTAAGAAAAAAGCGATAAATTTATCATGTATTCAACTTTAACCTTAATTAACTTTTGAAGAAATAAATTTATGAAAAAATAATAAGAGACCTTTCTTGTAGAGCGTCGAATCCCCTACAATAATATGGTATGGGCTTGGCAATTCATCAAGCCATTCAAGAGTTACAAAATTCCAAATTAAAAAAAAAATTTGACATGCTATTTAAATGGGAAATAGAAATTCGCGATGAGCGACCTCTAAATATTAATGTTAAGAGCTCTGCTTTTCACAGGCGTCTTTTTACACCTTTCTAGAAATTTTTAAATAGGGGTTTTGAAAAAAAAAATAGTCGATTTTTTTGTACCACCCTAATATAGTGAAGTCTCACGTATTTCCGCGTCCTTGAAACGTAAGGATTTGTTATTTTCAAGGCTGGAGGGGCCCCCACCTCTACCGCGAGTGGGCAGGTTCTTTTTATCAAGCGACGTGCATTGGCTGCCTGGCCTTGTATTGCTGCGCTTGCTCTAAGCAACTTTATCAACTGCGCATTGCAACCTTCTGCATCCATCTCGCAAGTGCCTCAGCATGCTTTTGGCACGCGAGTATAGCTTTTGCGTTACGAACCAGTGATAGTTTCGCTCATCCGAGAGCATCGATCATAAGGACAATTGAAATTTCAAAGCAACGCAAAGCTACGGCTAGGAACAAGACTGGAGAGCCTAAATAACTTCTCCAAACCTTCTTTCCAAAACCTTCTCCGAAGAAATTAAAGAATTCTGAAGAGGCTATCCGTACTAACAAAATTAAATCAATTTTCGTAATAAAACATACAATTCACTATTTTCTGCATTAAAATTTAATGGAAACTTAATTTTTATTTCCAAAGCTGGAGAAGCATTTCAGCAAAATAGAAGAAGATCCTCTAAACCCCGGGTCCAGTAGCCGAAAGGGAAAAATAACTGTAAAAAAGACACTGAAAATGATAGTACCAAAATGGTAAAGGAACCCTCAAAAGAAATCTTCAAAAGTATGTAAGGAGCCGTTCATTTGCCACATCAGGTCCAGAGGCTTGGGGGGTGGTCGCTCTCGTGAAGTTCAATGAGTAGAGCAGGCCTGTCCAAGTAGGGGAAAACTGCTCATTTGCCAGATGGGAATGTAACACCACCACCGACCTCTACTCATTCAACTTCACGAGAGCGACCACCC
>CAKNYM010050085.1:114866-161510 GCA_932195095.1 Andricus curvator
AAGATACATTTTAAGAAGGTTCGCGAACTTTGCGCAAGCATACCCTCCAACAATAAAGTTCAATAATACATTAATAAGTTTGACAATCACTTTAATATTTCAGACTTAACACCCTTTTTCCATATTGCTCTTTCCTCCTTTTTTAAAGAATCATTTATCCCTTGTTTTCAAGAAACCTCCCCTTCTTTTCATTTTTTCCCTTACATGCGAACTGATTTAACAGAACCCTAAAAGTATAGCCAACTATTTTTGGTTCAAGGTTGATGTCTTTTTTTATTATTTATTTTTTGGTTTGAAAGTCAGCAATTCCTCTCATATAATTAAAAAGTCTAATATTTGGTTCAAAACGTAATCATTTTGTTGAAAATGCAACTCTTTTGTTAAAAAGGTATCTTTTTTGTTCAAAAATGCAATTACTTGGTTGAAAGTTGAAATACCTTGTTAAACATTCATTTTTTGGGTTGATGGTTCATCTCTTTGGTTAAAATTGTAACCACAGTCGAATCTTGATATAGTGTCGGTTTTGGGGCTGACCTTGGCATTAAATCCAGAGTCTCGGAACTATTTTGTCTCTCGCCTGTTTTGCCTCTCCCGTGTTTCTCTCTCTCTGGTTTATCACGCCTCGATGAACACCGCACATCCCACCGCAGCTCGTCTCACGGCTCCCCGTCACGCGGCGTCAATTTTCAGAAACACTAAGGGCCAGTTCCACCAACCTCGATTAAAAAGTTAATCCTCCGTTAAACCTAGTTACGCGTTCCACCACTTTTTAGCGGCCGGTTAACTCGCCTTAACCACAGTTAAATCTAACCGGTCAAAATTGATCGGTTAAGGCGACTTAATCGTCCTCTAACCTAAAAACTGCAGTGTCGTTGTGAAATATGGAGTTTTTGGAAGAAGTTCTGAGATCGTCTGATGACGAAGTCGAAGAAGATGTTCTTGAATTTATATGTGATATATTAATATATCACGAACAAAACATACATCAACATACACTTTTTTTAGGTTAGTGTAGACACGAGGGTGGCGTGAACCTTACCTGGATTTGGCGCGCACGGACATATTGCTTTGCTTTCCACTCGACCGACGGGTAGCCTATTACACGAATGATTTAAAATAAAATAGGAGTTACTTCGAAACGACTATCTGGTTAGCTAACCGCGCCCACGAAAAATGTGGTGGAACGCACAACAGGAGAATGCAAGCTTAACTATGGCGTTAACTTTAACCCGCCGTCAGTTAACCACTGATTTAACCGAGTTTGGTGGAACCGGCCCTAAGTCCAAAATCACTAAATCCGAATTCGACCGAAGGAGTGTACACTGATTTCAAGCGATTTCAGTGACTTCATGTGAATGCAAGTGACTTCACGCCAGTGACTTCAGCGAAGGTGTACACCTGACTTCACGAGTTGTTAACCCCTCGTTGAAAATTATTTTTTTTTTAACTGCAATTTTAACTATTTAATTCTTTCTTGAATATGCATCTTTTTTAGTTAAGGTTTATCATTTTAGTTGAAAATTTAACTATTTTGTTAAAAAATAATTTTCCAACTGAAAATGTAACTATTTCATTTTTTGTTGAAAATTAATTTTTTTTATTGAAAATTGATATTTTCTGGTTAAAAATTCAACTATTTGGTTGAAAATAAATGTAAGCTACCGCGAGGAAAGGTACACTAAGAAAACGATTTTTTTGATTCAAACAAAAAGATTTGTTTGAATACATTTTTTTGATCCAACACACCTTCTTTATTTCAATTAACAAAACATTTCTTTAATTTCAATATATGGAAGATATTGAAATTCATTAAATAAAACAAATTATTTGTTTGATACGATTTGTTTGATTCAAATAAACGATTTCATTAAGTCAAACAAAGTTTTTGTTTAAACGTTTTATACTTAAATTAAAGAACGTATTTATTTGATTCCAACAAATAATAGTTCTTTATTCATCCGCGTTAGTTTCGGGGCACTGCAGTGCCACTTAGCTTTAGACATTCAAAATGGTGGTGAATCGTTGAATGTATCATCGTGTTTGCTCGGAATGTGTAAGCTAAGCGAAGCAATGAAAATTTGGAAGTTTCATTGGGCCAGCTGGAAAAGGGTTGTTTTTCCACCAATTCCAGACCGTCGCCAGTTTTATTTTCGCGTAACTTCAGACATCTGTTAGAGAAATGGAAGTGTTTGTATCGCGAAAATTGCTCGAAACCTGGGACCTACCCAGCGAATTTTTCGAAAATTTTGAAGATAAGTTATTTTCTTGCTATATTTTTAACCCTATGAAAAAGATTTAAGGCTTCATTAAATATATTAATGCAATATAAATAATAATACACAACGCATGCTCCAAATACCCGCTTTAACAAAACGTTTGATATTGAAACAAGCAAATAATTTTATTGAAAGCAACAAATTCCTTTTTTAAATAAAAATAAAAATTTATTTACATCGAACAAAATCTGCGATTAATTTAACATAAAGAAATGTTTAATTTAAACAAGAGGTTTCTTTCATCCAAACAAAATATATATTCAAATCAAAAATATATAGTCAACCAAAAAATTTGTTTGAATCAAACATATATATGTTTGACTGTATAACAAAGAAAGAATATGTTTGATTCAAACATAATATATTTGATTCAAACAGATCTTTTTCTCAGTGTACCCGTGTACTTTATGTACAGCATATAAAGACAATTTGAATGCTTTAGGTACTTTAAGAACTATCGGAAATTGCATTGACAATTTTGAAGCTTGGGAGAGAAGTGGGGGCAAGAAGGAGGACTGCAAAAAATTTAAAAATTGTTCTAATTTACCTATAATTTCATCAAATGAGGAAAAAAACGATTAGTGTTTCAGTTTTGCCACCTGAATTACATTTATTGATTGGAGTAGTAAACACTTTGTTTGATAACATGAATACAAAATTTGAGAATCTCAGTGAAATGTGGGCCATAAAGTGTAACGTCAGTAGAGAAGTGCTGCATGGAAGTGCACGATTTGCTGGGAATTCAAGTAAAACCGAGAGTAAAACGTTGTTAAATAAAGTTGATGTACTTCGTGAAATTTGCTCGTCCGTGAATAATTTTGTTTGTATGAAATATGTGAAATGTTTTGAAGCATTTAAAAATTTTGTCGATTCCTGTTTTTCAATTGAGTTGAAACCAGGATATCTTGAAATGATAATGATATTCAGAGAGAGTTATCTAGATTTAGGCATAATAGTAACTCCGAAAGTCCACGCAGTATTTTTTCACACCGAAGATTTTTGTAAACAAAACAATGAAGGCTTAGGATTTTACTCGGAACAAGCTGTACAATCTTCTCATGCAGACTTTAAAAAAATATGGAAAAAATATAAAGTGAAGAAGTCAAATTCTAACTACGCAGAACGTTTACTTGAAGCTGTACGTGAATATAACAGTAAGCACGTTTAATTATAATACAATTATTATATAGCTATTATATATTATTGTACATTGTATATTACACACTATGTATTCTACAATAAAATTAAAATATTATGTATATTATACTTACTATAGTTTTCATAAGAAATTAATATTGAATTCAAGTCGAAACCAAGTCGAAGAATTTTATACTAGGGCTTGCGCCTCATATACCATATCCACTGTGATTTTTTAACGTGAGTCCCCTTGCCTTTCACGAAACAGGCGTTTTCAACCACTCCTACTCAGCGCGCGGCAATATCATAACATAGCCATCGTAATTCTCGTTATCGTTATCCTATGCATTGTTCAGAAAAAACGTCTTTGAGATTTGATACACGATTATTCTTCATGCTGTGATTAATAACAGACAATTCAGAAACATTGAAACTGGAGTTTAACCATTCTCCATGTTTCAATTTAAATCTTGCTTTCATTCTCTTCTCAGCGTTGAATTTTATTTTTCGCTTGCTCCGAAGGGTGAAAATTACCTTTTTTAGAGCATTCACTGATTCTTTCTCTATGCTGGAGATATAAATATTCCCCTTTAGCTTTCAAAGAATATAATTGATTACTGAATCAACATCTTTTAATGATTCCAACTGTTGCAGAGTCTATTTTTTATTAAATTGTTCCATGTTTAGTTATGATGAACTCAAAGTGTTATAGGAAGTGAGATCAGATGATACTTTATTATGAAGGAAGATAATTTACGACCTAGAAGTTAGCTATGCATATACATCTGAAATTTGTACCTTGAATTAAAACGCAAGTAATAGTCCTACATAACGTAGCCTCAAGTATCATAATTGAAAAAAAATCAACAATGAAAAAAAGTTAGTTTAAACATTATTGTTATCCCCTCCACCTTCACTACTGCACGTTACGGAATGCAGCATATCGATTTGAAAATTGAACCTTAATTATAATTAAAACTATAAGTCCTATCGAAAAAGTGAAGATATCCCTAAATTCATCTGGACAATATCTCCAGGAGTTTTTTTTTCATTTTTTTAGAAGTCATTTTTTAAACAATTATATTGTTTGTAATTTTTAGGAAAATTTAGTTATTTGTAGTTATTTACTACAAGAAACTATCCACCTAGAAACAATACCCGAATCGGGTAGTGTCACGCCTACCCTGAAAGAGAAATGGCTTAATGGTATACAAATGGTATTTAACAATAATGAAAAAAAATTAAGGTCACTTACTGAAACATAACGTAGCCTGAAGTATCATAATTGAAAAAAAAATTCAACAATGAAAGAAAGTTAGTTTAAACATTATTTTTATCCCCTCCACCTTCACTCCTGCACGTTACGCCATGCAGCATATGGATTTGAAAATTAAACCTTAATTATAAATAAAACTATAAGTCCTATAGAAAAAGTGAAGATATCCCTGAATTCATCTGGGCAATATCTCCAGGAGTTTTTTTCATTTTTTTAGAAGTCACTTTTTAAACAATTACATTGTTAATTCACATTATTCCTTTTTTATAAACGAAAGTATTAGTTGTAAAGGAATTTCAAGAATATAGGAAGATTCCTCACTACCATATCTCCAGGTGTTTTTTTTCATTTTTGCAATAAACAAATTATTCAAACAATTACATTATTAACATTTTTCGAGGTTTTTCAAGTTTAGTGACAAAAATATTAGCAAAACATATACTAACACAAGAGTAAATCATTACTCGAGCTACCCAAAAATGCACTCATCAACCATTAATAAACTGTTTATTGTTTTTATCCCCTCCACCTTCACTCCCGCACGTTATGCCATGCGGCATATGGATTTGAAAATTGAACCTTAATTATAAATAAACCTATAAGTCCTATCGAAAAAGTGAATATATCCCTAAATTCATCTCGGCAATATCTCCAGGTTTTTTTTCATTTTTTTTAAAAGTCATTTTTTAAACAATTATATTGTTTATAATTTTTAGGAATTTATTTAACAATGATGAACAAAAATTTAAAGTCACTTACTGAAACACAACGTAGCCTCAAGTATCATAATTGAAAAAAAATTCAACAATGAAAAAATATAAGTAAGTGTTCGGAATTGACTGATATAATTTATTAAGTGCATTGTTTTATTTTAATTTCACTTATTAACATCGACTTTTCATTTTGGACTTTAATTTCATATGTTTACATTTTAATGGAATTCTAAGTTTAAAGTGCTATTGATTTCTTCTTTTATCCTTATTCTGCTATCGTTGAGTCATATTCCTTCAATGAGTGAGAGCCTTTCGTACCTTTTGTAAGCGAATTGAGTCGTCGTCCGAACGTTGACTTGAGAACTTGTCTCGTCGTTTCGGTAGACAAGTTCAAATTTAAATGTATATCAATTTTAGAAATGATTTAAATATAGACAAGTTCGAATTTTAGAGCAATTTTGTTAACATTAAAATAATTCAGTTTTATTATTTATTCTCAGTGACCTGTCCTTTAATGTGCTTATCATCAAGAAGGTTTATAAACATTGCATCGTTTTTTATCACATAAACTTCTCTCACTCGCGAACATTTTTGGTCCTTCGAGCCGGATAAAGTGAATCGTACTTTCTGGATAGTTCGCGAGTGCAATTAACTCAGTGAACCCTCCCAGGATTATTTGGAGTGACAAAAGAGAATTGTTGTGAATTTCCTAGTGAAGTTCAAGGTACACAGGAATAACAAGCTTCATCAAAATCATGCATGCAGCGAGGAAATGTAAACGAAGTAATGTATGTTAAATTTTAAGCCTTTCATTGGTTTCGGCAGTTTGTTCTCAGCAATTGTGTAACGCTTCCAGTCAGTGTACGTAATTTCTCGGCACTCGTATACCCTTGGCAGATGATTACTGTTTACATCTGCCAATCACACGGGACGATTCGTGTTTCGAGTGAAATTCACGCAATAACTCTCGATAATTAACTTTACTTATATTTCGCAATGATTGTGGTGATTCATAGAATTTATTAATTCAGTTCGTGAATATTACTGAACACTTTTGAGTCGGACATTCCGATCACGTCACCCATCTCTTTTATTTTTTAACTATGATTAGCATCAATTCGTGTTAGTGTATTAGTCTCGTGTCAACAAATACACTTCGTAAGATTGCTTTAATCAACTTTCGGAACGACGATTCAAACATTTTCTTACCAGTGATAACATTGAGACATTTCGTTTAAACCTTTTAACTAATTTAATTTTTTTTCGTGTCAGTAAAAAGTTCGGTCATTCAAAATGTCTAAAACACAAGCTGAGCTATGCCTTCTCGAGCAAGTAAAGCTTGCTAGTCGAATAAAAAATTCGTTTCAATCGGTTCCTACAGTACACACGCGCGGTATGCTCCGGGCACGATTAGAGACGCTCGAAGCAAATTACTTGAAGTTCCAGCAACAGCATGTTGAGTTGTTGAAAGCGCCTTTGGAGGGAGAAGTCACATATTTTAAGGATGACATCTTCACCCAAACAGAAGAATGGTATCAAGTTGCTAAGGGCAAATTCTTCGATGCAATCGACGCTCTTGCCTCCGTGCAGGCATCTAACTCTTCAACAAGCGTTAATCAGCATGTCTCATCATCTTCTTCAAGGTCGTTTCCAAAAATTACCTTACCAACGTTCTCTGGGAATTATACCGAGTGGTCGAATTTTTCGGACTTATTTAAATCCCTCATAGCTGAAAATACAGAAATCGCGGATGTTGTTAAATTATATCATTTAAAAACAAATTTAACAGGAGAGCCGGCTCAGCTCCTTAAAAACATTCCGGTTACAAACGAAAATTATAAGCGTGCGTGGGATTTGTTAGTCAAACGTTATGAGATTAAGAGAATATTGATCAATTCTCACTTGTCTATTCTCTTTTCGTTAAAGCCTCTAAAGTCGGAATCAGCTTCGAATTTGAAGGATCTAGTCAATACTGCTGAAGAAAACCTAGAGGTTCTCAACGCGCTTAAATGTCCAGTCGAACATTGGTCTCATTTCTTAGTCTTTCATCTTACCAACTTACTGGACTCACAAACTCGACGTGACTGGGAAACATCACTAGGTGATACGACAGAGTCTCCTTCTTATGATTCCTTGCACACATTTCTTGAAGGCAAGGTTCGCACATTGGAGATTCTTGAAGGGAATCCAGCTAACTTAAAGGATTCTTCGAATTCAAAGTCGAATGACAAATCGCAGGCATTAAAGTATGGTAAAGCAAACCGCGGGTCGAACAAGAGTTCTGCATCATCATCTCACCTTTCAACAGATGAGATTCAGAATTCTCATCAAGTTCGAAAATGTTTCGGTTGTGGGCAAGCACACTTCTTGATGTATTGCGCTCAATTTAGAGCGATGAATGCAATACAACGAAAGGAATTCGCGGCTAAAAGGAAACTTTGCCTTAACTGTCTGCGTCAACATTCAACAAGCGAATGTCCTTCATCAAGAACGTGTCGATTATGTGATCAGAAACATCACACCATGCTTCATCAAGATGCGACGACATCGAACATCACTCATCAGTCACCTTCAACTCAAGGAGAAGATCGTGCATTTTCCAGCGTTCATCATCTCAGCATTCATCATGTGACTCCACCTAGAGCGAAAGGTCTATTACCTACAACTTTTATCAAGGTCAAGTCAATTAGTGGTGCTTCAGTGTTTGTGCGTGCACTTCTTGATCAGGGTTCTGAAGTGTCTCTCGTATCTGAGTCTCTCGCACAACGACTCAAGCTCGCGCATTCAAGTTGTGAATTAGGTTTGCTAACTATCAGTGCAGGACGTCCCACACCAACTCACGGTGCAGTGTCGTGTATTCTTGCGCCATTGGACGCGCTCGTGCTTCCGCGTCTTACTCCATACCGCCCACGTTTCGAAAAGGGCAATGGAAGTTGGTCTCATCTTTTAGGTTTAAATCTAGCGGACCCAGATTTCGGAAACTCAAGAGTGATCGACGTGATCATTGGAGCAGACGTTTGTCCTTATCTGCTTCTTCCAAACATACGGAAAGGTCCCTTCAACGCTCCTGTTGCTCAGGAAACATTCTTCGGTTGGACCTTATCTGGGAAAACTACAGGAGATTCGTTGCCTAAATCAACTGAAGAGCCTTCTTCAGTACTAGGAATGCATGTTTTTGTGCAAAACACCGTAGCCTTTGACCTTCAAAGGTTTGGGGAGGAACAAGAGGTTCCATCAAAGTCTATACTGATGTCTGAAGAACAGGAATGTGAGGATTTCTTCGTGTCAACTCATTCACGCACTCCTCAAGGGCGCTATGTTGTTCGTCTTCCGATGAAGAAAGATATTTCATCATTTGGCAATTCTTTTCGACCAGCCTTCCGGATGCTTCAGCGCATGGAACGTCGCCTCGCGAGCGACGCTTCCTTTTTTAGAGCCTATGAGGAATTTCTCAAGGAATACGAAAGTCTTGGCCACATGGTGCCTGACACTGAGTCTTCTATTCGTCGTGACTCTTCTCGCTCCTTCCACCTTCCACATCACGGGGTATTGCGTGAATCAAGCACTACTACTAAGTAGAGAGTTGTCTTCAATGGATCTCAGAAGACTGAAGCTGGAATTTCGCTCAATTATTGCTTGCACACTGGAGCCACACTTATCCCAAATCTACTCGACATTTTGCTTCGTTGGAGGTGTTTTCGTATAGCTCTCTGTGCTGACGTAGAGAAAATGTACCGACAAATCCAGGTACACCGAGACGATCAGGATCTTATCCTGTGGAGAAAATAGCCAAATGATTTAGTTCAAACGTTTCGTCTCAGCACAGTAACTTACGGTTTGTCTTGTGCTCCTTTTCTTGCACTCCGTTGCATTCAACAACTCGCCCTTGATGAGGGTGAAAATTATCCAAAAGCAGCTGAAGTTGTACGTCGAGGGACATACGTGGACGACGTAATCACAGGTGCAGATAACTTCGAGGAGGCAATTTCTTTACAGAATCAATTACATGGACTTTTCACAGCGGGCGGCTTTCCTCTTCGCAAGTGGATGTCAAGTGATTCTGATCTACTAGGGAAAATTCCAGACGAACTTCGAGCTTCGTCTCAGCCTCTGTCCTTGGAATTCCAGCAATCGTTTCATATGCTGGGCCTCTCTTGGAATCCTCAACGAGATGTGATAACTTTCGACGTCCAATTACCAGCCTGTCCAGATGTCATCACTAAACGTAGCGTTTTGAGTCAGATAGCTCAACTGTTCGATCCGCTAGGTTGGTTGAGTCCAGTTGTCATAACAGCTAAGATACTTATTCGAACTCTCTGGCTTTTAAAGATCTCCTGGGACGATCCTCTTCCGAACGAAGTTCGCCAACGCTGGCTTGCATATCAAGACGGTGTTCGTAACATATCCTCAATCGAAGTACCTCGTTGGATAAAATTCAGTTCATCTTCTGGTTCCTGTGAACTGCGTGGATTCTCCGATGCTTCGGAGAGAGCTTTCGCCGCAGCAGTTTATCTTCTTGTGACCTCTGATTCTGATACCAAGTCAGTTTCGCTGTTGATTTCGAAAACTAAGATCGCACCCTTGAAACAGGTATCGCTACCACGCTTAGAACAGTGTGGAGCAGTTCTTCTCGTTCGACTTGTGCATCACGTTCAGCAAACACTTTTGTTGGATGTTCCCATTCATCTATGATGTGATTCAACAGTCACGCTGGCCTGGATTCACGCACATCCCATAAAATGGAAGACCTTCATAGCCAATAGAGTTTCCGAAATACAAACTACACTACCATCAGAAATTTGGCATCACGTTTCTTCATCAAGTAACCCTGCTGATTGTGCTTCAAGAGGTCTCTCTGCCAAGGAGCTATCATCATTTTCTCTTTGGTGGCAAGGCCCAAATTGGTTGCTGTTTCCAGATCTTTGGCCAAGAATTCCATCATCATTTAATCCTGAAGTGGATTTAGAAGAGCGAACATTAAAAGTTCATACTTCTAGTTGTGTTCCAGCTATGTGGGTGCTTCTCCATCGCTACTCATCTTTGGATAAACTTCTACGAGCGACTGCCTAGTTACAACGATTTATCCAATATTATTTTCAGCAATCCTGTTCAAAGTCATCATTCCTTTCACGTTCAGAACTTAAGCAAGCTCGCCTAGATTGGATTCGACACGAACAACAGTTCTATTTTGAAGCAGAAATCAAGGCTCTATCGTCAGGAAGGTCTTTCCTTCTAAGAGCAAGTTAGGCCGTTTAACACCTTATTTAGATTCCGAACAACTGCTTCGTGTAGAAGGTAGGTTGAAGAATTCAGCCTTGGATCCTGATGAGAAACGTCCTCTCATTCTCAGCTCTGAATCAACGCTGACGACTCTTGTTATTGATCATCATCATCGACGTTGTCTTCATGGTGGTGTCCAGCTCACTCTCGGAACCTTGAGGCAAACGTACTGGATTCTACGTGGTCGATCGGTCGTGAGTGCCTTTATTCATCGATGTTTACCATGCCTACGACATCGAGCAGTAAAGCCTCAACAATTGATGGCAGACCTTCCAGCAATTCGCTCTACTCCGAGTCGACCGTTTCTACATACTGGCGTCGATTATGCTGGACCCGTTTACTTGCGAACAACTAAGGGTCGAGGTTATCGATCATATAAGGGCTACATCGCAGTCTTCGTTTGCTGTTCTACTCGACCTGTCCATTTGGAAGCTGTCTCAGATTATACGGCTGATGCTTTTCTAGCTGCCTACTACAGATTCATTTCTCGACGTGGAATTTGTGCTACCTTGACCAGCGATTAAGGTACAAACTTCGTTGGAGCAGACCTCAAACTTAGAGCGATGTTTTCAGCAGCTTCAAAGGAGTCAACCCTTTTAGCTTCAAGTCTCGCTTCGTATGGCACAGAGTGGCGATTTAATCCACCAGGTGCGCCGCACTTTGGGGGAATTTGGGAAGCGGCAGTGAAGTCAGCGAAACACCATCTTCGTCGAGTCATCGGAGATACTACCCTCACATACGAAGAAATGAGCACATTTCTGGTTCAAGTAGAGGCCTGTTTAAATTCAAGACCTCTTCAATCCATGTCCGATGATCCTGATGATCTTACGGCTCTTACGCCAGGTCATTTTTTGATTGGAGAATCTCTCAACAGTATCCCTGAGCCAAGTTACATTGACATTGCTTCGAATCGCTTATCTCGATGACAATTATTACAACAAATGCGTCAGCATTTCTGGCAACGTTGGTCCTAGGATTACCTGAAAGAGCTTCAACCTCGTTCGAAGTGGAGGACTCCTTATCCATCACTTGAAGTTGGTGACCTAGCTTTTGTCCGTGATGAAAATTCACCACCCACAAAGTGCCCTTTAGGTCGCGTCGTTGATCTTCATCCCGGTTCTGATGGTCATGTGCGAGTTGTGTCTCTCCGCACTGCCAGTGGTTTGTTTAAACGCCCTATAGTAAAATTGTGTCTTTTACCAAGGGCTAAGGAAAATGTTTAGATCTCGTCTTAAAGTGCCGTGTACTTTCTTTTCGGCTGTGTTAGTTGAATGTTTAAATTTATTTACTTCTGTCTTGTTCTGTTAATGACAGTTTTAACCACTTATTTATCAGATCGTCGTTAGAAATTTGTAATCAGTTTTCTTCTTAAAATTTTTTATTTTATTGTCATTATCAATTTATAATTTTTTTTTGAATGAACTGTGTGAATCTTTTTTAATTTTGTCCTAACAAAGCGGGCGGAATGTTCGGAAATGACTGATATAATTTATTAAGTGCATTGTTTTATTTTAATTTCACTTATTAACATCGACTTTTCATTTTAGACTTTGATTTCATATGTTTACATTTTAATGGAATTCTAATTTTAAAGTGTTATTGATTTTTTTCTTTTATCCTTATTCTGCTATCGTTGAGCCATATTCCTTCAATGAGTGAGAGCCTTTCGTACCTTTTGTAAGCGAATTGAGTCGTCGTCCGAACGTTGACTTGAGAACTTGTCTCGTCGTTTCGGTAGACAAGTTCAAATTTAAATGTATATCAATTTTAGAAATGATTTAAATATAGACAAGTTCGAATTTTAGAGCAATTTTGTTAACATTAAAATAATTCAGTTTTACTATTTATTCTCAGTGACCTGTCCTTTAATGTGCTTATCATCAAGAAGGTTTATAAACATTGCATCGTTTTTTATCACATAAACTTCTCTCACTCGCGAACAATAAGTCCTATCGAAAAAGTGAAGATATCCCTAAATTCATCTCGGCAATATCTCCAGGTGCTTTTTTCATTTTTTTTAAAAAGTCATTTTTTAAACAATTATATTGTTTATAATTTTCAGGAATTTATTTAACAATAATGAAAAAAAAAATTAAAGTCACTTACTAAGACGTAACGTAGCCTGAAGTATCATAATTGAAAAAAAAAATCAACAATGAAACAAAGTTAGTTTAAACGTTATTTTGAATAGTGTTAAATAAATTTCTAAAAATTATAAGCAATATAATTGTTTAAGAAATGACTTTTCAAAAAAAAAAAGAGAAAACCTCCTGGAGATATCGCCGAGATGAATTTAGGGATAACTTCACTTTTTCGATAGGACTTACAGTTTTATTTATAATTAAGGTTCAATTTTCCAATCCATATGCTGGATGGCGTAACGTGCAGAAGTGAAGGTGGAGGGGAGAAAAATAATGTTTAAACTAACTTTTTTCCATTGTTGAATTTTTTTTCAATTAGGATACTTCAGGCTACGTTATGTTTCAGTAAGTGACTTCAAATTTTTTTTCATCATTGTTAAATAAATTCCTAAAAATTATAAACAATATAATTGTTTAAAAAATGACTTTTTTAAAAAATTAAAAAACGCCTGGAGATATTGCCGAGATGAATTGAGGGATATCTTCACTTTTTCGATAGGACTTATAGTTTTATTTATAATTAAGGTTCAATTTTCAAATCCATATGCTGCATGGCGTAAAGTGCAGGAGTTAAGGTGGAGGGGATAAAAACAATAGACAATTTATTAATTATTGATAAGTGAATGTTTGGGCAGCTCGAGTAATGATTTATTCTTGTGTTAGTATATGTTTTGCTAATATTTTTGTCACTAAACTTGAAAAACCTGGAAAAATATTAATAACAATGTAATTGTTCAAATAATTTGTTTATTGCAAAAATGAAAAAAAAAACACCTGGAGATATGGTAGTGAGGAATCTTCCTATATTCTTGAAATTCCTTTGCAACTAATACTTTTGTTTATAAAAAAGGAACAATGTTAATTGACAATGTAATTGTTTAAAAAATGAATTTAAAAAAAAATGAAAAAACCACCTAGTGATATGGCTGAGACGAATCCAGGGCTGTTTTCAGTTTTTCGCTAGGACTATTACTTGATTTTTAATTCAAGGTACAAATTTCAGATGTATATGCATAGCTAACTTCTGGGTCGTGATAATTTATGGAGAAAGAATTTTCACCAGTAAATAATCCTACTCATTGAAATTACGGTAATGACGAGTAAATCAAAAAGAGAGCGTCTAAAAATAAAAAAGGATCGACACAAATTTCGGTGATGATGCGATGCGATAATAATAGAATTTGCTATTCAGAGTGGCTTATTGTCTCAATGCAGAGAAATATATTTGCGATGAAATATATATGTGAAATAAAATTTCTGCTGTCACAAGTAAAACAGAAGAATACGATCAAAAACGAAAGAGCATCGCCACGCGTGTCGTGAGTACTTTATAGTGTAGTCTCGAACCTTTACGACTACGGTTATTGATAAACAAATTTGTCAAAATCGAATATGGGCAAAAATGGGCAGGCTGAAATTGAAGGAAATTTCATGCCGAAGAGATTTCACTTTGATTTCTTGTTCTATGACTCGGAGTTCCGGGGAGCTCTTAATCGACCGCGAACGTATTTCGAGAAAAATAACTTTTTTCCTAATGAAAAGTCCTTCATTTTTTTCTGAAAGGCATTTCTTGTGATTTTCTTTTTCTGTTCCAATCTAATGTAGCTGCCGATTCAAATATGAGAAATGAAATTGAGTAAAATAAATTATTTCGAACAATAAAACATGTTTCCAATGAATACTGCACACAAAAATTCTCTACTCATTTTCTGCACCGAAAAAACGATATTCTAATATTAAGAGTCTCATATTCTTACAGGCATATTCTTAGTAATATTCTTAATGAAGTAAGCGAAATTCTTATTTTAAGAGTATCTACTAACCACAGGGAGAAAATATTCTTAAAATGAGAATGTGCGTGGGGAAAGATGAAACGCACAAAGGAAAATGCGCCTTGCTCTGTTCAATCATTTCTTTTAATGTTTTGTGCGACGTGATTTTCGATCAGTTTTTCGAATTCGTAATAAGTGACAAGCTCGAAGAAATGCAACCAATTCTAAGGATAAATCGCGTACGCACATCCATCTCCTTCTATTTACAGAAAATGTTAGAGTGAGAAAGGTCTGATGTCACGTTGAGGTTGAATACCGGCGTGCCACACCGAGACATAACCTCTCTACATTATTTATTCGTTGACGTGTGACATCAAACTTTTCTCACTTTAACGTTCTCTGCGAAGAGAAAGACTTAGAGATGTGCATTTGCGATTTATCCTCAGAATTTGTTGTATTTCTTCGAGCTCGTCACTTATTATACAATTACTGCGACAGATTTCGAATGCAACTATTCTTGAACTTAGTATGGAATTCTTACAATTAGACAAGAATATATATTCTTAATGTAAGAGGGCCTTCCTCGTACATTAAGAATATATTCTTGGCGTCTATTTAAGTTACAAATATTTTTAAACTTAGTGGGAAATTCTTAAAATTAGAATATCGTTTTTTCGGTGTGATTACAAATGCTGTAGTGATTCATTTGTTTAAATAAAGACAAGAATAAAATTGCCTTGGAGCCAAAAGGGATACAATAATATAAACAGAGAAAAATGTGTGACGTATTACGTGCACGACCCCTTAATATATGATCGATTTTTATAAAATGCCACAAAAAGTAACTTCAAACCCCACATATCATGAGTACCATTTCAAATTCTAACTTTGACTTATTTATAGCCGTTTTTGCATGCCTCCTGGCCCATGGTGGCGCAGCCTCGCTGTTTGAGCAGACTGAATCTTGACAAAGATAGACTTGGGCATTTCTAGTTATTTCTCGGAAACCCATGAAGATTTTTAAAGGCTTATTATCTCAAATTAAAGATAAGATTTCACAGATTTGGTGATGTGATGTGAAGGTAAAAAATTCAAGAAATTCTTGATTTTTTTTAAACTTCTCACATGATGTATCCTCTTTAAAAGTCAAAACTATCTCTACTTGGGGTCTCTCGACGTAGAATTTAATAGTCTTTCTAACTGTCCAGAAAAAAATGTCTAGCGTTATATTCCACTAAGTTATCATGATTCAAAGTCAGCAGTAATTTTTAGTATCGCTCACGGTAGCCGTCAGGATAATTTCCTACGCTAATGTACCTATGTGAAAAATTTTTGTCATATAATACTTCAACTGAATATATACGGAACTATGGAAAGATACTAATGTGAATAATAGTTTACCGAAGAACTTGCTGGCGCGAGATATCGTGGAAAATGTTTCACACGACTTGCGGGGTCCGGGTAGGAGCTTGAAAGCAACGGCGGAGCTTTTCAATTCATGGACGAGGTTGGATGTAGAGACGCGTGGGATTCGCGGCTTAAGGAGGACTTTATGGTAAGCAGCTTCGATTTTCCGTTAAGGTTACGAACTGTGGATATAAGAGTACGAGACCGGCTTACAGGCCCGCAGTCTTTCCTACGGATTTCGGGGATAACCCTGCTGCGATAACATTTTCTTTTACTCACATAAGCCGTCCACACCACGGACCTAGACTCTTATCGTATCTCGACGGTCGTTTCTTCCTTCAAATCTCTAAATTCTTTCCATTCTTATCTTTCCTTGTTTCTCTCTACTCTATTTTATACAATTTCGACATTCTACATATTCTTCACCCAAGAATGACAGCCCTTTGCATCCACCTCCTAAGTACCTTGGCATGTTTTTGGCACGCAGGTAAGGAGAATTACTTTAACCGAAAATTTTGGGTATAGTTGCTGCAGCACCCGAAGCCAAAAATTCGATCACGAATATAATTCGTTTCTAAAATCCTGGAGAACGATGTCAGGCCTTGAGTGTCAATGGAGACTACTGTCTGAAAATCGTAGTTTCAACAAATTTGGCACTTCTTGTTTTAGACGATTGACTCTATCTCCCTCTGAGCATTCGTCAGGGATTTTTACCTGTTATATAGCTAATCGTCTTGATCATCGGCGCTCTCGGAGGCGCCAAGGTTTCACTGGTTAATAGCCTGAAAAGCATCTCTGCATGTTCTGCTTGGAGCCAGTGTCATTTTCATCGACGGCAGCTGCTCCCAGGAAGACCTTGGGGTGATTGCTTAACCTATTATATATATATATATATATATATATATATATATATATATATATATATATATATATATATTCAACCACCTACCTCACGCTCGTGAGACGTGGTAATTTTGAGGTAATATTTTTTGCAATAAAAAATTTCAAAAATATTTAGAATTTTTCAAAGACAAATTTTTAAACTGATTTTTTAAAAATAAATACATCTTGGATTTTCTTTAATTTTCTGTTATACATAGCTTACAAAGTACTCTAAAAGCCCTGTAAATATAAACTAGGATCTCCCTTATAGTACAGTCAAATTAGCCGAAAAAAGGCCATTTACTTGAACAAATTAGAGACAAAGAGATCTTTGTCTTAAAATATTTTGATGGACGTCCTTTTGAAGCCCTGTAAAGTTCGAGCCTGATTTAATAATCAATTGCTTGTTATCAACAAAAAACGTGAAATCTTAACATTTTCTAAACACGCTGCTTGGATTGTTACTTTCGATTAAGAGATAGGTAAACAGTGTATAGAACTTTATTTTTGAAGTATAAAATAAGATTTAAAAATGAGTCCTTAGCCAATATCCTACGACAAATAGTTTACGAGATATGACAGAAAAATATGAACAAAATTGTGTATAACCATTCCGAAAGGTGGATTTTAATTATTATTTTTTTCCAAATTCCTACGTTCAATACATGAGTAGGAAAAAATATTATTCAAACAAATTTTATGAAGAATTTCACAGAACTTCGCTGGCAGCTGTAAGTATGTTCAAAAAAAATCCTCCTCCACCCCTTTGTCATTTTTGGATTCTGAAATTTAAAAAAATATGTGTTTTTATACTTTGAGCTGTACAATTTCAAAATCCAATAGCAAAGACTCGATCGCAATTTGGGTATCGCAAATATTGAATATCTCCTAAGTTTTTTGAGTTTTTCAAAAATTATTATAAGGTTTTTCTTTTAAAGCATAAGAGAACGCATAATAGAATTTTTAACGAAATTACTAACAATAGATGATATTCTTCAGATTATTTGACATTGAATTGCTCTATTACAGAAAACGGTGCCCGTAAGTCACTAATTTTGATCGTTCGTGTAGAAAGGGCACACTTTGTTAGACTTAATACACGTTTAATAATTTACAGAAATTTTGGGAAACTGTTTCATGTGTGAGAGTAGCCCATACGTGTGAATGTAGCTGTCTGAAATAGAACACAGCTAAAATGATATAGAAAAGTTTGAGCGCGAGCGAAGGGCCATTCACTCTGAAATGAGAAGTCTCTTGACAAAGGATTTCAATTGATTTCATTTGATTTCAATTGATTTCAAACGATTTCAAATGATTTTAAGACTAATATCTAAGTTTAACCAGATTCCGCTTTTGATTTGTTATTTCCATTCTTTGACGCTTAGCGACTACTAACTCCGTTGATTTCCACTGACTCCCGCTGACTTCCTGCTAAATGCAACAGATTCCCTTTTGCATCATGTTGATTTTCAGATTTCATGAAATGTCAAAATCGAGGTTCAAATCAAAAACCGCCGAAAACTGACGTACACAATGCAGGCCACTGCGTAACATTTCCGCACACGGGTATATTTTGACAACCGAATCTTGTGTTCGAACCTCGATTCCCTTTGACTCCATTCGATTCCGCTCTGACTCCCTCGGACTCCCTGCTTAATGTCTCTGATTCGCTTCTTAAATTCACAGATTCGCTTTTAAAAAATACAGGTTTCCTATATAAAGTGAGTTAACTAGACGATTTCACTTTAGTATAAATGAAAACCCAAATTTCATTGATTTCTTTTTAGAGTAAAGTAATTACTAAAATTTTGTTTGATTCTTTAAGACTTCACATTTTTTTCTCTATTACTCCGGGTTCCTCATTGATTTCGAACGTTAAAAGTGACTGATTCGAGAGTGAAGGGCCCCTCGGTTTTGGGTGCGTAATTGAGATTCCATTTAGGATTATAATAAATTAGAATTGTCTTTACCACACTCTAAAAACGTTTTAACGAGAGTGTACTCGAAAACGTAGATTTCTATAAACTGTGTTTTTAAAAATACAGAATATCATAACTTCCGCTTATTTTCGGGACATAAAAATAGTAAAGTTTGAATAGATTCTTTAGGCATTTACGTAGAGACGCTGAATTTGAATGTTTCCTTTTTTTTCTTAAAAAAAATCAAATTTAATAGATATTTGAATCTTAATTTTTGTGTAATACTTGCAAAAATGATTATACTTTTTAAACGAATAATATTTGGTTTTGCAGGGTTTTTTTTATACTGAAAAAAAATTTAAAAAATGCACCCTAGCAATTACAGTTCTTGAAATTGAGCAAAATATCAATGAGGTAAAAATGTGAAGAAAATTTTTTTTTGCCCTATTTGAAAATTCGTAAAACATAAACGAGAAGTCGAAAAATTTCAGGAAATGGCTCAGATCAAAGCTTGAGTCTTAACTTTTGACCCTCACTAAATGAAAACAAAAGGCCATTGCTGTAGAGTCTTCGAAAGATTCTTTTTTTACTGGAGCTCTATGCCATGCCGTAGCCCGGCTGTTCATTTCACTCGAAGTGGCAAGTGTTGGCTATACTGCGCTTCACTCGCTGTTAAAGTTTAAGGCCTTTATCAGAATATGTAATCGGTTCTGCATTTTTAAACCGCACGGTTGAATATTTTTGTCTAATTTTTTGTATACATCACCATAAGCATATCTGGGAGCAAATAGCGCCGGGTTTTCGATAAAATCTTTATATTTTGTTTAATAATCTAAATAAAGAACAATAGCAGTGTCGCTCAGTGTTAGCTTTCCATGTATTTCCCCAAAGTGCCTATTCACCTTCGTCAAACACCAGTCGCCAGACACCCCGGAGCGAGTTGAATTACCCGGAACGAATGAACCCCTACATTGTTATGAGATCACGGCCGTTTAAAAAAACTGACATTATGAAATCATAGATTAATTTAATTTTAATTATCAGCATCAATTTATTTATAAAATTACAAGAAAGTGAAAAAAATATTCATTAAAATCGGTTAATATTTGCAGTTATAATGTAAATATTGAGGTAATACACATCTTCTGTGCATTTAAACTGCATTTTTCTACCAAATTCAGGAATTCAGTAATCGGTTTTGCATTTTGAGGCTGCACGGTTGAATATTTTTGTCTAATTTTTTGCATACGACATCTACATAATCATATCTCGGAGCAAGCATAGCCGTTTTTCGATAAAAGGTTTATGTTATAGATTATATAATCTAGAGTCTGCGCGGGGAAAATGCATAGACAGCTAACACTGCGTGTTACTGCTGCTGTTCTTCCATTTTTGATTATTAAACAAAATATAAACATTTTATCGAACAACCGGAGCTGCTTGCTCCGCGATATGCTTATGTAGATGTCGTATGCAAAAAATTAGACAAAAATATTCAACCGTGCGGCCTCAAAATGCAGAACCGAGTACTGACTTGCTGAATATCTAAAAAAAACTACTTTTAGCATTCGTTGATTGTCTCATTATTTGCAGAAAATAATATTTTTTCACGATTTACGAGGAAAAATTGTTTAAAAAAATAAAAGGTTTTTTTAAAAAGTACTGAATATCCTAAAGAAAATATATTACTCTATAAATATGTTCATTGTGTTGTTTATTCCAGAAAATAACTTTTCACAATTCTTACGACTTACATGGGCAAACAATTGTTTAAATAAATAATAATTGTTTAACCAAGTTAGAGTTATTTAAAAAAATACACGGAAACCCTCCACTTATGCATTAAAAATTATTCATGTGGAAAAAAAATACCGTCTTTAGCGTGAATTTGGTAGAAAACTGCAGTGTAAATGCACAAAAGTTGTATATTACCTAAAGAGTTACATTATTACGGCAAATATTAACCGATATTCATGAATATTTTTTTCTCTTTCATGTAATTTTATAAACAAATTGATTCAGCTAATTAAAATTAAATTAATCGATGATTTCATAATGTCAGTTTTTCTAACCGGCCGTGATATCATAACAATACAAGGGTTCATTCATTCCGGATAATTCGACTCGCTTCGGGGTGTCTGCTGACTGGAGTTTTACGAGGCTGAACAAAGTGTACACGCTCGGTCGCAGCTACGCCAGCGTAGCCTCGTTTTGCGTCTGGATAGAAACCATGGGGCACGTGCTTGTGGACACACTGGACAAACACTTGACGCGCGTTTCAACTGCGTAGCAGTTGTCCAGAAAAGGATTTTCGCGGTCAAATAGAGTGCAGTTTCACCGACCAAGCTTCGGCGGCGTGGCGTCGCTTATGCGTGAGTGGCGCGGCCTACCTTGCGCCTTGGAGGTGGAGGGGATATACAGGAGTAATCGAGGTGGCCGAGAGTGATATCCGCCTTATCCTTCCAACCTATGTATCCCCTCCACCTATAAGCCACTGGATACGCCGCGGCACTCACGTATAAGCGACGCCACGCCGCCGAAGCTTGGTCGGTGGAACTGCACTCATAGTTCCACAGGATAGATTTCTTAACCAATTTAGGATTTTGTTTTCTTTAAATTACTCTGCATTTAATTCCTTCGCAAATGTAGGGAAGCCATTTTTTGTATTCTTCTAACAATACTTTCGCAAATACAGCAGCAAAATCATTCATTTCAACAATATGATTTTTGATCTTCGAATAAATGTCTGAAATAAAGTAATTGTTATTCAAAACTAAGGAAGACAGGCTTAGAAATCACAAATATAGTAGTAGAATTCTGTGTTATTATTACAAACACTTTATTTAAGCAAATTCAACTGTATATCACTTTGTACTGCTAAAAAAATTTACTTTCTCTCAAACTCGTTATTTTCTATTCGAATGCTATTAGCAACGGAAAATAGTAGCAAGTGGTAAACTTATAAAAAACTCATAAAGTTATAAACAATTCTTTTACCAATGAAGTAGTGAAAATGAAATGTAATAATAAATAAAGTAATGTTATGACAATATTAAGTAATTAAATTTGATGGAAAATTACAAGATACAACAACCAATTTTTTTCAGTCATTCCTTCACGATTTACAATTGTTTAAAGAGTATTACTTAACAAATTCACCATGCATGAACTTATTCTTGCAACGTAAATATGCACGCAAGTTGAACAGTGTTTTCCGTATTTGGCATAAATACTTGGTTGGTTGAATTCAAGCAGGGAGTCATTTATTTTTAGTTATGTACAGTTGAGTATGTTCAAAGAATGAAGTTATCAAGTCTACCAATTGACTCCAAAATTTCTTTACTTAATATCTTCGTAGTGTATACAGATACGGCATTTTTTGCCGTATTTTAATTGTGTAGTACGGCATTCTAGTGAATGGTCACAGAAGAGTGATCTGTCACATCTCGAACCCCTTTTCCAATTCTCCCTTTAAAAAGTACGCGTGCTAGTGACTGGTCACAGTAGAGTGATCGTGAGGATTCGTCATTCGAATCTGAAGTGCTGCCATCTGAGAGACAATTCGCAAATTAGTGATAAAGTGTATTATTGTAGGAATAGTGAAGTGATGAGCAATTCTTTAGTGTGCTTTTAGTGTGTAATGTTCTTGATTATATGACACTTTGTGTGTATTTATAACTTAATATTCCTCATTTTATGATAAAATAGTAAAATATTGTACTATTTTTCCAAAGTAGCAACAAATATTATCGGAACAGAAAGTTCCTTATTGACACAAAAATTTGCCGGATTAGAAACTTTAAATACGGCAAAATTTGCCGGAGCTCAATACTCGACCTAATATCTTTTCGAACCTAAATAATTACTTGAGTAAAAGTCAATATTCGCGGTCAAGGATTACCTGATATTCTTGAGGGTACGAAAATTCCAAGATTATACTGCCAAATGAATAACTGTACAATTTTTTAGATTTCTCAAAAAGTAGACATTTACACATTTTTGAGCCCATACGTCATATATGTATGAGTTTTTTTGTCCATTCCAAAATAAAAACAAGCCCACTTAATTCTGATCTACATTTCATAAATTTATACTATCATATAATTGATCATAATTAATGACAATGATTAAATTTTTCGGTGCTTTCCGAAAAGTAAGGAGAAACTATTTTCAATAAAATAATCAAATGAGTATCTCGTTTTGAAATTTCTCAAAAATAATAATTAAAATTGTTAACATGAATATTTGATAAATAATTTATTAAGTTTCGAAAATTGTGGTTTTTGTTATAAAAAATGTTTATAAAAATCGCATGGATTATCGTTTTATTAATTTTGTTGATGAATCATCGCAAGAAAGGTCAGTCAAACAAATAATTTAAGGGAAAAAAAATGTCTACGAGGAGACGCCTGGTTGGGACATGTGTCTAATAAAATTCTTATTGACAATCTATACTATTAAAGTTTGATCAAGTTCAAATAAATGCCTTTGAAGCTAATTTTTAATCACTTTTGGCCAGAAAAATCAATTTTGCTACTAGAAAAAATCTTTTCTTGAGAATTTGTTGATAAAATTTTTCATGAAAATAGTAAATGTTAACTAATGCCCGTTTTGCGTTGTAAATTATCACGCTTCTGAAAAATCTCAGTAACTGCCGTAAAGCAAACAATTTTTTCTATGAGACAAAGAAACTAGTAAGAATTTCTTTATGAAAATTGTTTATAATAATTAAGTTAAATATTATCGGAATTACTTTTGTTCTATGAGTGCAGTTGCCATAATTCCAGCTAATAGTGAGTTTCTTTCTATATTTTTCCTTGAGATAAAAGTTCACAAAGCTGAAATGGCCAATTTTGTTTATTTGTCTTATATATTATTACTCTGTAAAAAAATAACAAATCGAAAACCACAGTTCTCTCAAAAATTGAGTGCTGAGTGGGATCGCTACGCATTTTGCTGGCGTGAATGCGTTCCAAGCTGCGTGACGTACGGCGTGTACGTCGGCGTTGGCAACCGAGCGTGTACAGGCCTGACCAGTAGAAAACGCAGCTTTGTCGTCGAAAAACAGTGAATAGACTTGTCCACCAGTGATTTTTTAAAGTTGAATACAATTTAAGATACACATAAAACTCCGCGAGTGTTCGAGAATTTCGGAGATTTACGACAAGCTTCACTTGAGGGCCCGTGCACATGAGAGTCGTAAGCGGGCACCGTTCACTCAATGCTAAGTTCGTGGCAGCGTAAAGTGAGCGAAGCGCCGCATACAAGAAGCAACAGAACTACAATTTCGTGCGCATGTGCTACTGAATATATATTTACATGTGGGTGTTCTGAATTTGTTATTGAAATTAAAACCAAATCAAGTTTAAAGGTAGTTTGAAAGAATTAATACCAAATGTAGCAAAGGTGACATGAAATATAATAAATTTAAGCCATTTAACCCATTTGGGAAGCCATATTGCATGATTTGGCATCAATCCTGTCTAAAATGAATAAATTGGAAACACTCCACATTTATTTTCAGAAGTATTTTGTAAATGAAAAGTTTTCTCTAAAGTTGACATACAATGCAGTGTCGAAAATACTTGAAATTCAAGTATATTATATTCAAATTAATATTAATATTGTAATCACATGCAACCTGTGTACAATATGAAATTGTAGTACCTCTCGCTTTTGAAATCAAGCAGAAAAATGCTACGAATGATTACATTAAGTTTCGTTGAATTCATATTCGTGTTTTATTGCAAAATGTCTAAAATATATCTAATTTTTAAAATAAGTCATGTTGCAGACTAACTGAAATGTTTACAAAAAACCAGGTTACAACCGGGTTGCAACAATTGTTTGCAATATTAAAATCTATAAATAAATCTCCAAATTTAATGACAAATGACAAATGACAAATGTGAATTCCAAGGATAAGTTAATAAATAAGGCGGGGGAGATTCTAAGGGACTGGATGGAGGATAGAGGGTGGGCGGTGGCAAATGGGACGAAGAGGGAGAATACACATATGTAGGTAAGGTGGGGGTATCGGTGATAGACTATGTAGTCATGAATATGCAAGGGTGGGATTAGCTGGAGAGATTCGCAGTAGAAGGGAGGGTAGAATCAGACCATCAGCCATTAGGGTTGTGGATAAGGGGTGAGAGTGGCGGAAGGCAAGGTGGGGAAGAAGAGTTGACGGGGGAGAGAGTTAGCTGGACGAGGGAGGCGATAGAGAAGTATAAGGAGCAGTTAGGGAAGGTACGCTTCGAAGGGGAGACGGTGGAAGAGATATGAAAGGATTTAAAAGAGAAAGTGGAAGGGTGCGTGCAAAAGAAGGTATTCAAAAAGAAGAAGAAAGGAATGGTGAAGCCGTGGTGGGATAGGGAATGTAAAAAGATGAAAAGGAAGGTGAAGAGGAAGTATAAGAAGTAAAAAGAGGGTACTGCGAAAAGGGAGGAGTACGTAGAAATGAGGAAGGGTTTTAGATTGATGTGTAAGAAGAAAGAACACGAAAAGGAGAAAGAGCTGGAGGAGGAGTTAGGAAATGTTAAGACAGAGTGGGACGTCTGGAAAATAATAAATAGGTTTAGGAAGCGTAGAGTAGGGATAAGCGAGAAGATAGGGAGTGAGGAGTGGAGGGAGTTTTTTAAAGAATCATTTCAGGGCTTGGATTCAAGGAAGAGAGATGATGGGAGTAGAAGAACGGGGGAGGCAGAGATGGAGGAGTTGAATGACGAGGAGATAGAGAAACAGATAAGGAAGTTAAGAAGTTCAAAATCAGCAGGGCTGGATGGGGTAGAGAACGAGGCATGACTGTTTAGTACACAAGAGGTTAGGGAGAGGCTGAAGGAGGTAGTGAAAAAAGTATGGTGGGGGGAGGGATTCCCACGAGGGTGGAGAGAAGAGTTAATAGTGCCTTTGTATAAGAAAGGAGATAAGGATAGGCAGGAAAATTATAGAGGGATTACGCTAATGAATACGGCGTATAAAGTATACGCGATGGTGGTGGCGGAGAGGCTGCGGAAGGATGTCAAGGGGAAAGGAATATTTCTGGAGACGCAGGCGGGCTTTAGGACAGGTGGGAGTACTATCGACAATATCTACGTTCTGCAGCACGTGGTGGATAGAGAATTATCGAAGAAGGGGTCGAGAGTGTACGCGTTTTTTGTGGATCTAAAAGGCACGTTTCTGTCGGTGAATAGGGGGAGGTTGTGGGAGGCGATGGAGGATAGGGCAGTGGAGAGAGGCCTGATAGAGGGGGTACGGGAGATATATGAAGAGACCAAAGATAAGGTAAGAGGAGGGCAGGGGATTTCGGAGAGATTCTGGATGGATAGGGGGTTAAGACAAGGGTGACCGCTTAGCCTAACGCTTTTTGCGATTTCAATTGCGGATATGGAAAGTAAGCTGGAGGCCGGAATGGTAGGAGGAGTCAGGATAGGAGGGGTTAGAATTTGGTCACTAGAGTATGCAGATGACATAGTGTTGCTGGCAAAAAGCGAGGAGGCCTTAAAGGAAATGATGACGAGGTTGAGAAGATACCTGGATAAGAACAAGTTAGAACTGAATGCGAAAAAGTCCAAGGTTATGGTTTTCAGAAAAGGAGGTGGAAGGGATAAGGAAGGGCAGTGGAAGTGGAAGGGAAAGGCGGTGCAGGCGGTGAAAGAGTTTCTGTACCTGGGCTTCTTGTTTCGGAGGAATGGCGGAGTGGATGGCCACATAAAAGAGAGAGTGAGGAGGGCAAATGTGGTGATGAGGCAGGTGTGGGGGTTGGGAAAGAAGTTATTCGCAGATAATTTTGGAAGGAAAATGAAATTGTTTGACTCACTAATGATGAGTGTGCTATTGTATGGAGTAGAGGTGTGGGGGTGGAAGGAAAGCGAAGAGGTAAATAGGAAACATGAGAGGTATGTAAAGTGGACACTGAGGCTGGCAAGGAACACGCCTAATTATATTGTCAGGAGGGGAACGGGGAGAACGAGTGTAGGGATTCTAGCGGGGAGTCGGGCGTGTAAATATGAGGAGAAATTTTTGGAAGAGGGGGGAAGTAAGCTGGTTATATTAGTGAAGGTATATGAGTTGGTTAAGCAAAACGGCATGGAGAGAGAGAAGACAGCAGGGGACGAGAGAATAAGAGAGACAAGGTTTAATGGGAACTATGTGTGGATTATGCCAAGGGCGAGAGCGCAATATTTGTGTGAGAAAGGAGAGAAAGGAAGTCAGGAGCTTATAGCGAGGATGCGATGTGGGTGCATGGAGGGTTTTAATAGGTTCTGGCTCGCTAGGGAAAAGAGGATGTGTGAACTATGTGGGAAGGGGGAGGCAAGAGTGGAGCACTGGCTGGATGAGTGCATAGAGGTGGAAAGGTGTGGGATAAGCATGGAGGTGTTGATGCATGAAAGGGGGGACAAAAGGGCAGTAGCATGGGTGAAGGGATTATTGGGAAAGATGGAGAAGAAGAGAAGGAAGGAGGAAGAGGAATGGAATAGGAAAGATTGTAAATAGAGGAGGAAGTAAATATAAGTAAATGTAAATATTGTAAATAGTAGATAAGTATTAGGTATAAGCCGCGGAGGCAGAGTTTGGTAATGCGAGGCAAAGCGAGAAAGTATCCCATGCATACGTGCGTGCGTTCGAGATAAGGTGTGGAAGGATGTTAGTTTTAAGGGTTAGTTTTAAGAAAATTCTGTAAAAAATGGAAGTATAAGCAAGTCAATTTTTTCAGGCCAGCAGGCTAAAAAATAAACGTTTATCTAATTAGTTTTGGTTAGATTTACTTAATTTTTTCTCTTAAATTGTAAAAAATAGATTGTAATTCCAGTATGTACCATTTTATTATTCACAATAAATGCTATCTACGATATCATTATGCAGTGATTTGAAAAGACAGTGAATGAGCCTTATTTTAGAGATAAAAGTGATCTCACATTTATAGAAAAAAAATACAAATGTACTACTTTTGTGAGACATGCTTAGAAGTTCATGCTTACTCAAGTTCATTTTAGTCACATTTAGTTTGAATATTTTTTATCGAAGTTCAAAAGACAAAGAATATTCACAGAAGAATTATAGTTATACCTTTTGACTTTCTTTCTAAGGTTTCGATTGTCCTTCCTCTGCTTCTTAATTTCTTCGTAGATCTTTCGTTTCGTTGCTGGGAAAGTTTCTACTTCAGCTTTCGAGAGGATCGTGCGTACCACATTTCGTGTTCTGACATACTTACATTTTCGAGTTTTGACAAGCCGTTTGGGTGTGCATTTCAGCTTCTACGATCCCTGCTTGTGAACAATCTTTTTCAATCAATTCCTTCCTCGCTATATGTACACAATTGTCCTGCGTAACATCTTTATTCGTAGGTGGGTCGACTACTTCTGTTGTGTCATGGCTAATTCTTCTATCCTCGACATAGTGAACGATTTCGGTTTTCTTGGTTAGCCAATCTAAGTTGTCCACCTCAAAAACACAAGTTTTCACCCTTAAAGATGTTTTTCTATAATTCGCGAAAAAGTGCCAGTTTTTCCACCTGTTTTTGGTGTAAAAAGTGATCGATTTTTGGTCGATGACGTGGCGCATGCGCAGTGCCGACCTTTCCGGGCAACAGTGACAAAAGTGGACAGATGCAGTGGAAAAAGTAAATGGACAGTGATAAAAGTGAGGCACAGTGACAAAAGTAAATGTTATTTCGGATGGGTTCGTGCTGCCTCGGGTGTACTCGTGCATCGTGCGCAGCCAACTTCATTCTATTTTCCGACTGTCGTCCCTAACCTAAAATCAATTTCCTGAAAAGTCTCGAGTTGTGTATTTTGTATGTACTTTTGTCACTTGGCAAAAGCAAAAAAACACCGTCAGTTTCTCCGAAAATACTGTGCTTGGTGTTTTTTCACGAAAAATCGGAAATTTTGAAGGCCTCAACTTTATGGGCCAACTATTCAATTGTGAGAACCAGCTTATTACTGCCATATTATTGCCATGGTTTTGATAATTGCCATTGTCATTGTTGCGTCAATCGACAAAAAATCGCCTTCTTTTTACACAAAAAACAGGTAAACAAAAACTAGCACTTTTGCACAAATTATAGAAAAAGTATCGTGTCCCACACATTGAAAAAGCGACGATTTAAAACTCGTGTGATAGCCACCCTCGCTCCGCTCGGGTAGCTAACTTCACACTCGTTTTAAATCTCTCGCTTTTTCAACTTGTAGCACAATATACTATTGATGAAAGCTATAATCTCAAAAATCAAAGTTTTTATTTCCCTGAAGTCACATTATTGAAACTGGAAATACCTCTATAAATATAATTTGAATTGTGAGGACTATGATGTTAAAAACAATGATAAATATTTCTCTAAATTATGAATAAAAACAGAATTACTTACTTTTTTAAAATGCAAAGAACTCTGCCTTACTTCTTCCAAAAGAAAATGTTTTGCTTCGATGTTTTTGAATCAGCCCACTGAAGGAGATGATGTACTTATGTTGGACGGAACTTTCCTGGTCGAAGGCGAGTTTTGGACATCACGCAAGTCAATATTGCTCACTTTTTTTAGTCAAGCCTGCGGGAGATTTAGGTGCGGAACAGCATCAGGTTTCAATATAATATTTCCATCCTGGCTCGAATTATATTGGTTATCGGAGAAATTTAGCCGACAAACAAACAGTCTTTGCGAGATTATGTCGCGGTGATCCGTCACATTTGCGAGGTACTCGTTTTTTATTGCCGAAAGCCATTTACCGATACTTCTTTTTGAAAATGGTGAATAGAAAAATTCTTCCTATTATTTAATTTCGAATGTCATCCCGGCACACAACAAATATTTCGATTCTGCATCTTCATACATTTTTTTTTCACACACTTTACGAATTATAACTTCATATTCGTTTGCGTTGTTCGCGTCACTGTGTTTACATGTCAACAATCAAACTTGGCGCGATAGTACCCCACTCACCACCCGTTCCCCCACTTTGCTGAAATTCGATATCAGAGCCATCTAGAAGAAGCAAGATAACTACTTTTCTAGTTTGCCATCTCTTCTTTTGGAGTCAACGGTGCCTGGTCGTAAGCGTCGACGTTTAAACGTATATGCGTATTTGACGTTACACGCACGCTGTTAGCAACAATCGCAGGGAGAAAACTAAAAATGCGAAACGGTAAAACTGCTCGGATAATTAGCAACAACGTGCATATGACGTCAAATACGCATATGCCACGGAGTAATAATCAGGAGACCGATCTCCGTACATGCCTTGTAACTGCGGTAACTGCACCTTTATTGCCAAGTTCAGACATTTCGAGCCAGCACTCTAGACTATTCGCGCATGCGCACTGTGATCTGCTATCTCGTTTTCTCCCGCGAGAAGCGTGAGAGTGAGCGCCAGTGTTTCCATGACAAACGTGCACGTGCATAACAACAACGACAGCAATTGATAATTGAGGTTACATCAATTGTTTTGCAACTTGGCAAAAGTTTTTGCAAAGTCAAGTAAACTTAATTTCAATCTGTATTACTTGCCCATAGTTTCCAATTCACAATTTGTTAACTTATTTGAATGACGCCTGAATTATTTTGAATGACGCCTGAAACAAAAGACCTTGGATACTAATGAGTCCGAGTGGGAAACATCACATAACAACCTTGTGAAGCTCTTCACTGGGGGATGATCGCTAGAGAGATTGATCAGCAACCTGGGTCGGAGCAGTGTTGCGGAACGAACGTGTTATTCAAATAAATAACACGAAAATGCTAGATCAATCTAAAACATCTATACTTCTTTCCAACACTACTATTTCCCAACCGAGCGAGTCACGCCTACCCTGAAAGGGAAATGGCTTAATGGTATAATAATAATAATAACCTCAGTTTTCAGTTGACATTAAACATCGCACACACTCGCCCGCTTCTCGCGGGAGAAAAAGAGATAGTAAAATTACAGTGCGCATGCGCGGCTACCCAGCTGAAAATTCCTGTACAGGAACAGCGGAGAATCCTGCACATACGAACCTGCACACGAACATGTACACGTAATCTTGCCAGTTCCTGTGCAGAAATTTGGGGAAGGAAACTGTACATGATCCTGCAAAGGAACCTGCATGCAAGCTAACCTTTGAATGATCCTGTACAGGTTCCTTCACATAGTGAATTGAGGTGTAGGTTCATGTACAGGACCTTGTCCACGATCCTACATGAATCTGCATAGGGACTAATCGACGAGGGTTCCTTATAGTGACTTGGCTCTCTCGATAGGGAGTTGGATCTTTAAGGGAATAAAACGAAGGCAACTTTATAGCTGTAGGCGACATAAGTTTTCGCGATGGCTTTCTGTAAGAGATCCTATACGTGTTTCTGTACAGAAACCTGTGCCTCAATTTACTTCGCAAAAGAACCTGTAGAGGAACCAGTATAGGATCATTCAAAGATTCGTTTGTCATACAGGTTCCTTTGTAGGATCATGTACAGTTTTCTTCGCCATATTCCTGCACAGGAAGCGCTGAGATTACCTGTACAGGTTAGCGTGCAGTTTCGTGTACAGGAACATGTTCAGGATCCTCCGAGGTTCCTGTACAGGAATTTTCAGCTAGGTAGTCTAGAGCTGGCTTGAAACCTCTGAGCTTGGAAACATAGGTACAGTTACCGCAGTCAAAACTAGAGGCGCTTCGTACAGCATGATCGGTCTCATTATTACTTCGCAGCATATGCGTTTAATCGTCGACGTTAATGACTATCATTGTGGACCGACCCTGACATGTGTACTAGTATATAGAAACGAAGCAGAATACCCAGACCGCGTTGCACGCATGTCCCCGTGCAATTAAGGCAGATTCAACCTGAAATTCAGTAATGCGTACTTAAATTTAGTTTCTTTCTTAATTCAGATCAAATCTGAAATAAGTTTGAATATAACTCCAAGCATTTCTTTTCACTGCGTGCAGGAAAATTTCATTTTCTCAAAATTACGTTTTGGTGGTAAACTTCCAATACATTTATTGTAAAAGTACAACCGAAATTTGTAACAGTATACAAATATTAAGAACGTCTCGAACAAATGATTGAATGGTACTATAAGGCCAGTGTGAAATAGGAGGCAAAGGAATGATTTTCAAGTTCAATGTTGTTTGATTATATCTCATTTCGGCTAATAACGGATTCTCTGAATATACACGGAAAAAATGTGCACTTCAAGAATCACCGAATTGGTTACGTGAGAGTTCAAAATAATTATCTAGAATTAGTTGAAGAGAAAGTATACAATTGTAAGATATTTCCTTTAAGAAATTCAAGACAATTTATATTCCCTTTAAGAAATTCAAGACAATTTATATTTCCTCTGAAATAATTTTAACTATTCTTTAACGCTGAAAATTGTAGTTCTCGAGCGCTCAGAATTCCCGAGCTCCAAAATATGTTGAAATACACGGACAGTCTGTGTCAGTGTCACATTATCTGTCGTAAGTACCTCTTTTTATATTAGTAACCGATATTTGATTGAATGTGTGACGTGCACGACTAAAAGTGTAGTAAAGATTACTAACAGATGTTGAAATGATATAGTTTTGAAGCAATTTTTAGTTTGAAACTTGAACATTTTCAAATATATCCTTTAAAATTAAACACTTTTTATGTTAGAAGTTTTTTTTTATTTATGTCTTTTGAAATTAATAATTTTTCAGTCGTTATTTACACATTAAAAGTGCAAAAATTTCACTTGCAATTTGAAATAGCTGTGAATTCGATCTCAGGTGTTCCCACTTTATTTGTATTTACAATTCCATGGTGCTCACTTGATAAGCACTTTGATTCCTTACTATAATTAATTAGCAAATATATTTGCTTCCTCATAGAGAAAGTCAGATTTAGAGCTTTTAAATTCTCGGCAATTTAAAATCGGTTAATATTACCGGTCACATACGGGTATGTTACCGAAGCTTCGAGAATTTCTCGAGGATTTATGAGAATATTCAATTATGATGCTTTTTTGTCAATTTAAAAAGTGATTAGATAATGTTCACGATGTTATAGTTAATTTTCGATTGTTTGGTATAGTTTTTTAATATTTTTTATTACAAAAAATATACCAAACGATCGAAAATTAATTATAACATTTTGAACGTTTATTCACAGTGGTCGAAAACACTTTAATATCCAAAATATTCAGTAATTAGATAATTTTGGTGGAGTGGGCTCATGGTAGCGCCCTGAAAAACACCTCTTTGAAAGGTGACGTTGTTAGTTGTCACACGATGTTTTCCAGATGAGATAGTAACTCTGGTTTTCCAAAGCTGCATCAATCTCTCTATGCACCTCACGACGTGCGGATGAACCTTTAAGCTTTCCAAGAGACAGATAATATGTCTATGGGAGGTTGAATCGAAAGCTTTCCGGTAATCAATCCAGGCCATCGATAGGAAGCGCTGGTAGGATACTGCGTCTTTGCAGACACATCTGTCGATGAGCAGATTCTCCCGACATCCTGCTACGCCTTTCTTTGAGCCGCGTTGTTCGTACATTTCTCGCCACACAGGTCCGATTGTCCGAACAATCCTATTATTTAGGATAGCTGTGAAGATCTTATACAGTGTCTTCAGACAAGTGATTGACGTGTAATTCCTCGGATCAGCTAAGTTGCCCAGCTTTGGAAGATGTACTGTGCGCCCTTCCTCTAAGCACTCCAGAACAGTCTCTTCCGACTACAGATATGAGGTGAAAATGTGGGCCAGATGCTGGTGGATTGAAGGAAACTTCTTCCACCAGAAGCTCTTGATACCATCTGGTCTGAGAGCGGAATAGTTCTTCATGCCTCCTAATACTTTTTTCACCTCCTCGGTAGTGATAGGTGGGCATCCTTCCTCAGCTGTTATGAGGGCATTGCACACTTCCTTGAAGCTATTTATGTTCTTTGAGCGTTCTTTAAATGGATGCTGGACTTCCTGGGCTTCTCTCCAAATGATTCTACCTATGATTTGCATAATGCTGATGGTTAGCATAACTTATCACAAGGAAAATTAATTGTACCGAATATTTTGGGGACAGTCGTTGCAGCTCTCTTTTGAGGTCTTGATACCTCTCATCCTTTCCTATCTCCTTAGCACTGATGTTGTATCCAGACGGAGCCGAGAATTCGATCACGAATATAGTTCGTTTCTCGAAGTTTTGGAGAACGATATCAGGCCTCGAGTGTGCAACGGAGACTGCTGTCCGAAAATCGTAGTTCCAGAAAATTTGGCACTTCTCGTTTTGGACAATTGACTCTATCTCCCTTGGAGCGTTCGGCAGGGCAGGGTCGCGACCAACACCGTAAGAGCGACAAAGATGGTAATAAAGCACTCTTAGGGCCGCATTATGTCTATAGATATACGTCGTTCCCGCCTGGGTCGGACACCCTGATAGTATGTGTTGTAGGTACTCAGCGTGTGCATGACACGCTCTGCACCTATCACTGGGAATTTCTTGACATAAAATACGCTCACGGTATGCTAAGGTGGAAATGACACCGTCCTGGCATGCGAAAATAAAACCCTCTGTACCTGAATTAAGCCCTGATGATTTGAGGAAAGCAAAAGTTTGCTCCTTCGACAAGGACTGTTTTTCTACATTTCTGTGAAAGTTTCCGTGCATTTTCTTGTCGAGTAGCTCTTGGTGAAAATTTTCAACCTCTGCTTTCTTCACTTTGGTTTTTATAAGTGAAGCATCTAGATGAAGTAATGCACTTTCCTCACTTCTGATGTTAAAATTCAGGCCAAGGGTCTCGGCCGCTTGCTCCGCGGCTTTGTAAAGGAACGCTCCTTCGCCAATCATCTCGTGGTTCCTGACCATCTTTAGGAGAGGATCTCTGCCATTCGCAACGATGTTAGCTGTACTTAGAACAATCCGGTTATGAAGAAACTGGAGATTCAGAAGTCCGCGTCCACCTTGACGGCGTGAAATATATAATCGCGGAACTGACGAATTGATCTGCAAGCATTTATGCATATGCATGATCTTACGTGTAATGACATCAAGGGCCTTAAGCTCGCTCTTCGTCCATTGAACTACCCCAAACGAGTAGAGTAGAACCGGGACGGCAAGCATGTTAGTCGCAGATACCTTGTTCAACGCCGACAGATTGGAAGACCAAATCTGTCGAAGAAGATGCTTGTATCTGCTTCGGAGAGACTCCTTCACTGATGTTACGTCCTGAATGCGGTTTTGAGGCACGCCCAGGTATGTATAGGTCTCTCCAGTATTAAGATGTCTGATAACACTTATATCCACAAGCTCAGGGTCCTTGGGAACGCCAGTAATCTTTCCTTTCTTCAGATAAATTTTGGCACACTTGTCCAAGCCAAAGTCCATCCCAATCTCTCCTGTGTAGTTCTTGACAATATTTATAGCAATTTGAAGTTTGCTTCTACCGGAGGCATAGATCTTCAGGTCATCCATATAAAATACATGAGTGACCTTATGCTCGCGCTGATTAGTGTCACCACAGAGGTATCCAGGAGAATTTCGTAGTGCGAGAGATAGAGGCAAAAGTGTGATGCAAAAAAGCAAAGGGCTCATGGTATCACCTTGAAAGACGCCCCTCTGGAAGGTGACGTTGTTCGTTGTCACACGATAATTTCCAGATGAGATAGTAAATCTAGTTTTCCAAAGAGGCATCAATCTCTCTATGCATCTCACTATGTGTGGATGTACCTTCAAGCTTTCTAACAGACAGATGATAAGTCTATGAGAGGTTGCATCAAAAGCTTTCCGGTAGTCAATCCAGGCCATTGACAGGACGCGCTGATGGGCTGCAGCGTCTTTACAGACACACCTGTCAATTAGCAGGTTCTCTCGACAGCCTGCTACACCTTTTTTCGAGCCACGTTGTTCGTACACCTCTCGCCATACAGCCTCAATTCGTCGAACAATCCTGTTGTTCAGGACAGCTGTAAAGATCTTATACAGCGTGTTCAAACAAGTTATTGGCCTGTAATTCTCAGGGTTGGACAAGTTTCCTTTTTTTGGCAGGAGTATAGTGCGTCCTAACACCAGCCCCTGCGGAATGGGCGTCTCCGACTTTAAATATGAGGTGAATATGCGGGCCAAATTTTGGTGTGTAAAAGTAAACTTCTTCCACCAAAAGTTCTTGATACAATCTGGTCCAGCAGCGGAAATGTTCTTGGTGCCTCTAAGTGCTTTTTTCATCTCTTCGGCAGTGATTGATGGACATTCCTCCTCAGATTTTATGAGGTTGTCGCAAAATTCCTTGAAGCGGATGATATTTGCAGTATCTTCTTTCAACTCTAGTGTTTTCGGGATCTTGTACACCTCTCTCCAAAAAGTCTCTACCTCGTTGAGCTTGGGTGGATTTTTGACAGAAACAGGAAGATCGCTGAAGAGGCGCGATGGGTCAGTAAGAAACTATTAATTCTCCCTGATCCATCTCTCCCTCTTCTGTATTCTCCTCCTTGCGTCAGATAACAGCCGTATTTTGTCAACAATATGCTGCTTGATTGTCAGCAGCTTTGACTTGTTTAGTGTGTGATTCAAGATCCTTAGTTCTTGGGCGAACTTTCGAACCCTTTTCGTAAACGGTCTACCAGATGTTATGTAGTCAATCACACATTGAACACGGGACGCATTCTGTCTTGCCCATCCAATCTTCTTGTTCAGTTGATGCAAGCGTCTTTTGGTCTTTTGAACCATCGTTGTTTTCAGCCTTCGATTTGAATCAGCCAAAGTTCTCGCAGCACCATAAACTGAGCAATTGATGGTCCAGAGGTCGGACTCTTGCGAGATATCTCCACGAAGGAAGGCATCCATTTCAGCCAGATCTTGGGGCTTAGGAGGAACTTGCATGTTAATGTTCCTTCTAGTAATAAAATTGCGATCATCTCTCAGAAGGTGCCTGCTTTCTGCGGTTGGTCTCAATGTCGCTTCCTCATCTTCGTCTGCAGCTTCATAAAGCAGCGGTTGGAAAAGCGCTCCGCGTACATGTCCATTTTTCCGGAGGTAGTTGGCTTGATCTCGCAAAGACTGATGCGAAACGTGCTGAAGCTCTGGGTGTTTCTGGCACCACAGAGTGTGCATACGCGCCATAAAGCCTCCTCGAACAGGGATAATTCTGGCATCGTAGCAGTCTAGCACGTCATCCCTGAGTCGATCCGTCCACTCAATGTGGGCGTTTCGCCGGTTCGTCGTCGTGTTTCCATCTAAATTATTTTCAGCACCCCGAACTCTAGGCTGATCGGCATTGTTTGCCGACCCATTGTCGGGTGCTCTGCGCGTTCGATTGTCTTGAACCGCATCTACAACATTTTGGTGTTTTGGAGGTTTCATTGTTGTTCCCACGAGCAGCCAGGGAAAGGGTTAGTCCGTCCTTGTAGAGCCCCGCGTGCAAGGATAAGTCTTATACTCTGAGAGGTCGCCCGGTATCCCAGAGTCACCGTTTGAGACACCTAACCCAGGTGCCATTCAGCTTTCGGCACGGTTGTTACGCCTTCGCTTAGGAGTTATTCCTTCGGGACCATCCCTGGACAATTGTCCCCGACTGCTTATTAATTATTGTAACCATATTCAGCAGAAACCCTTGGTATAGGAACCCTCTATCCGCAACCCGAGGACGCGTTCGGTGGCTTTGTCATAGGCCCTGCGGTTCTATTCCAAAGGAATCGAAACCGAAACCGAAATATAGTGGGACAACACCAAGAAAGTGTATGAGGGTGTGTAAAGGAATAGGGAAAAGATACAAGAAAAATGTAAACCCTTAGGGGACACATTAGAAGCTTCCATTCCATATATATATATATATATATATATATATATATATATATATATATATATGCAGCCCTGAGCTCACCTTGAAGATGTAGCTTTTTCTTACTTAAATAGATGTTATGTTGAACATCAAAAAAATAACAAAATTAAAAACGCTCGAAATTATGAAAGCGTCTTTTTACATAAAAATATAATATGTTAAACTTTAAAAAACGACCGATAGTAAAAAGATTCAATTTTCTTCATCAGAAATGTCTGAAAAATCAGACTCAGTATCATCCTGTTGTTCACATTCTCCTTCAGCGATATCCTCATTGTACTCGTCGGTCGAAAATTTAATTTGGTTTTGGTTGCGAGCTTTTTTTCGTTTCGCAAGTCTTAGAGTGTACGATACGTAAGTCAGCGTTTCTGCACGACTTGTCTTCATTCGGTTTCTTTTTATATTCTGTACATTTCAAACTCTACTAAACGTTCTCTCTGTCGCTGCGCTTGTAGCTGGCATGTTTAGTACCTGAGAGTCTACGGTACTTATTTTTGAACCGAAAAAGTTTGAATGCCACCAGGTTCTAGCCAGGTTAACTGAACCAGGTTCAATGGTCCGTATGTAATCGCGAGAAAAAATGTGATTCTTATCCCAGTAATTTGTAAGCTGTGTCATGACTTTCTGCGCCGCATCTGTTTCTTTACCAAAGAGGTGTTTAACTCGATTGTTAATAATCGAATTACCTTCTATGGGGAAAAACCTATCGAAATCAGTTATCGTTGGTCAAGTGCCAAAATCCATGTCGGACAGTGTTATTGATCACTTACTTGCTCCCCTTGGTTCAAAGAATCGATAAATTTTTTCATTTAAAGTAGTGTTGCCTGATCTTTTTGTATTTTGGATATATTTTTAGGGGGGTTTAATTGATGTTCATCCATTAATTCGTTGTTTTCATTCCTATCTACCTTTGTCCTGATCGATGGAATTTTTCACATTTTGAATACAATAATTCACATGGATTCACAATCGAAAATGATTGGAAAAGCGAATGGATAATGAAAGCAAAGTGGTCGTTCCCAGAAATGCGCTTCACGGAAATTTGGAAGAAAAAAATAAATTCTCAATAATTCTCGCCGAGAGCGAACGTTAACTCACCAATATTCATGTACGTTATCAGGGTAATTTACCCGACTTAAAACTCTAGTCAGAATAAAAAAATCTAAATTGGCCAATCAAAATGTTTCGAATCAATGAACATTTTCCATTCTTGCATGAACTTCGAATTATGTTCATGCATAACTTTCTTCACTTCTTCAGCACTACTTAATGGACTCTCTTCCTCTGGACGATGCAACCGCTGCCTTTGGAAAAAGTTAAGAATCAGTGATATATCTGAAGCCTCTTCATTTAGCGGATGAGTATCTCCGTACACTTGCTTCCAGAAGACCTGAATCTCTTATCGACTAGGCGGATTTTCAACATCAGATGTCGTTTATTGAACAGACGGGAAGGATGAGTAGAAGAGGTGGAATCTTACTACATCCACTTTACCCGGCGTTCATGGCGCTCTTTGGCTGTTGAAAGAGCTCTTATTTTTTGCGTCCAGTGCTGCTTGATGGTCAACAGTTTACACTTATTCAGTTTGTGATTTCCTTTCCTTGAGTTTCGAGCAAGTGTCTTAACTTTTGGAGGGAATTTTTCATTTGATGTTATGTAGCTAATGACGCACTGAACATTTGATGCATGCCGTCTCGCCGTTTTAATTATAAACTGAAGCTGTGCCATACGCTCGCGAGTCTTACTAAGGCGTTAAAGTATCATTACTTTAAGTCCAGAGATGAAAATCTTCGAGGAGCAAATCAGGGACAGCAGTATTCGCTTCAGCTGATCTGTCCATCCTGAAGAAGACTTTTGAGTGGATTTTTGATCTCCTAATTCTCATTTTGGCATTATCGGCTATTTGCAAAGGTGGTATTGCTGGAACGGGTGGTATGTTCGCTAGAGGATGTTACACGTCTGATCTCGTACGTACTGGGGCGTTGTATGAGCACGTTCCGGGAGCGTGGAGAATAGGAATTTATTTTTGTAAAAGCAAAAAATTGATTCTGCGGAAAATAAACATGGGATATTCTAGAGATTTGTATTAATTCATGCCGAAATTCTGCTCCACCATGCCAGCGATTTAGCTAGCGATTTTCTTCTAATAGTAGGTGTCCGAAAACCCCCAAAAATGAAGTATTAGGTTTTTGGAATCAGAACTTCACATGATTTTTTTTTAAATCCGATTTTTTCGTAAATTTTACTTTTATTTTCAAACCTGCATAGAAATGGCAATTCATAAGCATTTTTAAAGTTTAGTGCGTGGCTTTATTCCTTTCAGGGATTAGTTTTAGGTAAAATATTTTCCATACTCGTATGTCAAAAATGAAAAAAGGAGAACATCTTCAAAGTTGCGTATGAAACTAAATTTCACAAAACTTAAGAAAGCTGCTCATTTCTCATTTTCAGGTTCAACGATCTCGCTTCTGTATAACGTTTTAAGACACGAGCATTGTATAAGAACATGAACATTGTATACTAAATAAAAATTGAATGAAAATAATGTTAGTGAAGGCTTTATTTTGCTTTTGCATAAATATTTAGAAAGCTAAAAAAGATACTTTTCATCAGCTTTACCACTTTCACAGCGATTTAATTGCTATAGTCCAAACTTTATGTAAATATTATATATAAATTTATACATTCAACCTAGTACAAAAAAACGAGGCTTGTCTGTGCATTTTAATTGCCGAGGTACAGTGAATTTTTAAAACTACATCTAATTTCACGTTATTCATGATTTATTTTGAAAAAAATGCTTTTATATAAAAATATTCTACACTGAAATTGTGTATTTCATAAAGATACAACTTTTTTTCGTACAATATTTTTTGGTGAAATTATTATTTTTTGAAAAAATCGAACAAAAATGAAAATCACGCTGATTTTTTATAATTTTAGTCGAAAAACGAGCTATACGTTGAAATATATATATATATATATATATACATCTCAATAAATAACACATTTGAAATTATAAAATTATAATAATAAATTAATAAATTAAACTATAAATAAATTATACATTAATTACACCTTTAAAGAGTCAAACTATTTTGTGTTTAACATTTTTCTCTACAATCAAAGGTTTTAAAGAAATCAATTTTCATTTTATAAAATTTTTTACTTTTTTTGTATTTTTTTCTGAAGAAGGTTTAAAAAGCAATTCTAGTTAATGATAAACAAGAATGTTGTATTTGATCTCAATAGATAGAATGCGAATGTGTTAATGAACTTAATTTTTAGGCCCAATGCTTGATGTCTCCTTAACATAATAGAGAAGCCCCAACGTTATTAATTCATTAATAACTCGCGAAAACTGTTTGGAGAAATAGCCTTCATTCTTTTAAAATTAAATTTATTCACACATTTTTCACAGAAATAAGGTAGATCACACCCTTACCTCTTTCCATTTTCCAACGTTTCGTAGGGGATGGGAAGATATCGCTGTGATTGACCACAGAAATAATTTAAGTCACACCCAGCCCTTCCAAGCCTCCATGTATTTCGTGCGTCAAAGTTTTTGACTAAGAATTACCTTCTTGATACCTGCCGCGGTGCCACATTCGCCTCAACACAGGGAAAAGCCTCATCTGTGATGATCGTTATATGTTTGGTAATGTCTGTCATTTGCTGTCATTTCTGGATTCTCCAGAAGATATTATACATGCATATAAATATAATACTTTAGATAGGGTTACCATCCGTCCTGGTTTTTCGGGACATGTCCTCTTTTTTCGAGGTCTGTCCTGGTGTCCTGGTTTTTTCTTGAAAATAGGCAAAATGTCCTCGTTTTTTACGAAACCAAGATTTTTAACAGCAAATATTTTACATTTTTATTTTTCTACAATCGCAGTTGCATGTTTCAGCATAATACTGAACGCGAATTTATAGAAATGCGCGCGCTATCCACGGCATTAACGAGCGTGATAGTGCATGTTACAATATCGGTAGCAAAGCTAAATATTAGCGATTGAGTACTTAGTACTTTGTACACCTGCACAGTGCTTCGGTGTACATGTATTTATTTATAAATACAATAATTTATATTATATTATATTTATAATAAATAACAATAATTACAATAATAGTACAGTATTTATACCATTTCCAATACTTTTGTCAAGGTTATCTGGTACATTTTTGTCTTGATGACCTTTTTTTTTTTTAGGGATCGCTTGAAAATTTTGGAGCGTCCTGGTTTTTCACCCGACCCAGATGGTAACCCTACTTTAGATGCTTATAATTATTGTATTAATATAATATATACATACCTCAATAAAATTCTTGTGAAAAATAAATTAACTTTCCACAGTTAGTATCGATGACACTAAATATTTCTTTATAAAAACTAAATATAATCATAAGATAAATATTTAATCACAAATGACAGACAATACACAAAAATATAACAATCATCACTGACGAGGTTTTTGCCTGCGTTCCCGAGTAAAAATTCTTCGACTTGGTTTCGACTTGAATTGATACCAGTTTATATGTCTTGAAGACATATTTATATCTTGAGTCGAATTTTTATGACGTCAAGACGAGCGGTTCATAACTTCGAGTATCTACCTGCCCTGACAAAAAGGGTCATTCTGACCGTCATAAAAGCTAATCTTTGTTAATAATTAAGCAATTTTGTATATTTTTACAAAATTTATATATTGAATCAATTTATTCATAGATTTTCATTTGTAGTATACTTGTTTGACGACGATATCAAAAATGTTGTGTGTTTTTACGTATTTCTAACGGCTCAGGAGATCCTTATAGAAAATTACAATTTACATTTTTTTGAAGAAAAATTCTCAGTGTTGTACTCGTTCAGATCCACAGATTCTGAATTTTTGAATTAAAACTAATTTTATAATTACAAATTTTTCATTCATTAAGTTTGATCCTTCGCATCTGTTAACGGTCTCATTTCTTAGTCCAAAAAGGTTCGTCTTGAGACAAGTTTATGCCGACTTGAAATCACGATGCTAAGACCATAAAAGTAAGCCATTATGTTATGTCTCTTCTCAGTTTAGAGACACAGCCAGACATCAATGTCTTGGAGACGAACTCAAGATATCGCCAAGTCTAACTCAAGTCGAAGTATTTTTACTTGGGTTGAGGCGAATCTGGCACCGCTGTAGAGATTAAGAAGGTACTTTAATATTATTAAAAAAATTTTGACGCGTGAAATGCATGGAGGCTTGAGGGGCCTGGTCACATCAATAACTTTTGATAGTTTTTTGTGTATTTCCGGTAATGGGAGCTTCCGCATATGACATGATGCTCTGAAGGGAAGGGATTCGCAAAAGTTTTGTAACACGCGACGCTCCTTTGATAAAAAAATAAAATGTAAACCCATATCTATACTTTAAAAATCAATATCATCGATACAAAAAAAATTGGTAAAGGCTATCGTCTTAGTAAACTGTTAAGTTAATCTATCATCTATGTTATTCTTTATATTATATCAATGTTCTAAAATAAAAAAAACGTCGATTGAGTTCACGCAGTAAGAGAGAATTGCCGCTTGTCACATGAGCCTGGCCCAGGGAAGCACCAAAGGTATTAATTCGTCAAGTATAATAGCGAAAAACTGTGGCGAAAATTGACTTTATTATTTAAAAATTAAAATTAATAACACATACACATTCTATCGATGTAGATAAAACACAAAATAGTTGTGTTTTTCAAGGCCTTTAAGCCTGTTATAAAAGTAAATCATGAAAAATCACCGCCTTTTTTCATAAGTTAGAAAATCTACAAGTAACTTTGGATTTTCATCGTAAAAACTGTTATTAATTTAAAAAATGTATATATTTTTGTACAGTCAGCCATAGTAGTTTAAACATTTTTGAAGAATTTAAATTACATCTGTTCAGTTAGTTATAATAACTAGTTAACTAGTTAACATCCTTTGCAAATACCAAAAGGGAAAGTTAACTATTACAAGACGATTTTCTGTTCCACATCTTGATTCTGTCGGACTACCATGCGTGTTTTGAAATCCCTAAATTGAACGTCAGTAATGCCAAGCTTGTTTTCGGTGTGTACGAGAATACAGTGATAAGTACCGCACTGTTTTAGGCCCCAAGGTAAGTAAATCTCGTACGAAACGGAACTCGCTTAGCAGCAGATACAGTACACGTGCCTACTCCTGCTAGAAACGGCGGAGTCGAGTTAAATGGTTTATGCAAGACCAAAAGAAGCGGTAATGAAGTTCTCCCGCCAGAGTGTACGGGATAATCTACTAGTCCTTGATTTATCGTTACCTTATTATGGTTACGTGGGATATGTGACGACCAACTTACAGTCAACGTTACACCTACTGATTCTCCACCTTCAGTTTCGCAGTACTTGGTGATACTCATGAAGAAATCTGAAACTCTGGAAAATAGACCATAAAAATAGTAAGACAATAATATGAATTCCGACGATAATTGTGGATTCGAATGCCCTCGTAGAATCCTTCGCTTACGAATAAGGAGTACTGTGAGCGTTTGGGCTTAATCGTAGTTCAGGGACAACGGGTGACAGATTCTACACTTTGGATTTAGTATGCACCAGTCGTCATTTGGAAAGTGTATGTGAAAAACGTATGTACTAAATTCTTCAAGATCGCGTTCCCTTATAACGAAATTCAATTCCAGCACACTGAGAAGATCCGGAAATACACGGAGCTGAGATCTTGAGCGAGTCGAGGCTGAAAAAATTCACAGTCCACCCGGAAGAACTGAGAGCTCGGGATTTCATATGTTTATCTGATACAGCAGGCGGAATTGCTGGAAACCTATCGCATAATGTGTGTGTTGAGGATTCAAGTATTATGTTGAAAATACATCTTTTTGGTTCAAATCCACTGTTCTAAATTTAAAACAAATGTTTTTTTCGTTGAAATATTAAATATTACATTTTTTGTTGAAAATTCATCTTTTTGTTTGTGATTGTAGTTTTTCATCTGTAAATTTATCTATTCCATTTTTACTAGAAAACTGATCTTTTTTAATACGAACTTCAACCATTTGGTTGGAAATGTATGTATTTCGTTTAAAATTCGTCTTCACAGTGAAAAAACAAATCTTCTCAGTAGAAAATTCAACTGTTTCATTGATAAATTTATGTGTTTCGTTCAAAATTATTTTTTGTTGTAGAAAATAATTTTTTTTCAAATGCAACTGTTTGGTTGAACATTCAATTGTTTTTGATTCAAAATTAAAATATTCTTTAATTGAAATATTAACTATTACATTTTTTTGTAGAAAATCAATCAATTTGGTTGAAAATTTAGCTGTTTTGTTCCCCTTGACCTGTTCGTTGGGGGCCTATTGTTCCGCCAAGTCGAGACCTGCCAGTACAGTCTTCCTCAAGATACGTACACTACTACAGCCTTCCTCAAGCAAGCAGCGAACCATGGATACGAACCAAGGGGTAAGCAGTAGCAGGTGCAATTAGAAAGAGAGACATTAGAAAGAGGAAGAAGAGACAGTGCAGAGAAAAGTAGTATTGAAATTTGAACAATATTAAATATTAAATAATATTAAATAATTTCTGAAAAACAGTGATGAGTATGAGAAACCCAAAACATGAATCAGAACAATAAATTAATCCTTCGTCAGGCAAAAAGTGCATACACAGAAAAGGCAAATCTTCTTCTTCTTCATGTGATTGGAGCAAAATGCACCAACAAGGGCGTTATCAGAACATTTTAATTACGGTCTTTACAGGTAAATTACATTTATGGAAATATTCTGGATGAGTAATTCAGCTTACGAAGCGTCGTCCACCTAGTCGGTCGTAGCAGTAATTTTTTTAAATGGAATTCCTAAAAAGTTTGAGAGATTTTAACCGCGAAATCGAAGGAACCGTTCTAATAATCTTTCTCGTTTGTTAGGGGCTCCTTCAAGAAAAAAAATTTTGTAACGTTTGGTGAAAAATTCCATTTAAAAGAAAATGGAAAAAATAAAAACATTGTCTACCAGTGCGGTAGAAAAAAATGTAGGAAAGAGATTAACGCAAGGGAGGGGACATTCTTTAAAATTGTAAAAATTAACATCGTCGTCATCCTTCAGGTGTTAGTCTGCTGGATATTGAAATATCCATCTTCTGCCATATGCAGGGAAACAGGTTTAAGTACGGTGACTCAAAGAAAAATTCTTTTCGAATTCAGGGACTTGATTGGCGCCTGGATAATTGAGAAGAGTGAGAAAATTGGAGGTACAGGTCACGTCGTGGAAAACGACGAAAGTGCATTTGGAAAAAGGAAGTACAACAGAGGCCGGAAAAGGTGTACGAGGTGGATTGTCAGTTAAATAGACCGTACCACGAAAAAGTGTTTTTTGACTCACGTCGAATCGCGGGACGCTAAAACCCTGCAACGTGTGATCCAGCGGTACGTGGAACCAGGCACACATATCAACAGATTGTTGACGTTGTCATAGCCATGTGAGTGATTGGGGGTATAAACACTCTACAGTGAACCACTCTAGAAACTTCGTGAATCCGAATGATAGCGATGTCCACACTCAAAATATTGAGTCTCACTGGTCAAAAATAAAAAGGGACCTACACAGGCGCCTTGGTACAATGTCAGCAGGACTGAAAATTATTTAGTGGAGTATGTTTGGATAAATGTCTACACCTCCAACGACGAACTGTTTTTGAGTCTTCTGGAAACCATCAAGTACTTCTATCCTCAATAAGGCGAGAAGTTTTACTGGAGGTAATATGTCCTTTTCAGGACAAAAACTTTGTTCATCTTAAAATCGGCCCTTTTCAGGGCCAACACATTTTTTACCGAAGGATTAATTTATTGTTCTCATTCATGTTTGTTTTTCAGGATCATAGCATAGGTCTGAATTTGAAATTGATCAAATTCTAATATTACCTAGATAGATAAACGTTTATTTTTTAGCCTGCTGGCCTTAAAAAGTTGACTTGCTTACACTTCCATTTCTTACAGAATTTTCTTACAACTAACCCTTAAAGCTAACATCCTTCCACACCTTATATCTAACGCCGCTCGCTCTTATCGC
>CAKNYM010050085.1:161910-192111 GCA_932195095.1 Andricus curvator
GGGGGGGGGAGATATGGGATGAAGAAAGCGAAACTTTTCGAAGAAATTCCAAGCACAGGGAGATAGATCGGGAGGGTAAAACTCTTTTGAACCTGTTAGGAGAGGAGGGGTGGTTTATCTGCAATGGAAATATAAGGGGAGATGAAGAAGGAGAAGTGACTTTTATAGGGAAAGGGGAGACAGTGATTGATTACATTCTAGCAGAAGAAAGAATAAGGAAGAGAATGGATAAAATGGAAGTAGGTAATGAAATAGGCTCAGAACACTTCCCGCTAATAGCGACATTTAAATGCTCAGGATGGAAGCGGCATAGCGAAAAAAGGGTAAGAACTGGCGAAAGGAAAGTAAAAATGGGTAGATGGGGGGAGGATAAATTGAGAAAATTTAAAGAAAGAATGGAGAACGAGGAGATTAGAGGAATGGAAGGGAAAGACGTGGACTAACCGAGAGGATAAAAGAAGAGGTAAGGCCAAGAGAAGAGGAGGGAATAAAGAGGAATTGGTGGGATGCAGAATGTAAGGAGAGTAAAGATAGAATGAAGGAAAATGTAAAAAAGTGGAGAAAAGGGGAGATAGGGAAACAGGAATATAATAGGAGAAAGAGAGAACATGAAAGATTGTTAAGTGATAAAAGGCAGTTAGAGAAAAGTAGGTATATGGAAGAGGTGGAAAAATCAATCAGGGAAGGGAGGGAATGGGATGTGATCAATAGGGAACGAGGAGGAAGGAAGGTCATCAATGAGGAAATCGAGATGGATGAGTGGACCCAGTACTTTAAGGGACTGTTGGGAGGAGTGGAAAATAAGGTGTTGGGGGAAAAGAGGAAAGTAATAGAAGGGGAAGATGATAGCAATAATGGGATAAGTAGAGAGGAATTGAATAGAGCGATAGGGAGGCTCAAAAGAAACAAGGCAACAGGTGAGGACGATATTGAGAACGAGGCTTTGAGTTTTGGAGGAGAAGGGGTGAGAAAGGAATTGTGGGAGGTATACAACAAGGTTTGGAGAGGAGAGGGATGGCCTAAGGAATGGAGGACAGGGTTAGTGGTGCCGATAATTAAGAAAGGAGAGGGCAAGAAGGTGGAGGAGTATAGGGGAATCAAACTTATGTCGGTGGGCTACAAAATATATACGGAGATTCTCAGAAAGAGATTAGAAACGGAGGTGGCAGAGAAAGCGATTATTCCACACAATCAGACGGGCTTCAGGAAAGGGATGGGAACAGTAGACAACATCTACGTACTGAATTATCTTGTGAATAGGAACTTAGGGAGGAAGAAAGGGAAGTTAGTGGCCTTATTTGTAGACTTTAAAGCGGCATTTGACTCGGCAAACAGGAAGGTGTTATGGCAGGTGATAAAAGAGAAGGGGGTGGACGAAGAGTTGGTAGAGAGGGTAAAGGAGATATTCGAAGAGACTAAGATAAGTGTGAGGATTGGGAAACAAAAAGGGGAGATTTTTTGGAGTGGAAGGGGGCTCAGGCAAGGGTGCCCATTGAGCCCACTACTATTCAGTTTCTTGTTGGCAGATCTAGAGGAGAAACTGGAGAAGAAAGGAAAAGGGGGAACGGCTTTGGGAAATAGCAAGGTATATTCCTTAGCGTAGCAGACGATATAGTCTTATTAGCGGATGACGAGAGAGGGATGAGTCTCATAATAAGAGTGTTCGAGGAGTATGTGAGAATTAAAGACTTAACGGTAAATGTAAATAAGACGAAGGTGATGATGTTTAGGAAGAGAAGGACAAAGGTAGAATATGAATGGAAGATGTACGGGGAGAAAGTGGAACAGGTCGAGGAATTTAGTTACCTAGGCTTCTGGTTTGAGTCGAAAGGAGGGTTTGAACTGCAGGTGAGGAGAAGGATAGAATGTGCGACTAAAGTAATGGGGCAGGTGTGGGGTATAGGGAAGAGAAGGTTTAAAGATGATTGGAAAATGAGACTGTGGATGTTTGATGCGTTGGTATGGTCAGTCCTAAGTTACGGAGTGGAGATCTGGGGATGGAAGGAGCACAAGAGGGTGGAAAGTATGCAAGAGAGATTCTTGAGATGGGTAATGGAAGTGAGCTGGAGCTGTCCAGGATACATGTTGAGGGAGGAATTAAGTAAAAGTAAAATGGTTATTAGACAAATGAAGAGAGCATGGAACTTTGAGGAGAAACTAAAGAGGGGGGAAGGAAGCAGGATAGCACAAGCTTGTCTAAGGGAGGTAGTAAACAAAGAGACTAGGGGTAACACAGAAGGATCAAGGTGGGAGGAAGAGAGACAACAGAGGAGGAGAGAATGCGATATAAGAGCAGATGTCAGAGTTTGGCAAGAGTTAGAGAATGAACTGATATTTAAGGAGGGGGAGGAAAGATGGAAAAAAATCGTGGAATCTAACTATAACAGGTGGTATAAGGTAGTGAAGGCTGAAGGAGAACCAGAATATTTAAGAAAGATTAAAAAGGAGAGTAAATGGAACCACGTTATACGATTTAGGATGGGAGAAGGAATGAGAGAGTGTAGGTACTGGATGGATGAAGAGGAAAGAAGATGTAGAGTCTGTTATTACGAGATAGAATCATGGGGGCATGTTTTAGAGAATTGTACGGGGGATGAAACAGGTGGGGAGAGTGTGGATGACAGGATAAGGTGGATCTTGGATAGAAGTGGACAAGGGGCAAGCTGGATGATGAGACTGGAAGAAATGAGAGAAAGTAAAGGGCATGTAGTAGGGAAAGGCCAAGCGCGTACTCCTAGTCAAGGACACTAATGTAAATAAAGCTTGAAAAATCATGTTAACGGAAATGGTAAGAGGAAACGGAAGCCCAGGAAACTCAATAGTCAGCAAATCTCGAGAATAATTAGGTTAAGACAAAGCGATAGTAAATAAGTTAATATAAGTAGAATATTATTATTTAGGTGGTAAGTATTATTAAGGTAGTATAAGTGGTTTTGTAACGTACTGTGAAGGGAGCGGAGGCCCTCAAACCCGTAAAAGGGAGAGAATAAATACATACATACATACATACATACAATATCAAGAATCCTATATGAAAATTATATTTATAGAAATTAAAATAAGCAAAGAAAACAGTTAAAATTTTTTTGAAAGATGATTGCAACTGTTTTTAATTAAAAATTTGAAATTTTTCATTGAAATAGCAAATTATTACATTTTTCGTTAAAAATTCAGCGTTTTTGGTTGAAAATTCAACTGTTTAGTTAAAACTCATATTTTTTGTTGGAATATTGATTGACAATCAGAAATATTCAAAAATCTTCGAAAATTTTCTTAAGACTCTTAGGAAAATTATATTTATACCTATAACCTTAGATATAAATAACTTAAATAATGAATAGTTATTCGAAATTTTTATTTTCCATTAAAAATTATCTATTGCGTCTAATTATAATTTGGTTGTAATTTTCCTTTTTTCTTGACTAAAAATCGTTTTTACTTTAAAGTTTATTAGTTTCTTGAAAATTAATTTTTTTAAGTTAAATTCAACCGTTTTTTATTTGAAATAATTTTTTGTTGACATAGCAATTATCACATTATTCGTTGAGAATTACCCTTTTTTGCCTGAAAATAAAACTATTTCGTTGAATTTTTTTTTCAAGTTTTAATTTGAAATATTTGAAATGTTATAAAATATTTCGAAATTTTGGTCAAGAATCATATATGAAAATTATATTTATATAACCTTAAAATGAGCAAAAAAATTTTTTTTATAAATAGTTATTTGAAATTTTGTATTTGTATTAAAAATTATTTTTTGCCTTAAATTATAATTTTGTTTGAATTATTATTTTTTCTTAACTGTTTTTAACCAAAAATTAGATTTTTTTCTCATTGAAATAGTGATTATTACATTTTTCTATGTAAATTCAGCTTTTTTTGTTGAAAATTCATTTTTTGTTGAAAATTCAACTGTTTAGTTAAAACTTATATTTTTTGTTGGAATTTTGATTGACATTCAGAAATATTCAAAAATCTTCGAAAATTTTCTTAAGAATCTTAGGAAAATTACATTTATACCTATAACCTTAAAAATAAATAACCTAAAGAATGAATAGTTATTTAACGTTTTTATTTCGTATCAAAAATTATATTTGCCTTAAATTATGATTTGGTTTTTATTCTTTCTTGACTAAAAATCGTTTTTACTTGAAAGTTTATTTATTTTGTTGAAAATTCATTTTTTTAAAGTTAAATTCAATGGGCTGTCATTAACAATAATTTTTTTTTATTGATATAGCGATTATAACATGTTTAGTTGGAAATGAACTTTTTTGCCTGAAAATTGAACTATTCGGTTGAAAATGTTTTTTTTTGTTCAAATTTTAATTTGAAATATCTGAAATCTTAGAAAATATTTCGAAAATTTTTTTAAGAATCTTAGAAAACTTATATTCATTTTTATTTTTACAACTTTATTTTAATTGTAAAATAATTTCAATAAAAATTAATTGTAATTAATAGTAAAATAAATTCAACGAAATTGGTTTTTTAAAGAAATACTCCATGATTTTTAAAAGACAAAACAATTTTGAAGGTAATTCTTTGTAGTATTTTAATAACTAATGAACATATTTTTAGAATATTTTGCCTTGATTCTGTTCTATGGTCAAATATGGTACACAAATTTTATTTTTAAAATTTTGGTAAATATAATTGATCATTCTTTGAATTTTACGACATTTTTGTACCATGTTTCACCTTAGAGAATAGATTTCAGGAATGAAATAATTATAGAAATATCTTTATCGGTTAGTAAAATACTACAAAGAATGACCTTCAAAATTGTTTTGTCTTTTTAAAATCATGGGATACATCTTTATAAAATAAATTTCGTTGAATTTATTTTACATTTATTTACAATTAATTTTCAATTAAAATTATTTTACAATTAAAATAAAATTGTAAAAATAAATATAAGTTTTCTAAGATTCTTAAAAAAAAGTTCGAAATATTTTCTAAGATTTCAGATATTTCAAATAAAATTGGAACAAAAAAAAAAACAAAACATTTTCAACCGAATAGTTTAATTTTCAGACAAGAAGGTTAGTTTTCAACCAAACATGTGATAATTGCTATTTCAATAAAAACCACAAAATAAATAGACTTTCAAGTAAAAACGATATTTAGTCAAAAAAATAATTAAAACCAAATTATAATTTAAGGCAAAAAATAATTTTTGATACAAGATAAAAATGTTAAATAACTATTCATTCTTGAGTTTCCTTATTTTTAAGGATATAGGTATAAATATAATTTTCCTAAGATTCTAAAGAAAATTTTCAAAGATTTCATAATATTTCTGCATGTCAATCAAAATTCCAACAAAAATATAAGTTTTAACTAAACAGTTGAATTTTCAACAACAACAAAATTAGTTTTCAACCAAAAAGCTGAATTTACAAAAAAAATGTAATAATTACTATTTCAATGAGAAAAAATTCTAATTTTTGATTAAAACAGTTAAGAAAAAAGAATAATACAAACAAAATTATAATTTAAGGCAACAAATAATTTTTAATACAAATAAAAAATTTCAAATAACTATTTATTTAAAAAATTTTTTTTGCTTATTTTAAGTTTATATAGATATAATTTTCAAATAGGATTCTTGACAAAAATTTCGAAATATTTCAAATGGAAAATAAAAATTTCGAATAACTATTCATTATTTAAGTTATTTATATCTAAGGTTATAGGTATAAATATAATTTTCCTAAGGGTCTTAAGAAAATTTTCGAAGATTTTTGAATATTTCTGATTGTCAATCAATATTCCAACAAAAAATATGAGTTTTAACTAAACAGTTGAATTTTCAACCAAAAAAGCTGAATTTTCAACGAAAAATGTAATAATTGCTATTTCAATGGAAAAATTTATTTTAAATATAAACCGGTTGAATTTAATGAAAAATTTTTCAACGAAAAATGTAATAAATGCTATTTCAATGAAAAAATTCAAATTTTCATTTAAAAACAGTTGAAATCATCTTTGAAACAATTAAATTTCAAACAAATAAATAAATGTTCAAATCACTAAATTTTTTAATGAAGAAGAGAGAAAAATTTCCACAAAATTATAATTTAAGGCGAAAAATATTTTTGTATAAAAAATAAAAAATTTCAAATGACTGTTCATTACTTAAATGTTTTTTTTGCTTATTTTAATTTCTATAAATATAATTTTCATATAGGATTCTTGACAAAATTTCACAAAAAATTTCAATATTTCAGATATGTCAAATAAAAATTTCAACAAAAAATATTATTATCAACCAAACACTAACTGAGATATTTTTATAATTTTATTCCTAAAATCTATTCCCTTAGGTCAAACATGGTACCAAAATATCATAAAATTTAAAAAATGACCAACTATTTACAAGAATTTTTAAAATAAAGATCACTGTGTATCATATTCAAATAAAATTTGGGAATACTTATAAAAGGTATAAATATTTTTCATTTTCAAAATTAATTTATACAGAGTACAGTTTTTATTTGAAATTTCACGACGGTTTTTTGTACCATGTTTGACCATATCAGGGTCTTTATTAAATAAATTTTGTTAAATTTATTTTACAATTATTCGCAATTAATTTCCAATTACAATTATTTCACAATAAAAATAAAATTGTGAAAAATTAATTTTGTAATGTTCAGATAAATATTTTTAGACATTGAGGGTTTTATAAAGTTTTTATATGTTAAGAAAGCATATGAGGACAAGTTAATAATTTTTTGGCTTTTTCTCTTGAAATCCCCAAAATTGTGATTATAGCCTAAAATAGCATGAAAAGAAAGGTAATTATCAGAGTATACATTAAAAACGTTGATTAATGTAATAAATTAAAATTTTTATAAAATTCAAAATTTTATAATTATATACCATTAAGCCATTTCCCTTTCGGCGAGCCTCAAGGGGTAAGCGTGACACTACCCGATTCGGGTAGTGTTTCTAGGTGGATAGTTTCTTGTAGTAAATAACTACAAGTGTGGGCTCACCACACCCACCACCGCCAACAGCAACGCAGTAGTATCAGACGGTCACCCATCCAAGTACTAACCGCGCCCAACACTGCTTAACTTCAGTGATCTAACGGGAACTGGTGTTTCCAGCGTGGTATGGCCGTTGCCATATTAATTAATTAATTTAATTTAATTCTAATTTAATTAATTAAATTAATTATTTCAATTTTAATTAAATTTTTTTAATTCATTTAATTTTATAATTTAAAATTTTATCAATTTTAATTTCATTAATGCTATACATTAAATTAAAAATGATAATTATTTATTATCATTTGAACTTTGCAATATTTGAAATCGATTGAAAAATAAAACATGAATAATAAAAAATGAAATCACTCGAAAGTGATAAATATTATTAATCTAATCTTAAAATCCCATATACGTTCCTGAAAGACATAATAAAACATATTTCGAGACTTCATTACATGCATTTGAAGTCTTTCCTTCAGGTGTCATTCTTGAAAACAAAAATCAACCCAAACCTCCTAATAGCCCACGAAACTGAATAGCGAAGTCGGGCAAGCTCGGCTCGGCCCGAGCCACGGGTTCGTGCTCGTGCATTTTCGGCTTTACACGAGGATGGCCGACGCAACGCGTAACAGAGTCTTCTCACCGACACGCTACGTTTGCATGTATTGCTCCCAGATGGGAACGTGGTGGGGGCCGAAAAATCCCACGTTCTGGAGCCTCTGCCTCGACATCCTTCCGCAGCCTCTCCGCTACTACCATCGCGTATACTTTATACGCCGTATTCATTAGCGTAATCCCCCTATAATTTTCCTGCCTATCCCTCTCTCCTTTCTTATACAGAGGCACTATTAATACTTCTCTCCACCCTCGTGGGAAGCCTTCCCCCCTCCATACTTTCTTCACTACCTCCTTCAGCCTCTCCCTAACCTCTTGTGTACGAAACAGCCATGCTTCGTTCTCTAGCCCATCCAGCCCTGCTGATTTTGACCTTTTTAACTTCCTTATCTGTTTCTCTATCTCCTCGTCATTCAACTCCTCCATCTCTGCCTCCCCCGTTCTTCTACTCCCATCATCTCTCTTCCTTGAATCTGAGCCCTGAAATGATTCTTTAAAAAACTCCCTCCACTCCTCGCTCCCTATCTTGTCGCTTATCCCTACTCTACGCTTCCTAAACCTGTTTATTATCTTCCAGACGTCCCCTTCTGTCTTAACATTTCCTAACTCCTCCTCCAGCTCTTTCTCCTTTTCCTGTTCTTTCTTCTTACACTTCAAGTCTGAATTTAAAATTGTTCAAGTTTTACTCTCTCTTCATTCTCTTACTAATGTCTCTCTTTCTAATTGCACCTGCTACTAATTGCTCCATGGTTCGTATCCATGGTTCGCTGCTTGCTCTAGGAAGGCTGTAGTAGTGTACGTATCTTGAGGAAGACTGTACTGCCATGACTCGACTCGGGCGGAACAATAGACTTCCCAACGAGCAGGTCAAGGGGCTGGAGGCACACCATGGAGTAACTTTGAGACAAAATTAACCTTTTCGGTTGGAAATTCAACTATTTACTTAAAACTTAAACTGTTGTGCAGAAATCTCGTCTTTTAAGCTTGAAGATTCAACATTTTGGATGATTTTTTTCTTATTTATAGGCTGAAAAATCATTTTTATAAGAAAAACACTTATAAGAAAGTATACTTGCAAATTTAACTCTTGTTGAAAAACAGTTTTTTTTGTATTTTAAATTTATCTCTTCCGGTTGAGGATTCAACTATTTTGTTAAAAATTCGTTTTTTTTTTGTTTAATTCAACGCTTTGCGATTAAAAATTCATTTTTTTATTTGAAAGTTCAACTACATACTTGGTTAAAAGTTGGACCACTTTGTTAATGCATAAGAAATAGTAAGATCCAAATCCCTCCCCCCAAAATCATCTTACGTAATTTTTGGATAACCCCTGAATAAATTCACGAACAAATATATTTGGCAAGAATAACGTAAGTTGAGGAGGGGGGTCTTAAGGGCCATAAGAAAGGGGGGTACGTGTTTCAAAATCTAAGAAAAAAAAGTTGACGTATTTATGCACGGCCCCTGAAGCGCGTTTTTTTAGGCTAAAACGGTTTATTGAGGGATTCTGGTTATTCTCCTGACTCTTGATGACCATAATAATGATGGGATATTGGGGGTTTCAAATGCCGGCGGAGACAAAAGACTGTGGTCTTCTGGGGACCAGAAAAAATCAGTTTAAGACCACTTTAAGACATGCCTATACCTGCCTATACTGTGTGTGCCTAAAACCGGGTCATAAAGTGTGTCAGTGGCATTTTACTTCGAAAGATATTTTGTTGGAACTAGAAGTAAAAGCAGCTGATGGAAGAACTGTCCTCGGAGTATTAAGTTTATTGTATTTATTTTTTATTTAGGAACGTATACAATTTATTTCGTTTAGTTCCTTTTTCAGAAGAATTCATTTTAAAGTACCCTTAATATTGTATTGCTATACATTTCATTTTTTAATTGGATTTAGAGGTAAGTATGTATTTTATATGCGGAGTTTATTTTTACTTATATATTTTGTCAATTTAAATTGAACAAATATATAAATAAGAATAGACGCTACATATTCAGCCTCTAAATGCAATTCAATAATAAAATTAGAAACACAATATTTAGTGTACTTGAAAATAATTTTAAATTAAAAAAAAACTAAATATTGTATTTCTAATTTTATTATTAAATTGGATTTAGAGGCTTAATTCGTAGGGTCAAATTAAATATAATATTACTAATTATTAATGTATTGATAATTATTACTTTATTTATTAATTTAATGTAATTTTATTAATATTTATTTATTAATATTATATAATAATTATTAATGAATCAATTGAAGGACGGAAATCCTAATAGTTCTAACGAAGCTTTTCCGATGATGCGAAAAATTGACTATCATAATCCCTACGTAACTGCTTCCTCGGTTTGGGGATAACCGAGGGGAAAGCTTCGTTGAAATATAAAAAAAAAACCTTAACGTTTTTTTTCAGAAGCTCCGGCACCAGATGACAAAACTACGTCACCCGAACTTCGCAAGGTCGACCATATTCTTGCGTTTAATCCTAACTATGACTAGCTCGGTGTGGGACGGTGGGTATGAGTGAGAGAATCGGCAGTAGAGGCGTCCTCCTGCATAAACCACAGTTCTTAGATGTACAAGTAAGAAAATTTAATAATAATCAGACAACTCCAAGTAAATCAGGGCATTCTCGGTAAGAGATTCGGCCGAGGAACCCAGGCTTCAAAATTTAACCTTCGCGAGACCCCTGAGAATCCGAAAATGGCCTCCCTGGCTACGAGGTAGCGTGACACCCCGTCAAGCCGCTCTCCTGCCCTCGTGTGGCAGGTATTTGCCAGGCCGCCGTCAAACCTTCCGAAGGGCTCGGCTTCGATGAAGTCACTTTGTTTCTAAAACCGAGCTCCTCGGTGTCGGTCGGAAATCTCGGAGTCACAGTCGGCTTGCATCCGTGGCCGCCATTTTCAGCGGCGGCGTTCGTCCTACGAGTACGCTTTTATTTAGCTTCTGACAATACCCCTACGCGACACCAGACTTTCGAGAACACTATGGGAAGAAACGGAGAGAGGACCCACCTTTCAGCCACCTGGAGATCTCAGCGAGCTGACCCGCGTCCAGCCCTTGCTCGTCGATTTTTCCGTACAATTCTCGGACCTGTCACTGTCCTTCACAGCCTTCAAGCCATGACTCAAAACTCTTGTTCGTCGTCTTCCTTCATGCTCCCTATTCCAGGGACCTACTGCCATCGACCGGTTTACCATTCGAGTTTCCCTTCTGTATTGCAGGTCCACAGTGGTTGAGTTGTGTTGACATCCAGGAACAGACGAACGTGACAGTTCCATTCTGGATCCTCGAGTACGTTCTGTACCTCCTCGCTGCTGGGTCTTCTCGAGGATGACGTTTCTGCTTCCTCGAAAGTTTGTCTCGAAAGCCCGGCTCCATGCAACTGTACCTAAAGAAGCCGAATTCAAACTATCCTCACGAACGCTGGGCTTCCCGACAGAGTTAACGACGATAAACAACAAGGTAGTAAAACAATAGTAGTCCAACAAATAATAATAATAATATTTATGGGGTCGAGGTTTGAAGGTAGGTTGGCCACTTTCCGGAATCATCTTTCAGGTATGGCTTTCGCCTCGGCAGAACGCGAGAGAGTCTTTACTTTAACGTGGACCTATACCAGATCCACGTTACAACTCCCCCGGACCTAGCCGGTGCCACCTCGGCTAAATCTTAATGGGCACCCATATTCCGACCATAAGAAAGCCTGAGTCCCCAAACTCCCTGCCCTTCAACCCCGTTTGAGGCCCTATTTGAGGCAACCAAAGAAAGAAAAAAAAACGTGTGCGCCACAGCCTGGCTCCGTCCCGCCCGACAGCGGTGGCCTTGGATTAAATGGAAAATGATAAGCTAAAAAAAAGTGCTTGTCAGAACCAGTCCAGAAGCTAAATTATTCGTACGGTCAGGGATCGTGTCACTGACGATAATTGGCCCTAATCATTAACGCAGTGTGTGCAGGTTGCCTTTGGCACCGCTCCGTGGGCTCGCGTTCCTCGATTGGTTTGTATTTTATTGGCGTTGATGGGGCGACCTGGCGAGGTCGGATTGAAGAGGTGGCGGTCTCCCGAGTCTTCTTCCTCTGGCGATTCCCAGGAGCTCGGTCCCGGTCCCAGATCCCTTCCTTCTTCCTGGGCGGCCTGGCTTCGGCGCTGGCGGCGCTGCCACACCCGCTCGTGGAAGGGCCTCCTGTGGCGCTTTCGGTGAGGTTCTGCCTCCTCATGCGCTATACCGCGGCCCACCCCAGGAGTCGTGCCCCAGACGTGGGGCCAGGTGACGTTTGCCACATCTTGACGCCCCCGAACTGTCACAGCGGCTGGCGATCGATTGGCTGAGAGATAACCTCCTGCTGTTTTTTACCGTGTGGTCCAGCTGGATGTTGGTCTATCCACTATTTGTAGAGGAAGCTGGGCTTCCCTTCTCTCCGCTTTCCTTGGGGTCCTTCAGCACCAGACTGGCCTCCTCCTAATCTGGCTTTCGATCCTTTCCATGGTTGGCTCGGGGATCCGGGCAGATGAATTGCCTTCTTCGTCTCGATGGTACTACGATTGCCCCTGCCCTCCAGGTTCTTTGGTTGCCTTGTGTGGCGGTCGGTCAGGGCGGTCAACCTGTCCGAGATGTCCTGAATCTGCTCCAGTTACACCCTCCTGTGGTCTGCTGAATCTATGTGAGAGAACTTTTCGTTAACACGGTGTTTCCTTCGATATGCCCACTTATCCCAAAGAGACATCCGAAGCAGGGTTAAGGAGCTTGAGCGGGTATTTGCCTAACAACTGGCCCTCCTCGGTACCTAATTCGTAGACGGAGGGTTATAATACCTTGGTTACGACATGAGGCCTTTGGTATTTTCCTTCGAGTCATTTTGTTATTCGTTTGCTGGTTGAGGACTGTATTTGGCCTTTTTTCATGACTCTGTCTGCCACCTTAAACGCGGCATGGCGACGGCTTCTGTCGTAGTATGTCTTTTGTCGCCCAAACGCGGCGTTATGGGGTAGGGAAACCAGGTCCTCTAACTCCCTAAGGCAATTCATCCGTTGTACCCACATTTCGCGATCAGGTGGAGCAATGTCAACCGAGTCTTCTATTTTCCATCGCACCTGGTTGTAGGGTCGCGGCTCCCTCCCCAGGTTCAAGAAGGCCGGGCTGACTCCTGTGGTACTGTGAACGGCGGTGCTGTAAGCGAAGCGAAAATCCTTAAGATTCACATCGCACCGCTTGTGATCCTTCTCGATGTAGGCAGTGATAATTTTCTTAAGAACCCGGTTCACCCGCTCCACCGGGACAGCGTGCGGGTGGTAGACAGGGGTGAATGAATGTTTAATCCCATACGTTTCTGTTAGGCCTTAAATCGCCTGGTTAACGTATTCTGTCCCGTTATCCGACACCAGGACTTCCGGCGTACCCCATCTATTCAGTACATAGTCTTCGAACGCTTTGATGATGGTTTCAGCGTTGGCTCTGCTCGTAGGCGTAATTTCTATCCATTTTGTGTAGAGGTCTTCAAAAACCACGAGATATTCAAACCCTTGGGGCGTTCGGGGCCAGGGACCCATCACATCTGTGGCCACGACCGTCCATGGGTGTTGCACCACTCGACGGCCCATGAGTCCAGCCGCAGGTCTTTGGTCAACTTTTATCCGTTGACAAGTTTTGCTTATGCAGACCCATTCTGAAATATCCCTATACATCCCCGGCCAATAATATTGGATTGGTGCTCTCTTATATGCCTTGTCGATCCCCAAATGTGCTGCCTGCGTTTCATTGTGAACCTCGTCGAAAATCTCTGTGTCTCGATCGGGACCACTACCTTCCAGGCCTCCAGGACCTCTATCACCGGATCTATCAGCTACCTTCTTTTCGTACATACGGGGCAGTACTCGAGGAGATCGAGTGCCCACCTGGCTAATCGAACAGTCGGATTGTGCAAATTTTGTAGGCAGCGTAATCAATTATGATCTGTCATCACCGTAAACCAGAACCCCTCTAGGCAATGCCGGAATTTCTTCACCGACCAGACCACCGCTAGGCATTCCTTCTCTGTGACCGAGTATTTCCTTTCAGCCTCGGTCAGTATTCGGCTGGCGAAGGCTATCACTCTTTCGATACCCTCCTGCGTCTGGGACAGGACCACTCCCAGACCAAAATCACTTACGTCGGCCTGCAGCACGAACGTGACACTTAAATTCGGGTATGCCGGATGGGAGCCGTTCCGATAAAATATTTAATTTTCACGAAAGCCTCTTGTTCCTTCTCATCCCATACCCATCGTTCGTTGCTCCGCAGTAATTGGTTAAGCGGTTCGACCAGCGTTGCGAATTCCGGTATGAATCGACGATACTAGGACGCCATTCCTAGAAAACGCCGTAGCTGTTTCAGATTCACTGGGGCGGTGTATTGGTAGAGGGGCTCGACCTTTTCCGGGTCGATCTGGAGGCCCTCTTTGTTCACCAGGAACCCCAGGTACCTGACTATTGTTCTACCGAATTCACTTTTTTGCCTTGTAAACTGGAACAGTGCCATCCCAGGTACTGTAAAGGGGGTATATTCCTTACTGTTTTCCTCCATCGGGATTTGGTGGTAGCCCCACTTGAACTCCAAAGTCGTTATGTATTTGGCTGCTCTGAGCTGATCCAGTATCATATTCTTCATTGGTAGAGGGTACGCATTCTGTTTGGCGACTTTGTTTAGCTTCCTATAATCGACGCAAAACCTATACGCCCTATCTGACTTTCGTGTCATGACCACTGGGCTCGACGAGCCGCTTTTCGATGGCTCTACGATCCTCTTCGACAGCAGTCGCTGAACCTCTTCGTGTATTGCCGAAAAAACCTTCGGCGAGACTCGATAATATCTTTGTTTTAGGGGTGGGTGGTTCAAACTAATGTTGTGTGTGACCAGTTTGGTGGCTGGAAGAGACTGCGGGAGCGGGATGACCACATCCCTCATTAGCGCCTCCAGCTCCTGTCGTTCTTCCTGTGTTATTTCCCGAAGGCCACGGCACCTTTCTTGGAACCCCAGTCTTGTACTCTTCCCCTCTTCCAAGCCCTCCACTGTGTAGTGGTGTACAATGTCAGGATAATCTGACATGTATCAGGTTCTCCTCTTACCATCATGAACAATCCCGAACGTGTGACTCTGTCCATTTATATTGGCAGGCAGAAAATTGCTTTCACCTGGCGGATAGTCTCGTCAGTCGTCATAACTGCCTGTCTTGGGGCTGCGTAGAGGGTAGCTTTAAACCTCTCGGCTGTAGCGAAACCAATATCTCCCAAGACCGTCCTTGAGGCACGGCTAATGTTATGTTATTTTCCTTCCAGGGGTTCTCGTCCCCCTATTCCTTCCTTTTTCGTGTTGACAAGAATCGTTTCTTTGGCTTCGAAGGTTTCTGTGGCCCGATTCTTGTTTTCTGTTGAATCAGAAGGGTCCTTGGGAGGTTTCGTGCCTTCCTGAATCTTCCCATCCGTTGATTTCTTTTCCACGGTCGCCTCTATGGGTGGTTTTATCGCGTGAGATTTGATCAGAACCTCTCTTTCCTCAAGCACCCCGAGAGCCGGTTCGTGTGACACTTCTTGTGTCCATTGCTCCTCTGGCATCGCTTGAGGTCCATCCTAAGGGGTCGAGTTTAACGTGTCGGGAGGAAAGCTGACCCCTAGCTCCTGGCCACCACGCCGACAGTAATCCTTTCTCCGATCCTGTACGCAGCCCATTTGGAAATGATCTTTCTGGTGGCAGTTCCAACATTCTACATCCAGAGGGTCACACTGTTTCTTTGTGGTTCCATCTTGTTTCGTGTTCGGGTCCTGCCCTTCCTTAGCCTCCGGTTCCCTCGTGTTCAGCGATTCTTTCGAGGTGTTTCTACCTTTGGCTTTCTTACCCCCCCCCTCCCCCCCGCCTTGCCTTGACCGTTCGGGGGTTCGAGTTTCCGGTGGGTCTCCGGAGCTGCTGTTCCGATCGTAAACGCTGCGACCATTGCTTTGATAAGTTGGTTAAGGTGCATCACTCCCGTCGAGTTTGTGGAGGTCAGTCGTTCATATTCGGCTGCCACTACTGCCAGTTCATTAAAGTCCCTAAATTTATATCGAAGAATCGCCCAGCTGTAATTGGATCGAAGTTTTGCATAGACCTGATTCTTTTGCACCACCAACTCGATTGGAGGTGCACTGGTTCCACGTGCTCCATCTTTTTCCGTTCTAACGGAACCAGTGCCACGCTAAATCCTTTAGAAGAAAGGGTAAGGCGACCAACCTCTCTTCATCGGAAAGAAATGATGCCGCTATGCCCTCTTCGAGCCTTCATAAGAAATTGTCGACGCTTGATCCCTTCCGTCCATTGAAGCTGACTTTCCAGCCTTCGACAATTTTAGCGACCCGGTGTATTGTTGGCTATTACCCTGCGGGTAACTAAATCCGGTGAACCCTCCGGGGCCCATCGTATTCTGGCGGCCTTGTCCAAAGACTTCCCCCCCCCCCCGCCGTGGTCGTTTCGATACGGGAATACAAGCTCTCCGTAAGGGTTTCTGTCGGGGAATCCCTGTATCTCGGTCTATGTGTTCGTTTGTCTTGGGTAACTATCCACTGGGAACATCATGTACTGACTCTCATACTGGTTAGCCGTCGTGTACCCGTATGGGAATTTTCCTCCACCGTTTGGTCTGTCGGGGAAGTACCCTCCCTCTTCGATGGGAAAACGCGAATGTCCGCCCTGGTTAGTGTGTGGACTCCTATCATATGGCCTAGTCACTTCTTGCCATCCGTTCGTTGCCATGCCCCCTGAGCCGACAGTAGGGTTCATCTGTGGGCAGAGACTCGCCGACGGCCAATTTGGTTCGGGCCGACCCCCTGATGCCATGGCTAGGTCGGCTTGTGGCTGGGTAATCCCAGGAGGTTTGGGATACCCGCTCCCTATCAACTTATTTAGGGGTCCCGTTACTTGGGCCGTTTGTTCACGGTACAGGGCCCTTGTCGGATTTACCTGCTGGCTCATGTACCTTTCTTGTCCCGCGGGATACTCCCAGGACGATCCATTTGCCCAAATTGTGGGTCTCTCCCCAAGGGGATTTAGCCGACCATGCGGTGTAGTGTCGAATGTTGTTGTAGGATGGTGGAATTCCAAACGCTGTCTCGTTGATTCTGTTGGCGCTTGTAGGGGTAACGATGCAGCGGTAATCGTTGTCTATGTTGGATGCCCTTCGACCTCGAGGTACCGGGGCATCACGGTGTCACTTCTTTTCCTTGCGAAGTATCGCGCTAGCATTACCCGCAGGACCTCATCCAGCCCCAGCGCACTCAATTGCAAATCCCTTAAAGCCGCTTGCAGGACCGCGCCTGTAAGCACCAGAGCCCAGCTTGGCATATCCGCTATATCGTTCCCGAGTTGGGCACCTACCGTGACACTTATCAACCCCCGCAGAGACGCGGCCGGTTCGGTCTCTTGGGCTTCCACTGTGGCTCTACTTAGCTGTCCCGAGTCCTGGTCTCGGTCTGGTAGTCAATCCAGGCCATTGACAGGACGCGCTGATGGGCTGCAGCGTCTTTACAGACACGCCTGTCAATTAGCAGGTTCTCTCGATAGCCTGCTACACCTCTTTTCGAGCCACGTCGTTCGTACATCTCTCGCCATACAGGCTCAATTTGTCGAACAATCCTGTTGTTTATGACAGCTGTAAAGATCTTATACAGTGTGTTCAAACAAGTTATTGGCCTGTAATTCTCTGGGTTGGACAAGTTGCCTTTTTTCGGCAGGAGTATAGTGCGTCCTAACACCAGCCACTTCGAAATGGGCGTCTCCGACTTTAAATATGAGGTGAATATGCGGGCCAAATTTGTGTGTGTAAAAGTAAACTTCTTCCACCAGAAGTTCTTGATACAATCTGGTCCAGCAGTGGAAAAGTTCTTCGTGCCTCTAAGTGCTTTTTTCACCTCTTTGGCAGTGATTGTTGGACATCCCTTCTCAGATTTTCTGAGGTTGTCGCAAAACTTCTTGAAGGGGATGATATTGTCAGTATCTTCTTTCAACTCTAGTGTTTTCGGGATCTTGTACACCTCTCTCCAAAAAGTCTCTACCTCCTTGGGCTTGGGTGAATTTCTTACAGAAACAGGTAGATCGCTAAAGAGGCGCGATGGGTCAGTCGGAAACTGTTGATTCTCTCTGATCCATCTCTCCACCTTCTGTATTCTCCTCCTTACGTCAGATAACAGCCGTATTTTGACAACAATATGCTGCTTGATTGTCAGCAGCTTTGACTTGTTTAGTGTGTGATTCAAGATCCTTAGTTCTTTGGCGAACTTTCACACCCTTTCCGTGAACGGTCTACCAGATGTTATGTAGTCAATCACACATTGAACACGGGACGCATTCTGCCTTGCCGATCCAAGCTTCTTGTTCAGTTGATGCAAGCATCTTTTGGTCTTTAATCCATTCTCGGTTTGAGCCTTCGATTTAAATCAGCCAAAGCTCTCGCAGCACCGTAAACTGAGCAATTGATGGTCCAGAGGTCGGACTCTTGCGAGATATCTCTACGAAGGAAGGCATCCATTTCAGCCAGATCTTGGGGCTTAGGAGGGACTTGCATGTTAATGTTCCTTCTGTACTGAACTTGCGATCATCTCTCAGAAGGTGCCTGCTTTCTGCGGTTGGTCTTAATGTCGCTTCCTCATCTTCGTCTGCAGCTGGATCCAGCAGCGGTTGGGGAAGCGCTCTGCGTACATATCCATTTTTCCGGAAGTTGTCGGCTTGATTTCGCAAAGACTTATGCGAAACCTGCTGAAGCTCTGGGTGTTTCTGGCACCACAGAGTGTGCATACGCGCTATAAAGCCTCCGCGAACAGGGATAATGCTGGCATTGTAGCAGTCTAGCACGTCATCCCTGAGTTGATCCGTCCACTCAATGTGGGCGTTCCGCGGTTCCTCGTCGTTTTTCCATCTAAATTATTTTCAGCACCCTGAACTCTAGGATGATCGGCATTGTTTGCCTACCCATAGTCGTGTGCTCTGCGCGTTCGATCGTTTTGAACCGCATTTACTACATTTTGGTGTTTTGGTGGTTTCATGGTTGTTCCACGAGCAGCTAGGGAAAGGGTTCTTATATCCTTGTAGAGCGCCGCGTGCAAGGATAACGTTGGTACTCTGAGAGGTCGCCCGGTATATATATATCTTGAAAATTTTAATTAATTAATTAATAATTAATTAGGTTAATTGGTTAATTAGGTTAATCCTTGATTCAGGTTCTACTAGGGGCTATTGGCATTTTTTGTTTTAGATGGCAGTTGCTCTCAGTGGGACCCTGCGGTGGTTGTTTAAGTCTTTATTTAACTATATATATATATATATATATATATATATCGCACTTGCGAGATGGATGCAGAAAGCTGTCATCCTTGGGTCGCTTTGTGTCCTCAAGACACGTTGTGAGACGTGGCCATAGGTGTGATTTACCGCGGTGCTACTAGGGGCTATTGACATTTTGTTGGATGGTAAGTGGGCTTTCCCGGGCAAAGTTCTAAATAGATTAGTGTTATTGAAAGATGAAGTTTTTTTGTTTTTATGCAATGATAACAGTCCTCTGGGGCATGAGTTTGGTTTCCAGGCGTGGGTTTGCAAAATGAGCTATTTAGCAGATATTTTTGCTATAGTTAATGAACTGAATACACAAATGCAAGGCCGTAACAGTGCTATGATCACTCTCCAGTACGAAATGGAAGGGTTCTTATTAAAAATTGATTATTGGATTCATCAACTAAGAATGCATCAATCTGATGCATTTCCTCTAGTAGAAGCTCATTCTGCAAGCTATCCACTAGGTGCATATAGTCTGGACTTGCTCACAACGCACTTGCTTGACATGAAGGTTTCAATCCGAGAGTATTTTCCCCCTCTTCAGGAATAAGAAAATGAGTGGGTCATCAGCCCTTTCAACGTAGTTGTTGTGCAAAATGATCAAATCGAAACAAAGCAACATCAATTGTTTGATTTGAGTGTCAACCTGCGAATGAAAGCTGAGTACTTAACTCGCACAGCTTCTCAGTTTTGGATATTTCTCAAAGATAAATATCCCCAACTTTCATTTCAAGCTTTGAAAATTTTCATGCCGTTTCCGACCTCCTATCTTAGTGAAATCGGATTTTCAACGGTAACATTTTTGAAAAATAAATACCGCCATAGATTGACAGATATAGAAAATGACCTCATGCTTGCAATTAACACCAATATCTCACCTAATATCAAACGACTTGTTCACAAGAAACAAGCTCATCCAGTACATTAGGTTGAGTATGCGATTTCTTTGTGAATTCACTTCACTGTAAAAACAAAACATCTCTTTTTTAAGGTAGGGTCTCAGTTCACCCAAATTTTATTTCTCCCAAAATTTATTTTCCCCAAAAATTCAAACATAGAAGTACGAGTTCGTGAGTTGGAAATCCGCATAGTATAAAGTCAGGAAAGTCGGTAATGATGAAACTAAATAAATAAATATCCAAAAGATGTCGCCGTAAATATGTTTCTTGAATTAAATAAACTCAGATATTAATAAAAATGTAAAGTTCTGAATGTTTTAGTTTCTGTAAAGTTTTCTCTCGAGGGGAATATATTTTTTGAAATAGATCTTGGCAAAAAACATAAGGTTATGCAAGTTCAGGCTATGTTAAGGAATTCTCGCCGGAATTGGATATTTTACAACATAAGCAGTTGGTTCCTACAGAAAATTCACAAATTTGGCACAATACAAGTTTATGTTAGAGAATTCTAGCCGGAATTGGCTATTTCTCAAGAGAAACAGTTAGATCTTTAGGAAACTTAGAAATTCCTACAATTGGAGGTCATGTTAGAAAATTCTCCCTGGAATTGGATATTTTTCAAGAGAGATAGTTAATCCTTTAAGAAAATTTATAGATAAGAACAATTTGAGGTTATGTTATGGAATTTTTGCCGAACTTGGATATTTTTCATCAAAAACAGTTAGGTCTTTCCGAAAACTTGACAGTTTGAGCAATTTTAGGTTATGTTAGCGATTTCTCGTCGGAACTAGATATTTGACAACAGAAGCACTTGGGTCTTTTATAAAACTGGAAAATTCAAACATTTAAGGTTATCTCAGGGAATTCTTGCCGGAACTGAATATTTTTCAAAAGAAACAGTTGGGTCTTTTATAAAACTTACAAATTTGAACAATTTTAGGTTATCTTATAGAAATCTCGCTGTAAATGGATATTCTTGAACAGAAACAGTTAAGTCTCTATGAAATTTATAATTTCGAAAAATGTTAGGTTATGTTATGGAGTTTCTGCCGTAATTGGATATTTTTTATCAGAAACAGTTCTTTTCTGAAAACATAACAGTTTGAACAATTTTTGGTCATGTTAGCTATTTATCGTCGTAATAAGATATTTTCTACTCGGTGGGTTTCCTATCACCACTACGTAGCGCGTCCTCAGGTTGCGGATAGAGGAACGGCCCGTAAGGCTGAACAGCCCCCAAGGTTAGCTGCGAATACAAGAATAAGCAGTCGCGGACAGCCGATAGGAGCCAGTCGTGGGTGTGGTGAATCTAGCACTGGCAAAAATAGGTACACGACAACCATGGCTTGGGGGGACCCACCTATTCGCGTTCATACACAATGGGTGGGTTCTGGCAAGCCAAGGTGCCGCGTGTACCCACCTAGAAACTATACCCGAACCAAAACTAAAAATCTTGTAAGGGAAAAATCCTGCTGCCCATTGGACACTGCAGCGATGACACTGCCCTCAAGGGATGTGTGGAATGATTCGCCTGCATAGGGCCAAAGGGGTATTGATGCCAGTAGGCGCGCTGCCTTGCAGGGGGACGTTAGGGTACGAGGATGAAACTGTAATGTGTCTGACGACAAGTTGACATGGTCCTTGTCAGAGTCGGAAAGCTCCCATACTTAGACCTAGGGAGGTATAGGGGTTATCACTCCTGGGACAGTGGACTCACCTACGATCGGAATAGGATCCTAACGTGCGGATTATCTTGAAACTACCATGGCTAACTTGCAAAATCAAAAAACTACAGTTCAAGATCTAAGGGTGGGAACTCTAAACGCGCGTAGTCTAAAAACTGGCCGATTTAGCGAACTCATTAAGATAGCAATTGATTACAAAACTGACTTAATAGCATTACAAGAAACCTGCTGGTCGGGCGATTTCGCGTCAATTTCTAGGGATAACTATACTTTGCACTGGGGAGGAGCTAAGGGGCAAAGACTGGGGACTGGTTTTCTTATTAATAAACGAATTTCGCAAGCACTTATCGACATGCAATTCATTAACGACCGGTTATCATACATTGTACTAAAGGGTAATTTCAGCAAACACGTATTAATCAATGTGCACTGCCCCACCGAGGACAAAGACGAAGACACTAAAGATCTTTTTTATGAAACAATCGAGCAGGTTTTTGACAAGTTCTCAACGTTTGACGCAAAAATAGTATTGGGGGATTTCAACGCGAAAATTGGAAAAGAACCAATGTATAGGCCTACAATAGGATCAGAAAGTTTGCATGACGTCAGTAATGATAATGGAACCAGAGTAATAAACTTTGCAGTTTCAAAGAACCTCGTTGTCAAAAGCACATATTTCAAGCATAAAAATATACATAAGGCCACCTGGACATCACCAGATGGTAATACTCACAATCAGATTGATCACGTTCTAATTGACAGAAGACGTCATACAAACATTCTCGATATAAGATCGTATAGGGGAGCGGATTTAAATTCAGACCATTTTCTCGTGATAGTAAAACTAAGATCTAGGCTAGCGTTAAGTAAGAAAACAAGCCGCACAGAGCCAACAGTTCGTTTCAATATAGATAAGTTCAAAACAGCAACAGAAACATTAAATTACCAAGTTGAGATTTCTAATAGTTTCGACGCTCTCCAAGAACAGAGAGACGATAACAATAATCACGAGGAGGACCCGGAAACCCTGTGGAGCAATACGAAAAAGGCGATAAAGGCAGCCGCGAAACTTACGATAGGTTTTAAGAAAGTAACCAAAAGCAAACCATGGTTTGACGAAGAGTGCAAACTCTGGTTTGAGAAACGTCGGAAGGCCAGACTAAGTAGTTTACAAAATAAGTGCGATCAAACACATAAGAAATATCTCGAGATTAGCAAAAGTACAAATAGGCTCTATAGATCCAAGAAAAGGGAGTGGGAAAAGAATAAAATACTAGCAATAGAAGCGCATAATAAACAAAATAACCCGCGTGAGATGTACAGGGGAATCAATTTTATAAGGAAAGGCTTTCAAAGTAGAACGGAAGTAATGAGGGACGAAAATGGCAATCTAGTAGCCGATGCGACAGAGAGACTGAATTTATGGAAAGATTATTTCGATAAACTATTAAATGTACGCGAAGCCCCCGTTGAAGGTAATCTCGGCGAAATCCACACTGCTGATCTATTAATTAACGATCCTACTGATATAGAAATAGAAATGGCCATAAAGAAGTTGAAAAATAACAAAGCCGCGGGCATCGATGACCTACCGTCAGAACTGATAAAAAATGGAGGCCCTTGCCTCACAAGGCAAATTTGTAAATTGATACGCGCAGTTTGGAAAACAGAACGCATGCCGGAAGAATGGAATACCTCTATCATTATTCCCATCTTTAAAAAAGGCGATAAAACTAACTGTAACAACTATCGGGGAATTTCACTTGTGCCTTCGTGCTACAAGATCCTGTCTAATGTTATCCTAAGTAGACTAACTCCTTTTGCCGAGGAAATCATTGGGGATTACCAGTGTGGATTCCGCCGAAACCGATCTACAAGCGATCAAATGTTTACAATTAGACAACTGTTAGAAAAGAAATGGGAATTTAATGAAGCAGTACATCAGCTATTTATCGATTTTAAAAAAGCTTACGACTCTAGTATACGCGCGCGAATGTACTGGATCCTAGAGTTCTTGGGTGTGCCAAGAAAATTGGTTAGACTTATCGAAATTTGCTTAAGCGGCAGTAAGGGTAGAATACGCGTAAACGGTAGTTTATCTGAAGAGTTTTCGATCCGCGATGGCCTGAAACAGGGCGATGCACTTTCGTGCGTCCTTTTTAACTTATACGTGGTTAGCCAAGTGCAGGCGAATCCGACCGGTGCTACCCTCAATGGGGTAATACAAATTCTTGGATATGCGGATGATCTCGACGTACTAGGGGATGATAAAGAAACGGTAGCTAAAAATGCAGAAATCTTGATCGCAAAAGCCAAAGAGATTGGCTTGGAAGTTAGCGAATCGAAGACAAAATATATGACCGTCGTCAGGTCCGGACAAAGTAATCAAGACGGGGATCTAATGGCCGGAAATATGAAATTCGAAAGGGTTAACGAGTTTAAATACCTCGGGTCTATTATAACTAGCGAAAATAAGATTAAAACGGAAATCAATGCGCGGCTACACGCTGGCAATGGGTGCTATTATGCAGCAAACACGCTACTAAAATCGCGATCGCTATCTAGAAACATCAAAGTAAGAATTTACAAAACGATAATAATGCCGGTCGTCATGTACGGGTGTGAAACGTGGGCGCTGACGAAAGGAGAAGAGAATAGGTTTAGAGTTTTCGAGAATAAAGTACTTAGAAAAATCTATGGTCCAAAAAGGGACGAAGAGACCGGCGAGTGGAGAAAACTGCATAATGATGAGCTGCACGCTCTCTACGGGTCAGCAAATATTAATAGAGTAATGAAAGCGCGTAAATTAAGATGGGCGGGGCATGTAGCAAGAATGGGCAATGAAAGAACAGTGGCGCAAGTTTTAAGAGGGAGGCCGACTGGTAAGAGGCCCCTATGAGAAAAATGTAAGGGATGATCTAAAAGAACTAGGACATGATTACCTAAACTGGATGGAGAATGCACAAGACAGAGATGTGTGGCGGTCTCGGGTAGATGAGGCAATGAACTTTCGAGTTCGAACTGCTAATCTATAATAATAAGATATTTTATTACAGAAAAAATTAAGACCTAACTGCTTCTTTTGAAAAATATGTAATTCTGGCGAGATTTCCCTAATTTAAACTAAAATTGTTCTAATTTGTAAGTTTTATAAAAAATAAACCTAAGTGCTTCTGTTGTAAAATATCCATTTCCGCGACAAAAAATCGCTGACATAACCTAAAACTGTTCAAACTGTGAAGTTTTCGGAAAGACCAAGTTCGGCAAAAATTCCATGAAATAACCTCAAATTGTTCTAATCTATACATTTTCGAAAAGACTTGACTTAAGTCTCTAACATAACAACCTTAAATTGTGTGTACTTGTAAGTTTTCTACACATAAGACCCAACTGCATATGTTGTAAAATATTCAATTCCGGCGAGAATTTTCTAACATAACCTTAAATTGTTCGATCTTGTAAGTTTCCCAGATAGCACAAGAGTTTGCGGCAAACTTGCCTAAACCTTGTGATGCAAGGTTGGAAAGCTTGCATTGCAAGGTTCAGGCAAGCTTCCAGCAAATAAGAAAATGTCCGCCATGCGTCAATATTGCGAAGTAAGATTGAGGAAACGCTGCATGGCAATCTTTAATTAGATCCATTGCGCAGTAGTTTTCTATGGCACCTAGATCTGCGCAGTAGTTTTTCAATGTTTTCCCAGAATGCCGCCTCACGCGTGTACAAAAGTGTATGAGATATCTTACTTAAGAAAAACATTTTAAATAAAACTTTCCGACGAATCTTCTTCCAATATTCCCTGAATATTGTAGGCAAGCTTGCATCAAGGTTCCCATGGCACAGTTCCCTCAACCTTGCTTCGCAATATTGCCGCATGGCGGACATTTTCTTATTTGCTGAAAGCTTGCATGAGCCTTGCGATGCAAGCCTCTGAACCTTGCATCGCAAGGTTTAGGCAAGCTTGCCGCAAACTTTTGTGCTATCTGGGTTGTTATAACATCCAACTGCTTCTGTTATAAAATATCAAATTCCCACGAGAAATCCCTAACATAACCTACAACATTTGTTCGAACTTGTAAGTTTTCTGGAAAATCTAACTGTTCTTGTTGAAAAATAGCTAATACCGGCAAGATTTCCGTAACATAACCTAAACGTCCTCTGTCAAGATATATTTGAAAAAATATATTTATAACCTACAATTTTTCGAATTCTTAAGTTTTTTAAAAAGCTTAAATTTTTGTATTGTAAAACATCTAATTCCGACGACAAATCGCTAACATGACCTAAAATTGTTCAAACTGTTATGTTTTCAGAAAAGAACTAAACTGTTTCTGATTAAAAATATGCCATTCCGGCAGGAATTCCATAACATAACCTGACATTTTTCGAAATTACAAATTTCATAGAGACTTAACTGTTTCTGTTCAAGAATATCCAATTCCAGCGAGATTGCTCTAAGATAAGCTAAAATTGTTAAAATTTGTAAGTATTCTCTGAGATAACCTAAAATGTTTGAATTTTTAAGTTTTATAAAAGACCCAAGTGCTTCTGTTGTCAAATATCCAGTTCCGACGAGAAATCGCTAACATGACCTAAAATTGCTCAAACTGTTAAGTTTTCGGAAAGAACTAACTGTTGTTGATCAAAAGTATCCATGTTCGGCAAAAATTCCATAATATAACCTCAAATTGTTCTTATCTATAAATTATCTTAAAGACTTAACTGTCTCTATTGAAAAATTTCCAATTCCAGGGAGAATTTTCTATCATAACCTCAAATTGTAGCAATTTCTAAGTTTCCTAAAAGATCTGTTTCTCTTGAGAAATAGCTAATTCCGGCTAGAATTCTCTAACATAACCTGAATTGCATAACCACATGTTTTTTGTCAATATCTATTTCAAAAAATATATTCCTTTCGAGAGAAAACTTTACAGAAACTAAAACATATAGAACTTTACATTTTTATTAATATCTGAGTTTATTTAATTCAAGAAACATATTTGCGGCGACATCTTTTGGATATTTGTTTATTTAGTTTCATCATTACCCACTGTCCTGACTATGCTATGCGGACTTCCAACTCACGAACTCGTACTTCTATGTTTTAATTTTTGGGGAAAATAAATTTTGGGAGAAATAAAATTTGGGTGAACTGAGACCTTACCTTTTTTAACTTTATAATTTTGCATGTAAAACAAATGACTCTGGGTTTTCCGAGTCTTATTTTAAAACTTGCGATTAGCCCTGATAAAATACTTGTTACATTCTCATTCATGTAATGTAATGGTCCAAATTTCCGATCTCTAGTTTTTAACGGATCTTTGCGATTCGGCACACACAGTATCTGTATGTTTGTATGGCTGCATGTATGGTTAACTGAATGTTGTAGCCACGCTAACTTTTGAAGGATTTGTCCAATCAAGTCAGCCTTTGATAAACTTTTTAAGGGTCCCAAAATGAATGTTCAGTTCGTGAAGCAGATATTTCCAACAAAAATTTAAAAAATCAGAGCATTTTCGAAATTTGAAAAAAAATGTATTCAAGTTTGAGAAATGTATGTCAATATTTCATACAGACAAATAAAAGACTTGCAAAATATGAAAATGGAAATTTCTATTTTGATTAAAATTAGAGAAGTTATATGCTTTTCAAAAAATTGTAAATCTTCAAAAAATAGAAAAAATTATTTTTTTGATAGATTAGAAAATTTCATTCAAAATGTTCACTAGATATGAATTATATTTCGAAACAATCAGAATTAAACTTTTTCGATTAAACTAAAATTTAAAAAGTAAGACCTTTTTAAAAATTTGAAACAAGATTTTGTTATGAGTTTTGGAAATTTTTGTCAAACTTTCTGGTACACAACAAAAAGACTTTCAAATGATCATATTGCCATTTTTAATTATGATCAAAATTACAAAACTTATATGCTTTTTATCATTTTAAAAATCTTCAAAACAATAGGAAAAATTATTTTTCTGATAGATTAGAAAATTTTATTCAATATGTTCACTAGATATGAAATATATTTCGAAAAAATCAGAATTACATTTTTTCGATTAAACTAAAATTTAAAAAGTTAGAGCTTTTAAACATTTGAAACAAGATTTTGTGATGAGTTTTGGAAATTTTTGTCAAACTTTCTGGTACAAAACAAAAAGACTTTCAAATGATCATGATGCCATTTTTAATTATGATCAAAATTATAAAAGTTATATGCTTTTCAACATTTTACAAATCTTCAAAAAAATAGAAAAAAAATTTTTTTTTGATAGATTAGAAAATTTTATTCAATATGTTCACTAGATATGAAATATATTTCGAAAAAATCAGAAATCAACTTTTTCGATTAAACTAAAATTTAAAAAGTTAGAGCTTTTAAACATCTGAAACAAGATTTTGTTATGAGTTTTGGAAATTTTTGTCAAACTGTCTGGTACAAAACAAAAACACTTTCAAATTATCATGATGCCATTTTTAATTCTGATTAAAATTATAAAAGTTATATGCTTTTTAACATTTTGAAAAGTTTCAAAAATGGAAATAAAAATATTTTTTATAAAAGACTTATAAGTAAAATTGGCGCTTATGTCAGATGATCATACTAAACTCGATGAAATTGACATGAATGTTGGTGCCTCCATTGATAGCGATGAAAATAAATTTATGTCGAATGTGCTCGTTTCTTGAGTCTACGTTTTTCAGAGTTTTTCCCCCGTTTTTCGCTCATGTTAAGAATCGCTTTTATACAGAAAAATGTAGAATGCAATGAATTACTTATTAATATGTGTATTATCCTTGTATGTGTATTATTCTTGTATGTGTACGAATGAATGTATGAATTTATAAAACATTGTTAATCTGGCTTTTGAAAAATATGTAACGTTTTTGAAATTTCCGAGAATTCCGTAAATGTAAATTCACCATGCAAAAACACAGTGATAGTGTGAATTACATATTAATATGTGTATTATTCTTGTATGTGTACGAATGAATGTATGAATTTATAATAAATTTTTTATCTGGTTTTCAAAAAATGTGTAACGTTATTGAAATTTCCGAGAATTCCGGAAATGTAAATTCACCATGCAGAAGTAGAGTAAAGGTGTGGCAAAATTATGAACATATTTAAAAGTGTGTATCTTCACCTTATTCAGTCATGTGTTAATATTGGGAACCATTAGAAACAATGTATAAGTGGAATTGTCACTCATGTCAGATGATCATATATTATGATGAAATATACATTAAATTGATGTCGAATGTACTCCTTTTTGAGTTTATGTTTTTCACAGTGTTAAGAATCGCCCGTATACACAAAAATGTAGAATGTTATGAATGTCTGATTACTGGGTGTATTATACTCGTATATGTACGAATGAATTTATACATTTATAATAAACTTGGAATTTGGCTTTCGAAAAATAATGTGTAACGTTATTGAAATTTATTTTCCCAAATAATTTTAGAGATCCAATGATTTTACATTTCAAGATCTGTGAATGTTTCCTTCCATAGTGAAAATATTAACCGATTTTTATGAACCATGTAAACGAAAGTAGCCGTCTGTTCCCAGCGGGGAGCCTGCCTCGGAGCCTGCCGAGCAACCGGACCCGGGGTGGCATCCCCCTACTGGCGGTAGGGTACTCTACTTGCGGTAATAGTTTGGGAAACGCTGATTTAAGGGACCAAAAAGGAAGATCGATTTGTTTAATCAGCTATTTTTGATAAAAATTAGAGCATTTTCAAAATTGTTGGGACCATTTTTTTTAAGATTTAAAAGTTTTAATAGTACACGGTATGAAAAAAAGTCAAGAAAAGAAAAACGTTGCTTTTTGAAAGACCTACAAAATCACCATATAATTATTTATTATATAATTATAATAATAATTATAATTATTATTATTATTACTATCATAAATTTTTTTGTTATTTTCTTGAAAAATCTAGAATTCCAATTTTGATCACACAAAATTTAATGAAAAATAAAACATTCAAGAATGTCGAAATTGAATGATTTCAGACTGAACTTTAAGAAAGAGGACAATTAAAAATTAAGAGTTCAAAATTGAATCATTCAAAGTTGAAATTTTTGGAATTTCAATAATAATTGTCAATACGAAGAGATTGAAATTTTACAGTTTTCAAATGTAAACGAAATTAAATGTTTTGAATTCAAAGCTTCTAAAATTCTATAATTGTTAATCGTTATATTATATCAAAAGAATGATCATTTAACACTAAAATTGATTGGACAAATTTTCCTAAGGTCCAACAATAAATTAATCGTCAGTTTCACCTTTCTAAATGGAAAAGTTTTCAATTATGGTACTATAAAAGTTAAGTATTCTGAACAACAGTTCAAAATGTAGTTATTTTGAATGGGAACAATAAAAATGAAAACAATTCTACTAGGAAATGTTGAAAATTAAAGAAATATGAATTTCATTTGAAACTAAATAAATATTTAATTACCAAGAATTGTGATCCTAACCCTTTTTTATGCCCAAACACTTTAAAATTTCAATTATATTTAGTAAATGTAAATCGTTGGAAAATAAAAAGTTTTCACACTGGTAATTATACTTTTCAGAATTCAACCATATCAATTTCAATTACAAAAAAATCTGCCCGCTTCGCGGGCACATTCTCATGGCGCGCTTCGC